>CM061036.1:47677988-48277988 GCA_030763125.1 Hippophae gyantsensis
TGTAAGTCCTCATTCGTAACAAAACCTAATTCATTCGAATTTTGGCACCTCCCTCCTAAATGGATAAGGTTATTGCTAGTGCTTGTGGTAGACTTTTTTCGTAAACATCTTTTTACCTAGGCAGAAATATTTCCAGGGTACAAGAGCCAAATATTTCCCATTATCTTTCTTTGCTTCTTACTCTTAGAATGGGTTTGGAGCCAAGATTCATAGGGAGAAAGGAAAAACCAAAGATAAATTCAATACCATCCATTCCAACACTACCGAAATAATTTAGACTTATGATTAGTTGATTGATTTCATAAAAGAATTTAAAATGAGAAGTATTGATCTCTTTTAAAAAAATTCACAAACAACATTTCTAAAGTTTGATTGTCTCGCGTTTTAAGACGTAATATATTAAAATTATATATTTCCTACCTATAATGGAAAAAAAATTTAGCGTAGTTACTTCCTCACTCTTTGATGTAAAATTGGCATGAGAAAATGTTGGAGTTTTCTTCTTGCACTTATTATATTTTCCTAATGTTTTCCCATTATTTTCTTTCCTTTACTTGTAAGTCCTACGTTAACACGTACCATGACCTAATTCATTCCCGAATTTTGGCACTCCCTCTTGACTGGAAAAGGACATGGCTGGTGCTTGTGGTAGACTTTTTTTCTTTAAACATCTTGTTACAAATTAGAAATATTTCCAGAATGCAAAGAGAGCCAAATATTTCCCATTGTCTTTTCTTTGCTTCTTACTCTTAGAATGGATTTAGGAGCCAAGATTAATAGGGAGAAATGAAAAAATCAAAGGAATAAATTCAATACACAGTCCCATTCAACCAACTACCCCTTAACTAAATAATTTAGCCTTATGATTCGTTGATTCATTTCATAACAGAATTTAAAATGAAAAGTAATGAAGTCTTTTAACAAAATTCACAAAACAAAATTTCTAAAGTTTGATTGTTCTGGCGTTTTTAAGAGCGTAATATATTCCAATTATATATTTCTCGTGAACTATAATGGAATAAAATATGGAGTAATTATTTCCCTTTAGTCTCCAATTTTTAAAATTGGGAAGAGAAAATGTTTTGAGTTTTCTTTTTTCTTCCACTTATTATATTTTTCCTAATATTTTCCCATTATTTTCTTTCCTTTGTAAGTCCTCATTCCCAGAAACCTGACCCTAATTCATTCGAATTTTGGGACCTCACCTCCTAAATGGAAAAGGTTATGGCTAGTAAGCTTGTGGTTGACTTCTATAAATGGCATCTTTGTTCACCTAGGCAGAAATATTTCCGAGGGTGCAAGAGCACAATATTTCCCGTTATCTTTTTCTTTGCTTCTTACTCTTAGAATGGGTTTGGACCCAGAGATTCTATAGGAGAAGAGATGAAAAACCAGAGATAAATTCAAAGCAGCCCATTCACAGAGCACTACCGAAATAATTTAGACTTATGGTTAGTAGATTGATTTCATAAAACAATTTAAAATGAGATGTATTGGTTTCTTTTAAAAATATTCACAAACAAAATTTCTAAAGTTTGATTGTCTGGCGTTTAGAGATGTAATATATTCCAATTATATATTTCGTAATTATAATGGAAAAACATTTGTAGTAATTATTTCCCCTACTCTTTATTTTAAAATTGTACGAGAAAATGTTGGAGTTTTCTTTTCCCACTTATTATACTTTCCTAATATTTTCTCATTATTTTTCTTTGCTTTGTAAGTCCTCATTCCCAACAAAACCCTAATTCATTAGAGATTTTAGCACCTCACTCCCCAAATGGAAAAGGTTATGGCTAGTGCTTGTGGTAGACTTTTAGTATTAAACATCTTGTTACCTGTGCATAAATATTTCCGAGGTGCAAGAAAGCCACAATATTTCCTAGGTTTATCTTTTCTTTTCTTCTTACTCTTAGAATGGGTTTGGATTCAAGATTCATATGGAGAAAGGAAAAACCAAAGATAAATTCAATACCCAGATCCATTCCAACACTACCTTGAAAATAATTTAGACTTATGGTTTGGAGATTAATTTCATAAAAGAATTTAAAAAATGAGAAGTATATGATATCTTTTAAAAAAATTCACAAAACAAAAATTTCTGAAGTTTGATTGTCTGGCTTTTTAAGCCGTAATATATTCCAATTATATCTTTCGTAACTATAATATAATAAAATTTGTAGTAATTATATCTGTACTCTTTATTTTGTAGAATTTGTACGAGAAAATGTTGGAGTTTTCTTTTTTCTTCCCACTTTATTATACTTTCCTAATATGTTTCTCATTATTTTTCTTTCCTTTGTAAGTCCTCATTCCCGACAAAACCCTGAATTCATTCGAATTTTGGCACCTCCACTCTTAAATGGAAAAAGGTTATGGCTAGTAAGCTTGTGGTAGACTTTTCGTAAACATCTTTGTTACCTAGGTAGAAATATTTGCAGGTTACAAGAGCCAATGATATTTTCCGTTATACTTTCTTTTTGCTGCTTACTACTTAGAATGGGTTTTGGAATCCAAAGATTCATAGGAAGAAATGAAAAACCAAAGATAAATTCCAATACCGATCCATTCCAACACTAACTGAATAATAATTTAGACTTATGGTTAGTATTGATTGATTTCATAAAAGAATTTAAAATGAGAAGTATTGATCTCTTTTAAAAAATTCACAAACAAAATTTCTTAAAGTTTGATTGTAAAAACTCATGCGTTTTAAGGCGTAATATATTCCAATTATATATATTCGTCAGAACTATAATGGAACTAAAATTTGTAGTAATTATTTCCCCCTACATTTCTTTATTTTAAAATTGGCATGAGAAAATGTTTGAGTTTTCTTTTTCCACTTATTATATTTCTCCTTAAATATTTTCCCACGTTATTTTCTTTCCTTTGTAGAAGTCCTCATTCCCAACACAAAACCTAATTCATTGGCGAATTTTGGCACCTCCCTCCTTAAATGGAAAAGGGTATGGCTAGTGCTGGTGGTAGACTTCTTTCCTAAACATCTTGTTACCTAGGCACAAATATTTCCAGGGTGCGAGAGCACAATATTTCCCGTTATCTGTCTTTGCTTCTTACTCT
The DNA here is from genome assembly GCA_030763125.1 of Hippophae gyantsensis. Lineage (NCBI taxonomy): Eukaryota > Viridiplantae > Streptophyta > Magnoliopsida > Rosales > Elaeagnaceae > Hippophae > Hippophae gyantsensis. The sequence continues at coordinate 47,681,073 of CM061036.1, forward strand.
TAGAATGGGTTTGGACCCAAGATTCATAGGGAGAAAGGAAAAACCAAAGATAAATTCAATACCGTCCATTCCAACACTACCGAAATAATTTAGACTTATGGTTAGTAGATTGATTTCATAAAAGAATTTAAAATGAGAAGTATTGATATCTTTTAAAAAAATTCACAAACAAAATTTCTAAAGTTTGATTGTCTGGCGTTTTAAGACGTAATATATTCCAATTATATATTTCGTAACTATAATGGAATAAAATTTGTAGTAATTATTTCCCCTACTCTTTATTTTAAAATTGGCATGAGAAAATGTTTGAGTTTTCTTTTCCACTTATTATATTTTCCAAATGTTTTCCCATTATTTTCTTTCCTTTGTAAGTCCTCATTCGTAACAAAACCTAATTCATTCGAATTTTGGCACCTCCCTCTTAAATGGAAAAGGTTATGGCTAGTGCTTGTGGTAGACTTTTTTCCTAAACATCTTGTTACCTAGGCATAAATATTTCCAGGGTACAAGAGCCAAATATTTCCCATTATCTTTCTTTGCTTCTTACTCTTAGAATGGGTTTGGACCCAAGATTCATAGGGAGAAATGAAAAACCAAAGATAAATTCAAAACCGCCCATTCCAACACTACCGAAATAATTTAGACTTATGGTTAGTAGATTGATTTCATAAAAGAATTTAAAATGAGAAGTATTGATATCTTTTAAAAAAATTCACAAACAAAATTTCTAAAGTTTGATTGTCTGGCGTTTTAAGACGTAATATATTCCAATTATATATTTCGTAACTATAATGGAATAAAATTTGTAGGAATTATATCCCGTACTCTTTATTTTAAATTTGGCACGAGAAAATGTTGGAGTTTTCTTTTCCACTTATTATACTTTCCTAATATTTTCTCATTATTTTCTTTGCTTTGTAAGTCCTCATTCCCAACAAAACCTAATTCATTCGAATTTTCGCACCTCCCTCCTAAATGGAAAAGGTTATGGCTAGTGCTTGTGGTAGACTTTTTTCGTAAACATCTTGTTACCTAGGCATAAATATTTCCAGGGTGCAAGAGCCAAATATTTCCGGTTATCTTTCTTTGCTTCTTACTCATAGAATGGGTTTGGATCCAAGATTCATATGGAGAAATGAAAAACCAAAGATAAATTCAATACCGTCCATTCCAACACTACCGAAATAATTTAGACTTATGGTTAGTAGATTGATTTCATAAAAGAATTTAAAATGAGAAGTATTGATCTCTTTTAAAAAAATTCACAAACAAAATTTCTAAAGTTTGATTGTCTGGCGTTTTAAGACGTAATATATTCCAATTATATATTTCGTAACTATAATGGAATAAAATTTGTAGTAATTATTTCCCGTACTCTTTATTTTAAATTTGGCATGAGAAAATGTTGGAGTTTTCTTTTCCACTTATTATACTTTCCTAATATTTTCCCATTATTTTCTTTCCTTTGTAAGTCCTCATTCCCAACAAAACCTAATTCATTCGAATTTTGGCACCTCCCTCCTAAATGGAAAAGGTTATGGCTAGTGCTTATGGTAGACTTCTTTCGTAAACATCTTGTTACCTAGGCAGAAATATTTCCAGGGTGCAAGAGCACAATATTTCCCGTTATCTTTCTTTGCTTCTTACTCTTAGAATGGGTTTGGAGCCAAGATTCATAAGAAGAGAGGAAAAACCAAAGATAAATTCAATACCGTCCATTCCAACACTACCGAAATAATTTAGACTTATGGTTAGTAGATTGATTTCATAAAAGAATTTAAAATGAGAAGTATTGATCTCTTTTAAAAAAATTCACAAACAAAATTTCTAAAGTTTGATTGTCTGGCGTTTTAAGACGTAATATATTCCAATTATATATTTCGTAACTATAATGGAATAAAATTTGTAGTAATTATTTCCCCTACTCTTTATTTTAAAATTGGCATGAGAAAATGTTTGAGTTTCTTTTCCACTTATTATATTTTCCTAATGTTTTCCCATTATTTTCTTTCCTTTGTAAGTCCTCATTCGTAACAAAACCTAATTCATTCGAATTTTGGCACCTCCCTCCTAAATGGATAAGGTTATGGCTAGTGCTTGTGGTAGACCCTTTTCGTAAACATCTTGTTACCTAGGCAGAAATATTTCCAGGGTACAAGAGCCAAATATTTCCCATTATCTTTCTTTGCTTCTTACTCTTAGAATGGGTTTGGAGCCAAGATTCATAGGGAGAAAGGAAAAACCAAAGATAAATTCAATACCGTCCATTCCAACACTACCGAAATAATTTAGACTTATGGTTAGTAGATTGATTTCATAAAAGAATTTAAAATGAGAAGTATTGATATCTTTTAAAAAAATTCACAAACAAAATTTCTAAAGTTTGATTGTCTGGCGTTTTAAGACGTAATATATTCCAATTATATATTTCGTAACTATAATGGAATAAAATTTGTAGGAATTATATCCCGTACTCTTTATTTTAAATTTGGCACGAGAAAATGTTGGAGTTTTCTTTTCCACTTATTATACTTTCCTAATATTTTCCCATTATTTTCTTTCCTTTGTAAGTCCTCATTCCCAACACAACCTAATTCATTCGAATTTTGGCACCTCCCTCCTAAATGGAAAAGGTTATGGCTAGTGCTTGTGGTAGACTTCTTTCGTAAACATCTTGTTACCTAGGCAGAAATATTTCCAGGGTGCAAGAGCACAATATTTCCCGTTATCTTTATTTGCTTCTTACTCTTAGAATGGGTTTGGAGCCAAGATTCATAGGGAGAAAGGAAAAACCAAAGATAAATTCAATACCGTCCATTCCAACACTAACGAAATAATTTAGACTTATGGTTAGTAGATTGATTTCATAAAAGAATTTAAAATGAGAAGTATTGATCTCTTTTAAAAAAATTCACAAACAAAATTTCTAAAGTTTGATTGTCTGGCGTTTTAAGACGTAATATATTCCAATTATATATTTCATAATTATAATGGATTAAAATTTGGATTAATTATTTCCGCTACTCTTTATTTTAAAATTGGCATGAGAAAATGTTTGAGTTTTCTTTTCCACTTATTATATTTTCCTAATGTTTTCCCATTATTTTCTTTGCTTTGTAAGTCCTCATTCCCAACAAAACCTAATTCATTCGAATTTTGGCACCTCCCTCCTAAATGGAAAAGGTTATGGCTAGTGCTTGTGGTAGACTTTTTTCGTAAACATCTTGTTACCTAGGCAGAAATATTTCCAGGGTACAAGAGCCAAATATTTCCCATTATCTTTCTTTGCTTCTTACTCTTAGAATGGGTTTCGAGCCAAGATTCATAGGGAGAGAAGAAAAACCAAAGATAAATTCAATACCGTCCATTCCAACACTACCGAAAATAATTTAGACTTATGGTTAGTAGATTGATTTCATAAAAGAATTTAAAATGAGAAGTATTGATCTCTTTTAAAAAAATTCACAAACAAAATTTCTAAAGTTTGATTGTCTGGCGTTTTAAGACGTAATATATTCCAATTATATATTTCGTAACTATAATGGAATAAAATTTGTAGTAATTATTTCCCCTACTCTTTATTTTAAAATTGGCATGAGAAAATGTTTGAGTTTTCTTTTCCACTTATTATATTTTCCTAATGTTTTCCCATTATTTTCTTTGCTTTGTAAGTCCTCATTCCCAACAAAACCTAATTCATTCGAATTTTGGCACCTCCCTCCTAAATGGAAAAGGTTATGGCTAGTGCTTGTGGTAGACTTTTTTCGTAAACATCTTGTTACCTAGGCAGAAATATTTCCAGGGTACAAGAGCCAAATATTTCCCATTATCTTTCTTTGCTTCTTACTCTTAGAATGGATTTGGATCCAAGAATCATAGGGAGAAAGGAAAAACCAAAGATAAATTCAATACCGTCCATTCCAACACTACCGAAATAATTTAGACTTATGGTTAGTAGATTGATTTCATAAAAGAATTTAAAATGAGAAGTATTGATATCTTTTAAAAAAATTCACAAACAAAATTTCTAAAGTTTGATTGTCTGGCGTTTTAAGACGTAATATATTCCAATTATATATTTCGTAACTATAATGGAATAAAATTTGTAGGAATTATATCCCGTACTCTTTATTTTAAATTTGGCACGAGAAAATGTTGGAGTTTTCTTTTCCACTTATTATACTTTCCTAATATTTTCCCATTATTTTCTTTCCTTTGTAAGTCCTCATTCCCAACACAACCTAATTCATTCGAATTTTGGCACCTCCCTCCTAAATGGAAAAGGTTATGGCTAGTGCTTGTGGTAGACTTCTATCGTAAACATCTTGTTACCTAGGCAGAAATATTTCCAGGGTGCAAGAGCACAATATTTCCCGTTATCTTTCTTTGCTTCTTACTCATAGAATGGGTTTGGAGCCAAGATTCATAAGAAGAGAGGAAAAACCAAAGATAAATTCAATACCGTCCATTCCAACACTAACGAAATAATTTAGACTTATGGTTAGTAGATTGATTTCATAAAAGAATTTAAAATGAGAAGTATTGATCTCTTTTAAAAAAATTCACAAACAAAATTTCTAAAGTTTGATTGTCTCGCGTTTTAAGACGTAATATATTCCAATTATATATTTCGTAACTATAATGGAATAAAATTTGTAGTAATTATTTCCCCTACTCTTTATTTTAAAATTGGCATGAGAAAATGTTTGAGTTTTCTTTTCCACTTATTATATTTTCCTAATATTTTCCCATTATTTTCTTTCCTTTGTAAGTCCTCATTCGTAACAAAACCTAATTCATTCGAATTTTCGCACCTCCCTCTTAAATGGAAAAGGTTATGGCTAGTGCTTGTGGTAGACTTTTTTCGTAAACATCTTGTTACCTAGGCAGAAATATTTCCACGGTACAAGAGCCAAATATTTCCCATTATCTTTCTTTGCTTCTTACTCTTAGAATGGGTTTGGAGCCAAGATTCATAGGGAGAAAGGAAAAACCAAAGATAAATTCAATACCGTCCATTCCAACACTACCGAAATAATTTAGACTTATGGTTAGTAGATTGATTTCATAAAAGAATTTAAAATGAGAAGTATTTATCTCTTTTAAAAAAATTCACAAACAAAATTTCTAAAGTTTGATTGTCTGGCGTTTTAAGACCTAATATATTATAATTATATATTTCATAATTATAATGGATTAAAATTCGGAGTAATTATTTCTCCTACTCTTTATTTGAAAATTGGCATGAGAAAATGTTTGAGTTTTCTTTTCCACTTATTATATTTTCCTAATGTTTTCCCATTATTTTCTTTGCTTTGTAAGTCCTCATTCCCAACAAAACCTAATTCATTCGAATTTTGGCACCTCCCTCCTAAATGGAAAAGGTTATGGCTAGTGCTTGTGGTAGACTTCTTTTGTAAACATCTTGTTACCTAGGCAGAAATATTTCCAGGGTGCAAGATCACAATATTTCCCGTTATCTTTATTTGCTTCTTACTCTTAGAAGGGGTTTGGAGAGAAGATTCATAGGGAGAAAGGAAAAACCAAAGATAAATTCAATACCGTCCATTCCAACACTAACGAAATAATTTAGACTTATGGTTATTAGATTGATTTCATAAAAAAATTTAAAATGAGAAGTATTGATCTCTTTTAAAAAAATTCACAAACAAATTTTCTAAAGTTTGATTGTCTCGCGTTTTAAGACGTAATATATTCCAATTATATATTTAGTAACTATAATGGAATAAAATTTGTAGTAATTATTTCCCCTACTCTTTATTTTAAAATTAGCATGAGAAAATGTTTGAGTTTTCTTTTCCACTTATTATATTTTCCTATTGTTTTCCCATTATTTTCTTTCCTTTGTAAGTCCTCATTCGTAACAAAACCTAATTCATTCGAATTTTCGCACCTCCCTCTTAAATGGAAAAGGTTATGGCTAGTGCTTGTGGTAGACTTTTTTCGTAAACATCTTGTTACCTAGGCAGAAATATTTCCAATGTACAATAGCCAAATATTTCCCATTATCCTTCTTTGCTTCTTACTCTTAGAATGGGTTTAGAGCCATGATTCATAGGGAGAAAGGAAAACCAAAGATAAATTCAATACCGTCCATTCCAACACTACCGAAATAATTTAGACTTATGGTTAGTAGATTGATTTCATAAAAGAATTTAAAATGAGAAGTATTGATCTCTTTTAAAAAAATTCACAAACAAATATTTCTAAAGTTTGATTGTCTGGCGTTTTAAGACCTAATATATTATAATTATATATTTCATAATTATAATGGATTAAAATTTGGTGTAATTATTTCTCCTACTCATTATTTGAAAATTGGCATAAGAAAATGTTTGAGCTTTCTTTTCCACTTATTATATTTTCCTAATGTTTTCCCATTATTTTCTTTGCTTTGTAAGTCCTCATTCCCAACAAAACCTAATTCATTCGAATTTTGGCACCTCCCTCCTAAATGGAAAAGGTTATGGCTAGTGCTTGTGGTAGACTTTTTTCGTAAACATCTTGTTACCTAGGCAGAAATATTTCCAGTGTGCAAGATCACAATATTTCCCATTATCTTTCTTTGCTTCTTACTCTTAGAATGGATTTGGATCCAAGATTCATAGGGAGAAAGGAAAAACCAAAGATAAATTCAATACCGTCCATTCCAACACTACCGAAATAATTTAGACTTATGGTTATTAGATTGATTTCATAAAAGAATTTAAAATGAGAAGTATTGATCTCTTTTAAAAAAATTCACAAACAAAATTTCTAAAGTTTGATTGTCTGGCATTTTAAGACGTAATATATTCCAATTATATATTTCGTAACTATAATGGAATAAAATTTGTAGTAATTATTTCCCCTACTCTTTATTTTAAAATTGGCATGAGAAAATGTTTGAGTTTTCTTTTCCACTTATTATATTTTCCAAATGTTTTCCCATTATTTTCTTTCCTTTGTAAGTCCTCATTCGTAACAAAACCTAATTCATTCGAATTTTGGCACCTCCCTCTTAAATGGAAAAGGTTATGGCTAGTGCTTGTGGTAGACTTTTTTCGTAAACATCTTGTTACCTAGGCAGAAATATTTCCAGGGTACAAGAGCCAAATATTTCCCATTATCTTTCTTTGCTTCTTACTCTTAGAATGGGTTTAGAGCCAAGATTCATAGGGAGAAAGGAAAACCAAAGATAAATTCAATACCGTCCATTCCAACACTACCGAAATAATTTAGACTTATGGTTAGTAGATTGATTTCATAAAAGAATTTAAAATGAGAAGTATTGATATCTTTTAAAAAAATTCACAAACAAAATTTCTAAAGTTTGATTGTCTGGCGTTTTAAGACGTAATATATTCCAATTATATATTTCGTAACTATAATGGAATAAAATTTGTAGGAATTATATCCAGTACTCTTTATTTTAAATTTGGCACGAGAAAATGATGGAGTTTTCTTTTCCACTTATTATACTTTCCTAATATTTTCCCATTATTTTCTTTGCTTTGTAAGTCCTCATTCCCAACAAAACCTAATTCATTCGAATCTTGGCACCTCCCTCATAAATGGAAAAGGTTATGGCTAGTGCTTGTGGTAGACTTTTTTCGTAAACATCTTGTAACCTAGGTAGAAATATTTCCAGGGTGCAAGAGCACAATATTTCCCGTTATCTTTCTTTGCTTCTTACTCATAGAATGGGTTTGGATCCAAGATTCATAAGAAGAGAGGAAAAACCAAAGATAAATTCAATACCGTCCATTCCAACACTAACGAAATAATTTAGACTTATGGTTAGTAGATTGATTTCATAAAAGAATTTAAAATGAGAAGTATTGATCTCTTTTAAAAAAATTCACAAACAAAATTTCTAAAGTTTGATTGTCTCGGGTTTTAAGACGTAATATATTCCAATTTTATATTTCGTAACTATAATGGAATAAAATTTGTAGTAATTATTTCCCCTACTCTTTATTTTAAAATTGGCATGAGAAAATGTTTGAGTTTTCTTTTCCACTTATTATATTTTCCAAATGTTTTCCCATTATTTTCTTTCCTTTGTAAGTCCTCATTCGTAACAAAACCTAATTCATTCGAATTTTGGCACCTCCCTCTTAAATGGAAAAGGTTATGGCTAGTGCTTGTGGTAGACTTTTTTCGTAAACATCTTGTTACCTAGGCAGAAATATTTCCAGGGTACAAGAGCCAAATATTTCCCATTATCTTTCTTTGCTTCTTACTCTTAGAATGGGTTTGGAGCCAAGATTCATAGGGAGAAATGAAAAACCAAAGATAAATTCAATACCGTCCATTCCAACACTACCGAAATAATTTAGACTTATGATTAGTTGATTGATTTCATAAAAGAATTTAAAATGAGAAGTATTGATCTCTTTTAAAAAAATTCACAAACAAAATTTCTAAAGTTTGATTGTCTGGCATTTTAAGACGTAATATATTCCAATTATATATTTCGTAACTATAATGGAATAAAATTTGTAGGAATTATATCCAGTACTCTTTATTTTAAATTTGGCACGAGAAAATGATGGAGTTTTCTTTTCCACTTATTATACTTTCCTAATATTTTCCCATTATTTTCTTTGCTTTGTAAGTCCTCATTCCCAACAAAACCTAATTCATTCGAATCTTGGCACCTCCCTCATAAATGGAAAAGGTTATGGCTAGTGCTTGTGGTAGACTTTTTTCGTAAACATCTTGTAACCTAGGTAGAAATATTTCCAGGGTGCAAGAGCACAATATTTCCCGTTATCTTTCTTTGCTTCTTACTCTTAGAATGGGTTTCGAGCCAAGATTCATAGGGAGAAAGGAAAAACCAAAGATAAATTCAATACCGTCCATTCCAACACTACAGAAAGAATTTAGACTTATGGTGAGAAGATTGATTTCATAAAACAATTTAAAATGAGAAGTATTGATGTATTTTAAAAAAATTCAGAAACAAAATTTCTAAAGTTTGATACTCTAGCTATTTAAGATGTAATATATTCGAATTATATATTTCCTAATTATAATGGAATAATAGTTGTACTAATTATTTCATTACTCTTTATTTTAAATTTGGCATGAGAAAATGTTTGAGTTTTCTTTTCCACTTATTATATTTTCCAAATGTTTTCCCATTATTTTCTTTCCTTTGTAAGTCCTCATTCGTAACAAAACCTAATTCATTCGAATTTTGGCACCTCCCTCTTAAATGGAAAAGGTGATGGCTAGTGCTTGTGGTATACTTTTTTCGTAAACATCTTGTTACCTAGGTAGAAATATTTCTATGTTGCAAGAGCCAATATTTCCCATCATCTATCTTTGCTTCTTACTCTTAGAATGGGTTTGGAACCAAGATTCATAGGGAGAAATGAAAAACCAAAGATGAAATTCAATATTTTCCATTCCAACACTATGAGAATAATTTAGACTTATGCTTAGAAGATTGATGTCATAAAAGAATTTAAAATGAGAAGTATTGATCTCTTTTAAAAAAATTCACAAACAAAATTTCTAGAAGTTTAATAGTTTGGCATTTTAACACGTAATAATTTTCTTTTATATATTTCATAAATATAATGGAATAAAATTTGTGGAATGTTTATATCCATTACTCTTTTATTTTAAATTTAGCACTTGAAAATGTTTAAGTTTTCTTTTCCACTTATTTATTTTTTCCTAATATTTTCCCATTATTTTCTTTCCTTTGTAACTCTTGATTCCCAACACGCCTTAATTCATTCGAATTTTGGCACCTCCTCATAAATGGAAAAGGTTATGGCTAGTGCTTGTGCTAGACTTCCTTCGTAAACATCTTGTTACCAAGGTAGAAATATTTCCAGGGTGGAAGACCACAATAATTTCCATCATCTATCTTTGTTTCTTACTCTTAGAATGGGTTTGGATCCAAGATTCTAAGAAGAAAGGAACAAACAAGATGAAATTCAATATTTTCCATTCCCACACAACTAGAATAACTTAGACTTGTGGTTAAGAAGATTGATTTCATAAAAGAATTTAAAATTAGAAGTATTGATCTCTTTTAAAAAAATTACAAACCAAAATTTTAGACATTTAATACTTTCGCATTTTAAGACGTAATAATATTTCATTTGAATATTTCATAAATATAAGGAAATAAAATTTGGAATGTTTATTTCCTACTTGCTTTATTTTAAAATTAGCATGAGAAAATGTTTAAGTTTTCTTTTTCCATATATTATATTTTCCACTTGTTTTCTCACTATTTTCTTTCCTTTGTAAGTCTTGATTCCCAAAACGGCTTTATTCATTCGAATTTGGTGGCTCCCTGCCAAATGGAAAAGGTGATAGAGGTTGTTTTAGACATCATTTGTAAACTTTATGTTACCTAGGAGAAATATTTCTATGCTACATGAGCCCAATATTTCCCACCATCTATCTTTGTTTCTTACTCTTAGAATGGGTTTCGAACCCAGATTCTAAGGGAGAAAGGGACAAACAAGATGAAATTCAATATTTTACATTCCCACACAACCAGAATAACTTATACAAAAGTTTAGAAGATTGATGTCATAAAAGAATTAAAATTAGAAGTATTGATCTCTTATAAAAAAATAATAAACCAAATTTTAGAACTTTAATAGTTTGGCATTTTAAGACGTAATAATTTTAATTTGAATATTTCATAAATATAAGGAAATAAAATTTGTAATGTTTATTTCATTACTCTTTATTTGTAAAATACACATGAAAAAATGTTTAAGTTTACTTTTCCATATATTTATATTTTCCTAATGTTTTCTCACTATTTTATTTCCTTTGTAAGTCTTGATTCCCAACAAAACCTAATTCATTCGAATTTGTGGCACCTCCCTCAAATAGAAAAGGTGAGAGAGTTTGGTTTAGACATCATTTGTAAACTTCATGTTACCTAGGAGAAATATTTCTATGTTGCATGAGCCCAATATTTCCCAACATCTATCTTTGTTTCTTACTCTTAGAATGGGTTTCGAACCCAGATTCTAAGGGAGAAAGGGAAAAACAAGGTGAAATTCAATATTTTACATTCCCACACAACCAGAATAACTTATACAAAAGTTTGGAAGATTGATGTCATAAAAGAATTAAAATTAGAAGTATTGATCTCTTATGAAAAAATTATAAACTAAAATTTTAGAACTTTAATAGTTTGGCATTTTAAGACGTAATAATTTTCATTTGAATATTTCATGAATATAAGGAAATAAAATTTGGAATTTTTATTTCAATTACTTGCTTTTATAAAATAGATATGAAAAAATGTTTAAGTTTACTTTATCATATATTCATTTTTTCCTAGGTTTTCTCACAATTTTCTTTCCTTTGTAAGTCTTGATTCCCAGCAAAACCTAATTCATTCGAATTGTGGCTCCTCCCTGCCAAATGGAAAAGGTGATAGAGGTTGTTTTAGACATCATTTGTAAACTTTATGTTACCTAGGAGAAATATTTCTATGCTGCATGAGCCCAATATTTCCCACCATCTATCCTTGTTTCTTACTCTTAGAATGGGTTTTGGAACCCAGATTCCAAGGGAGAAAGGAAAAAACAAGATGAAATTCAATATTTTACATTCCCACACAACCAGAATAACTTATAAAAAAGTTTAGAAGATTGATGTCATAAAAGAATTAAAATTAGAAGTATTGATCTCCTATGAAAAAATTATAAACCAAAATTTTAGAACTTTAATAGTTTGGCATTTTAAGACGTAATAATTTTCATTTGAATATTTCATAAATATAAGGAAATAAAATTTGGAATGTTTATTTCCATTACTTGCTTTTGTAAAATACCCATGAAAAAATGTTTAAGTTTACTTTTCCATATATTTATTTTTTCCTAGCATTTCTCACTATTTTCTTTCCTTTGTAAGTCTTGATTCCCAAAACGGCTTAATTCATTCGAATTTGTTTGCTCCCTACCAAGTGGAAAAGGTGAAGAGGTTGTTTTAGACATCATTTGTAAACTTCATGTTACCTAGGAGAAATATTTCTATGCCGCATGAGCTCAATATTTCCCATCATCTATCTTTGTTTCTTACTTATAGAATTGGTTTCGAACCCAGATTCTAAGGGAGAAAGGGACAATTAAGATGAAATTCAATATTTTACATTCCCACACAACGAGAATAACTTATAAAAAAGTATAGAAGATTGATGTCATAAAAGAATTAAAATTAGAAGTATTGATCTCCTATGAAAAAATTATAAACCAAAATTTTAGAACTTTAATAGTTTGGCATTTTAAGACGTAATAATTTTCATTTGAATATTTCATAAATATAAGGAAATAAAATTTGGAATGTTTATTTCTATTACTTGCTTTTGTAAAATACCCATGAAAAAATGTTTAAGTTTACTTTTCCATATATTTATTTTTTCCTAGCATTTCTCACTATTTTCTTTCATTTGTAAGTCTTGATTCCCAAAACGGCTTAATTCATTCGAATTTGGTTTCTCCCTGCCAAATGGAAAAGGTGATAGAGGTTGTTTTAGACATCATTTGTAAACTTTATGTTACCTAGGAGAAATATTTCTATGCTGCATGAGCCCAATATTTCCCACCATCTATCTTTGTTTCTTACTCTTAGAATGGGTTTCGAACCCAGATTCTAAGGGAGAAAGGGAAAAACAAGATGAAATTCAATATTTTACATTCCCACACAACCAGAATAACTTATAAAAAAGTTTAGAAGATTGATGTCATAAAAGAATTAAAATTAGAAGTATTGATCTCCTATGAAAAAATTATAAACTAAAATTTTAGAACTTTAGTAGTTTGGCATTTTAAGACGTAATAATTTTCATTTGAATCTTTCATAAATATAACGAAATAAAATTTCGAATGTTTATTTCCATTACTTGCTTTTGTAAAATACCCATGAAAAAATGTTTAAGTTTACTTTTCCATATATTTATTTTTTCCTAGCATTTCTCACTATTTTCTTTCATTTGTAAGTCTTGATTCCCAAAATGGCTTAATTCATTCGAATTTGGCACCATGCCAAATGGAAAAGGTGATAGAGGTTGTTTTAGACATCATTTGTAAACTTCATGTTACCTAGGCGAAATATTTCTATGCTGCATGAGGCCAATATTTCCCATCATCTATCTTTGTTTCTTCCTCTTAGAATGGGTTTCGAACCCAGATTCTAAGGGAAAAGGGAAAAACAAGATGAAATTTAATATTTTTCATTCCCACAAAACCAGAATAACTTATAAATAAGCTTAGAAGATTGATGTGAAAAAAGAATTAAAAATTAGAAGTATTGATCTCCTATGAAAAAATTAAAATGCAAAATTTTAGAACTTTAATAGTTTGGCATTTTAAGACGTAATAATTTTCATTTGAATATTTCATAAATATAAGGAAATAAAATTTCGAATGTTAATTTACATTACTTGTTTTTGTAAAATACACATGAGAAAATCTTTAAGTTTCCTTTTCCATATTTTTACTTTTTCCTAGATTTCTCACTATTTTCTTTCCTTTGTAAGTCTTGATTCCCAAAACGGCTTAATTCATTCGAATTTGGTGGCTCCTTACCAAGTGGAAAAGGTGATAGATGTTGTTTTAGACATCATTTGTAAACTTCATGTTACCTAGTAGAATTATTTCTATGTTGCATGAGCTCAATATTTCCCATCATCTATCTTTGTTTCTTTCTCATAGAATGGGTTTCGAACCAAGAATCTAAGGGAGAAAGGGAAAAATAAGATGAAATTCTTTATTTTACATTCTCACACAACCAGAATAACTTATAAAAAAGTTTAGAAGATTGATGTCATAAAAGAATTAAAATTAGAAGTATTGATCTCTTATGAAAAAATTATAAACTAAAATTTTAGAACTTTAATAGTTTGGCATTTTAAGACGTAATAATTTTCATTTGAATATTTCATGAATATAAGGAAATAAAATTTGGAATTTTTATTTCAATTACTTGCTTTTATAAAATAGATATGAAAAAATGTTTAAGTTTACTTTATCATATATTTATTTTTTCTAGCATTTCTCACTATTTTCTTTCCTTTCTAAGTCTTGATTCCCAAAACGGCTTAATTCATTCGAATTTGGTGGCTCCCTGCCAAATGGAAAAGGTGATAGAGGTTGTTTTAGACATCATTTGTAAACTTTATGTTACCTAGGAGAAATATTACTATGCTGCATGACCCCAATATTTCCCACCATCTATCTTTGTTTCTTAGTCTTAGAATGGGTTTGGAACCCAGATTCTATGGGAGAAACGGAAAAACAATACGAAATTCAATATTTTCCATTCCCACACTAACTAGAATAACTTATAAATAAGGTAAGAATATTGTTGTAAAAAAAGAAATAAACTTAGAAGTATTCATCTCCTATGAAAAAATTAGAATGCAAAATTTTAGAACTTTAATAGTTTGGCATTTTAAGACGTAATAATTTTCATTTGAATATTTCATAAATATAAGGAAATAAAAATTGGAATGTTTATTTCCATTACTTGATTTTTTAAAATACACATGAAAAAATCTTTAAGTTTAATTTTTCATATATTTATTTTTTCCTAGCTTTTCTCACTATTTTCTTTCCTTTGTAAGTCTTGATTCCCAAAAAACTTAATTCATTCGAATTTTGGTGCCTCCTCTAAATGGAAAAGGTGATGGAGGTTTTTTTAGACATCATTTGTAAACTTCATGTTACCTAGGCGAAATATTTCTTTGCTGCATGAGCCCAATATTTCCCATCATCTATCTTTGTTTCTTACTCTTAGAATGGGTTTCAAACCGAGATTCTAAGGGAGAAAGGGACAAACAAGATTAAATTCAATATTTTCCATTCCCACAAAACCAGAATAACTTATAAATAAGTTAAAAAGATTGATGTAAAAAAAGAATTAAAAATTAGAAGTATTGATCTCCTATGAAAAAATTATAAACTAAAATTTTAGAACTTTAATAGTTTGGCATTTTAAGACGTAATAATTTTCATTTGAATATTTCATAAATATAAGGAAATAAAATTTCGAATGTTTATTTCAATTACTTGCTTTTATAAAATAGACATGAAAAAATGTTTAAGTTTACTTTTCCATATATTTATTTTTTCCTAGCATTTCTCACTATTTTCTTTCATTTGTAAGTCTTGATTCCCAAAACGGCTTAATTCATTCGAATTTGGTTTCTCCCTGCCAAATGGAAAAGGTGATAGAGGTTGTTTTAGACATCATTTGTAAACTTTATGTTACCTAGGAGAAATATTTCTATGCTGCATGAGCCCAATATTTCCCACCATCTATCTTTGTTTCTTACTCTTAGAATGGGTTTCGAACCCAGATTCTAAGGGAGAAAGGGAAAAACAAGATGAAATTCAATATTTTACATTCCCACACAACCAGAATAACTTATAAAAAAGTTTAGAAGATTGATGTCATAAAAGAATTAAAATTAGAAGTATTGATCTCCTATGAAAAAATTATAAACTAAAATTTTAGAACTTTAGTAGTTTGGCATTTTAAGACGTAATAATTTTCATTTGAATCTTTCATAAATATAACGAAATAAAATTTCGAATGTTTATTTCCATTACTTGCTTTTGTAAAATACCCATGAAAAAATGTTTAAGTTTACTTTTCCATATATTTATTTTTTCCTAGCATTTCTCACTATTTTCTTTCATTTGTAAGTCTTGATTCCCAAAACGGCTTAATTCATTCGAATTTGGTGGCTCCCTGCCAAATGGAAAAGGTGATAGAGGTTGTTTTAGACATCATTTGTAAACTTTATGTTACCTAGGAGAAATATTTCTATGCTGCATGAGCCCAATATTTCCCACCATCTATCTTTGTTTCTTACTCTTAGAATGGGTTTCGAACCCAGATTCTAAGGGAGAAAGGGACAAACAAGATGAAATTCAATATTTTACATTCCCACACAACCAGAATAACTTATAAATAAGTTTAAAAGATTGATGTCAAAAAAGAATTAAAAATTAGAAGTATTGATCTCCTATGAAAAAATTAGAATGCAAAATTTTAGAACTTTAATAGTTTGGCATTTTAAGACGTAATAATTTTCATTTGAATATTTCATAAATATAAGGAAATAAAATTTGGAATGTTTATTTCCATTACTTGCTTTTGCAAAATACACATGAAAAAATGTTTAAGTTTACTTTTCCATATATTTATTTTTTATTAGGTTTTCTCACTATTTTCTTTCCTTTGTAAGTCTTGATTCCCAAAACGGCTTAATTCATTCGAATTTGGTGCCTCCCTGACAAATGGAAAAGGTAATGGAGGTTGTTTTCGACATCATTTGTAAACTTCATGTTACCTAGGCGAAATATTTCTATGCTGCATGAGCCCAATATTTCCCATCATCTATCTTTGTTTCTTACTCTTAGAATGGGTTTCGAACCCAGATTCTAAGGGAGAAAGGGAAAAACAAGATGAAATTCAATATTTTACATTCCCACACAACCAGAATAACTTATAAAAAAGTTTAGAAGATTGATGTCATAAAAGAATTAAAATTAGAAGTATTGATCTCCTATGAAAAAATTAGAATGCAAAATTTTAGAACTTTAATAGTTTGGCATTTTAAGACGTAATAATTTTCATTTGAATATTTCATAAATATAAGGAAATAAAATTTGGAATGTTTATTTCCATTACTTGCTTTTATAAAATAGACATGAAAAAATGTTTAAGTTTACTTTTCCATATATTTATTTTTTCCTAGCTTTTCTCACTATTTTCTTTCCTTTGTAAGTCTTGATTCCCAAAACGGCTTAATTCATTCGAATTTGGTGCCTCCCTGACAAATGGAAAAGGTGATGGAGGTTGTTTTAGACATCATTTGTAAACTTCATGTTACCTAGGCGAAATATTTCTATGCTGCATGAGCCCAATATTTCCCATCATCTATCTTTGTTTCTTACTCTTAGAATGGGTTTCGAACCAAGATTCTAAGGGACAAAGGGAAAAAACAAGATGAAATTCAATATTTTCCATTCCCACAAAACCAGAATAACTTATAAATAAGTTAAGAAGATTGATGTCAAAAAAGAATTAAAAATTAGAAGTATTGATCTCCTATGAAAAAATTAGAATGCAAAATTTTAGAACTTTAATAGTTTGGCATTATAAGACGTAATAATTTTCATTTGAATATTTCATAAATATAAGGAAATAAAATTTGGAATGTTTATTTCCATTACTTGATTTTTTAAAATACACATGAAAAAATCTTTAAGTTTAATTTTTCATATATTTATTTTTTCCTAGCTGTTCTCACTATTTTCTTTCCTTTGTAAGTCTTGATTCCCAAAACGCCTTATTCATTCGAATTTGGTGCTTCCCTGCCAAATGGAAAATGTGATGCAGGTTGTTTTAGACATCATTTTTAAATATCATGTTACCTAGAAGAAATATTTCTATGCTGCATGAGCGCAATATTTCCCACCATCTATCTTTGTTTCTTACTCTTAGAATGGGTTCCGAACCCAGATTCTAAGGGAGAAAGGGAAAAACAAGATGAAATTCAATATTTTCCATTCCAACAAAACCATAATAACTTATAAATAAGTTAAGAAGATTGATGTCAAAAAAGAATTAAAATTAGAAGTATTGATCTCATATGAAAAAATTATAAAGCAAAATTTTAGAACTTTAATAGTTTGGCATTTTAAGACGTAATAATTTTCATTTGAATATTTCATAAATATAAGGAAATAAAATTTGGAATGTTTATTTCCATTACTTGCTTTTGTAAAATACCCATGAAAAAATGTTTAAGTTTACTTTTCCATATATTTATTTTTTCCTAGCTTGTCTCACTCTTTTCTTTCCTTTGTAAGTCTTGATTCCCAAAACGGCTTAATTCATTCGAATTTGGTGGCTCCCTACCAAGTGGAAAAGGTGATAGAGGTTGTTTTAGACATCATTTGTAAACTTCATGTTACCTAGGAGAAATATTTCTATGCTGCATGAGCCCAATATTTCCCACCATCTATCTTTGTTTCTTACTCTTAGAATGGGTTTCGAACCCAGATTCTAAGGGAGAAAGGGAAAAACAAGGTGAAATTCAATATTTTACATTCCCACACAACCAGAATAACTTATAAAAAAGTTTAGAAGATTGATGTCATAAAAGAATTAAAATTAGAAGTATTGATCTCCTATGAAAAAATTATAAACCAAAATTTTAGAACTTTAATAGTTTGGCATTTTAAGACGTAATAATTTTCATTTGAATATTTCATAAATATAAGGAAATAAAATTTGGAATGTTTATTTCCATTACTTGCTTTTGTAAAATACCCATGAAAAAATGTTTAAGTTTACTTTTCCTTATATTTATTTTTTCTTAGCTTGTCTCACTCTTTTCTTTCCTTTGTAAGTCTTGATTCCCAAAACGGCTTAATTCATTCGAATTTGGTGGCTCCCTGCCAAATGGAAAAGGTGATAGAGGTTGTTTTAGACATCATTTGTAAACTTTATGTTACCTAGGAGAAATATTTCTATGCTGCATGAGCCCAATATTTCCCACCATCTATCTTTGTTTCTTACTCTTAGAATGGGTTTCGAACCCAGATTCTAAGGGAGAAAGGGACAAACAAGATGAAATTCAATATTTTACATTCCCACACAACCAGAATAACTTATAAAAAAGTTTAGAAGATTGATGTCATAAAAGAATTAAAATTAGAAGTATTGATCTCCTATGAAAAAATTATAAACCAAAATTTTAGAACTTTAATAGTTTGGCATTTTAAGACGTAATAATTTTCATTTGAATATTTCATAAATATAAGGAAATAAAATTTGGAATGTTTATTTCCATTACTTGCTTTTGTAAAATACCCATGAAAAAATGTTTAAGTTTACTTTTCCATATATTTATTTTTTCCTAGCTTGTCTCACTCTTTTCTTTCCTTTGTGTGTCTTGATTTCTAAAACGGCCTAATTCATTCGAATTTTTTGCCTCCCTACCAAATAGAAAAGGTGATAGAGGTTGTTTTAGACATCATTTGTAAACTTCATGTTACCTAGGAGAAATATTTCTATGCTGCATGAGCCCAATATTTCCCACCATCTATCTTTGTTTCTTACTCTTAGAATGGGTTTCGAACCCAGATTCTAAGGGAGAAAGGGACAAACAAGATGAAATTCAATATTTTACATTCCCACACAACCAGAATAACTTATAAAAAAGTTAAGAAGATTGATGTCATAAAAGAATTAAAATTAGAAGTATTGATCTCCTATGAAAAAATTATAAACCAAAATTTTAGAACTTTAATAGTTTGGCATTTTAAGACGTAATAATTTTCATTTGAATATTTCATAAATATAACGAAATAAAATTTCGAATGTTTATTTCCATTACTTGCTTTTGTAAAATACCCATGAAAAAATGTTTAAGTTTACTTTTCCATATATTTATTTTTTCCTAGCATTTCTCACTATTTTCTTTCATTTGTAAGTCTTGATTCCCAAAACGGCTTAATTCATTCGAATTTGGTGGCTCCCTGCCAAATGGAAAAGGTGATAGAGGTTGTTTTAGACATCATTTGTAAACTTTATGTTACCTAGGAGAAATATTTCTATGCTGCATGAGCCCAATATTTCCCACCATCTATCTTTGTTTCTTCCTCTTAGAATGGGTTTCGAACCCAGATTCTAAGGGAGAAAGGGAAAAACAAGATGAAATTCAATATTTTTCATTCCCACAAAACCAGAATAACTTATAAATAAGCTTAGAAGATTGATGTGAAAAAAGAATTAAAAATTAGAAGTATTGATCTCCTATGAAAAAATTAAAATGCAAAATTTTAGAACTTTAATAGTTTGGCATTATAAGACATAATAATTTTCTTTTGAATATTTCATAAATATAAGGAAATAAAATTTGGAATGTTTATTTCCATTACTTGATTTTCTAAAATAGACATGAGAAAATGTTTAAGTTTACTTTTCCATATATTTATTTTTTCCTAGCATTTCTCACTATTTTCTTTCCTTTGTAAGTCTTGATTCCCAAAACGGCTTAATTGATTCGAATTTGGTGCCTCCCTGACAAATGGAAAAGGTGATGGAGGTTGTTTTAGACATCATTTGTAAACTTCATGTTACCTAGGCGAAATATTTCTATGCTGCATGAGCCCAATATTTCCCATCATCTATCTTTGTTTCTTACTCTTAGAATGGGTTTCGAACCCAGATTCTAAGGGAGAAAGGGACAAACAAGATGAAATTCAATATTTTCCATTCCCACAAAACCAGAATAACTTATAAATAAGTTAAGAAGATTGATGTCAAAAAAGAATTAAAAATTAGAAGTATTGATCTCCTATGAAAAAATTAGAATGCAAAATTTTAGAACTTTAATAGTTTGGCATTATAAGACGTAATAATTTTCATTTGAATATTTCATAAATATAAGGAAATAAAATTTGGAATGTTAATTTCCATTACTTGCTTTTGTAAAATACACATGAAAAAATCTTTAAGTTTAATTTTTCATATATTTATTTTTTCCTAGCTTTTCTCACTATTTTCTTTCCTTTGTAAGTCTTGATTCCCAAAAAGGCTTAATTCATTCGAATTTGGTGCCTCCCTGACAAATGGAAAAGGTGATAAAGGTTGTTTTAGACATCATTTGTAAACTTCATGTTACCTAGGAGAAATATTTCTATGCTGCATGAGCCCAATATTTCCCATCATCTATCTTTGTTTCTTACTCTTAGAATGGGTTTCGAACCCAGATTCTAAGGGAGAAAGGGACAAACAAGATGAAATTCAATATTTTCCATTCCCACAAAACCAGAATAACTTATAAATAAGTTAAGAAGATTGATGTCAAAAAAGAATTAAAAATTAGAAGTATTGATCTCCTATGAAAAAATTAGAATGCAAAATTTTAGAACTTTAATAGTTTGGCATTATAAGACGTAATAATTTTCATTTGAATATTTCATAAATATAAGGAAATAAAATTTGGAATGTTTATTTCCATTACTTGCTTTTTTAAAATACACATGAAAAAATCTTTAAGTTTAATTTTTCATATATTTATTTTTTCCTAGCTTTTCTCACTATTTTCTTTCCTTTGTAAGTCTTGATTCCCAAAACGGCTTAATTCATTCGAATTTGGTGCCTCCCTGCGAAAAGGAAAAGGTGATGCAGGTTGTTTTAGACATCATTTTAAACTTCATGTTACCTAGGCGAAATATTTCTATGCTGCATGAGCCCAATATTTCCCATCATCTATCTTTGTTTCTTACTCTTAGAATGGGTTTCGAACCCAGATTCTAAGGGAGAAAGGGAAAAACAAGATGAAATTCAATATTTTCCATTCCCACAAAACCAGAATAACTTATAAATAAGTTAAGAAGATTGATGTCAAAAAAGAATTAAAAATTAGAAGTATTGATCTCCTATGAAAAAATTAGAATGCAAAATTTTAGAACTTTAATAGTTTGGCATTATAAGACGTAATAATTTTCTTTTGAATATTTCATAAATATAAGGAAATAAAATTTGGAATGTTAATTTCCATTACGTGCTTTTGTAAAATAGACATGAAAAAATCTTTAAGTTTAATTTTTAATATATTTATTTTTTTTAGCTTTTCTCACTATTTTCTCTCCTTTGTAAGTCTTGATTCCCAAAACGGCTTAATTCATTCGAATTTGGTGCCTCCCTGCCAAATGGAAAAGGTGATAGAGGTTTTTTAAGACATCATTTTTAAACTTCATGTTACCTAGGAGAAATATTTCTATGTTGCATGAGCCCAATATTTCCCATCATCTATCTTGGTTTATTACTCTTAGAATGGGTTTGGAACCCAGATTCTAAGGGAGAAAGGGACAAACAAGACCAAATTCAATATTTTCCAATCCCACACAACTAGAATAACTTATAAATAAGTTAAGAAGATTGATGTCAAAAAAGAATTAAAAATTAGAAGTATTGATCTCCTATGAAAAAATTAGGATGCAAAATTTTAGAACTTTAATAGTTTGGCATTATAAGACGTAATAATTTTCTTTTGAATATTTCATAAATATAAGGAAATAAAATTTGGAATGTTTATTTCCATTACTTGATTTTGTAAAATAGACATGAGAAAATGTTTAAGTTTACTTTTCCACATATTTATTTTTTCCTAGCTTTTCTCACTATTTTCTCTCCTTTGTAAGTCTTGATTCCCAAAACGGCTTAATTGATTCGAATTTGGTGCCTCCCTGACAAATGGAAAAGGTGATGGAGGTTGTTTTAGACATCATTTGTAAACTTCATGTTACCTAGGCGAAATATTTCTATGCTGCATGAGCCCAATATTTCCCATCATCTATCTTTGTTTCTTACTCTTAGAATGGGTTTCAAACCCAGATTCTAAGGGAGAAAGGATTAAACAAGACCAAATTCAATATTTTCCAATCCCACACAACTAGAATAACTTATAAATAAGTTAAGAAGATTGATGTCATAAAGGAATTAAAATATAGAAGTATTGATCTCCTATGAGAAAATTAGAATGCAAAATTTTAGAACTTTAATAGTTTGGCATTATAAGACGTAATAGTTTTCATTTGAATATTTCATAAATATAAGGAAATAAAATTTGGAATGTTTATTTCCATAACTTACTTTTGTAAAATACACATGAAAAAATGTTTAAGTTTACTTTTCCATATATTTATTTTTTCTAGCATTTTTCTCACTATTCTCTTTCCTCTGTAACTCTTTATTCCCAAACCGGCTTAATTCATTCGAATTTGGTGCCTCCCTGCCAAATGGAAAAGGTGATAGAGGTTTTTTAAGACATCATTTTTAAACTTCATGTTACCTAGGCGAAATATTTCTATGCTGCATGAGCCCAATATTTCCCATCATCTATCTTTGTTTCTTCCTCTTAGAATGGGTTTCGAACCCAGATTCTAAGGGAGAAAGGGAAAAACAAGATGAAATTCAATATTTTCCATTCCCACAAAACCAGAATAACTTATAAATAAGTTAAGAAGATTGATGTGAAAAAAGAATTAAAAATTAGAAGTATTGATCTCCTATGAAAAAATTAAAATGCAAAATTTTAGAACTTTAATAGTTTGGCATTATAAGACATAATAATTTTCTTTTGAATATTTCATAAATATAAGGAAATAAAATTTGGAATGTTTATTTCCATTACTTGATTTTGTAAAATAGACATTTGAAAATGTTTAAGTTTACTTTTCCATATATTTATTTTTTCCTAGCTTTTCTCACTATTTTCTTTCCTTTGTAAGTCTTGATTCCCAAAACGGCTTAATTCATTCGAATTTGGTGCTTCCCTGCCAAATGGAAAAGGTGATGCAGGTTGTTTTAGATATCATTTTAAACTTCATGTTACCTAGGCGAAATATTTCTATGCTGCATGAGCCCAATATTTCCCATCATCTATCTTTGTTTATTACTCTTAGAATGGGTTTTGACCCCAGATTCTAAGGGAGAAAGGGAAAAACAAGACCAAATTCAATATTTTCCAATCCCACACAACTAGAATAACTTATAAATAAGTTAAGAAGATTGATGTCAAAAAAGAATTAAAAATTAGAAGTATTGATCTCCTATGAGAAAATTAGAATGCAAAATTTTAGAACTTTAATAGTTTGGCATTATAAGACGTAATAGTTTTCATTTGAATATTTCATAAATATAAGGAAATAAAATTTGGAATGTTTATTTCCATAACTTACTTTTGTAAAATACACATGAAAAAATGTTTAAGTTTACTTTTCCATATATTTATTTTTTCCTAGCTTTTCTCACTATTCTCTTTCCTTTGTAAGTCTTGATTCCCAAAACGGCTTAATTCATTCGAATTTGGTGCCTCCCTGCCAAATGGAAAAGGTGATAGAGGTTTTTTAAGACATCATTTTTAAACTTCATGTTACCTAGGCGAAATATTTCAATGCTGCATGAGCCCAATATTTCCGATCATCTATCTTTGTTTATTACTCTTAGAATGGGTTTTGACCCCAGATTCTAAGGGAGAAAGGGAAAAACAAGACCAAATTCAATATTTTCCAATCCCACACAACTAGAATAACTTATAAATAAGTTAAGAAGATTGATGTCAAAAAAGAATTAAAAATTAGAAGTATTGATCTCCTATGAGAAAATTAGAATGCAAAATTTTAGAACTTTAATAGTTTGGCATTATAAGACGTAATAATTTTCATTTGAATATTTCATAAATATAAGGAAATAAAATTTGGAATGTTTATTTCCATTACTTGCTTTTGTTAAATACACACGAAAAAATGTTTAAGTTTACTTTTCCATATATTTATTTTTTCCTAGCTTTTCTCACTATTCTCTTTCCTTTGTAAGTCTTGATTCCCAAAACGGCTTAATTCATTCGAATTTGGTGCCTCCCTGCCAAATGGAAAAGGTGATAGAGGTTGTTTAAGACATCATTTTTAAACTTCATGTTACCTAGGCGAAATATTTCTATGCTGCATGAGCCCAATATTTCCCATCATCTATCTTTGTTTATTACTCTTAGAATGGGTTTGGAACCCAGATTCTAAGGGAGAAAGGGACAAACAAGACCAAATTCAATATTTTCCAATCCCACACAACTAGAATAACTTATAAATAAGTTAAGAAGATTGATGTCAAAAAAGAATTAAAAATTAGAAGTATTGATCTCCTATGAGAAAATTAGAATGCAAAATTTTAGAACTTTAATAGTTTGGCATTATAAGACGTAATAATTTTCATTTGAATATTTCATAAATATAAGGAAATAAAATTTGGAATGTTTATTTCCATTACTTACTTTTGTAAAATACACATGAAAAAATGTTTAAGTTTACTTTTCCATATATTTATTTTTCCTAGCTTTTCTCACTATTCTCTTTCCTTTGTAAGTCTTGATTCCCAAAACGGCTTAATTCATTCGAATTTGGTGCCTCCCTGCCAAATGGAAAAGGTGATAGAGGTTTTTTAAGACATCATTTTTAAACTTCATGTTACCTAGGAGAAATATTTCTATGTTGCATGAGCCCAATATTTCCCATCATCTATCTTTGTTTATTACTCTTAGAATGGGTTTCAAACCCAAATTCTAAGGGAGAAAGGGACAAACAAGACCAAATTCAATATTTTCCAATCCCACACAACTAGAATAACTTATAAATAAGTTAAGAAGATTGATGTCAAAAAAGAATTAAAAATTAGAAGTATTGATCTCCTATGAGAAAATTAGAATGCAAAATTTTAGAACTTTAATAGTTTGGCATTATAAGACGTAATAGTTTTCATTTGAATATTTCATAAATATAAGGAAATAAAATTTGGAATGTTTATTTCCATTACTTGCTTTTGTTAAATACACACGAAAAAATGTTTAAGTTTACTTTTCCATATATTTATTTTTTCCTAGCTTTTCTCACTATTCTCTTTCCTTTGTAAGTCTTGATTCCCAAAACGGCTTAATTCATTCGAATTTGGTGCCTCCCTGCCAAATGGAAAAGGTGATAGAGGTTTTTTAAGACATCATTTTTAAACTTCATGTTACCTAGGCGAAATATTTCTATGCTGCATGAGCCCAATATTTCCCATCATCTATCTTTGTTTATTACTCTTAGAATGGGTTTCGAACCCAGATTCTAAGGGAGAAAGGGACAAACAAGACCAAATTCAATATTTTCCAATCCCACACAACTAGAATAACTTATAAATAAGTTAAGAAGATTGATGTCAAAAAAGAATTAAAAATTAGAAGTATTGATCTCCTATGAGAAAATTAGAATGCAAAATTTGAGAACTTTAATAGTTTGGCATTATAAGACGTAATTGTTTTCATTTGAATATTTCATAAATATAAGGAAATAAAATTTGGAATGTTTATTTCCATTACTTGCTTTTGTAAAATACACATGAAAAAATGTTTAAGTTTACTTTTCCATATATTTATTTTTTCCTAGCTTTTCTCACTATTCTCTTTCCTTTGTAAGTCTTGATTCCCAAAACGGCTTAATTCATTCGAATTTGGTGCCTCCCTGCCAAATGGAAAAGGTGATAGAGGTTTTTTAAGACATCATTTTTAAACTTCATGTTACCTAGGTGAAATATTTCTATGTTGCATGAGCCCAATATTTCCCATCATCTATCTTTGTTTATTACTCTTAGAATGGGTTTCAAACCCAGATTCTAAGGGAGAAAGGGACAAACAAGATGAAATTCAATATTTTCCAATCCCACACAACTAGAATAACTTATAAATAAGTTAAGAAGATTGATGTCAAAAAAGAATTAAAAATTAGAAGTATTGATCTCCTATGAAAAAATTAGAATGCAAAATTTTAGAACTTTAATAGTTTGGCATTATAAGACGTAATAATTTTCATTTGAATATTTCATAAATATAAGGAAATAAAATTTGGAATGTTTATTTCCATTACTTGCTTTTGTAAAATAGACATGAGAAAATGTTTAAGTTTACTTTTCCATATATTTATTTTTTCCTAGCTTTTCTCACTATTTTCTTTCCTTTGTAAGTCTTGATTCCCAAAACGGCTTAATTCATTCGAATTTGGTGCGTCACTAACAAATGGAAAAGGTGATGCAGGTTGTTTTAGATATCATTTTAAACTTCATGTTACCTAGGCGAAATATTTCTATGATGCATGAGCCCAATATTTCCCATCATCTATCTTTGTCTATTACTCTTAGAATGGGTTATGAACCCAGATTCTAAGGGAGAAAGGGACAAACAAGATGAAATTCAATATTTTCCATTCCCACAAAACCAGAATAACTTATAAATAAGTTAAGAAGATTGATGTCAAAAAAGAATTAAAAATTAGAAGTATTGATCTCCTATGAAAAAATTAGAATGCAAAATTTTAGAACTTTAATAGTTTGGCATTTTAAGACGTAATAATTTTCATTTGAATATTTCATAAATATAAGGAAATAAAATTTGGAATGTTTATTTCCATTACTTGCTTTTGTAAAATACACATGAAAAAATCTTTAAGTTTAATTTTTCATATATTTATTTTTTCCTAGCTTTTCTCACTATTTTCTTTCCTTTGTAAGTCTTGATTCCCAAAACGGCTTAATTCATTCGAATTTGGTGCTTCCCTGCCAAATGGAAAAGGTGATGCAGGTTGTTTTAGATATCATTTTAAACTTCATGTTACCTAGGCGAAATATTTCTATGATGCATGAGCCCAATATTTCCCATCATCTATCTTTGTCTATTACTCTTAGAATGGGTTATGAACCCAGATTCTAAGGGAGAAAGGGACAAACAAGATGAAATTCAATATTTTCCATTCCCACAAAACCAGAATAACTTATAAATAAGTTAAGAAGATTGATGTCCAAAAAGAATTAAAAATTAGAAGTATTGATCTCCTATGAAAAAATTAGAATGCAAAATTTTAGAACTTTAATAGTTTCGCATTTTAAGACGTAATAATATTCTTTTGAAAATTTCATAAATATAAGGAAATAAAAATTGGAATGTTTATTTCCATTACTTGATTTTTTAAAATACACATGAAAAAATCTTTAAGTTTAATTTTTCATATATTTATTTTTTCCTAGCTTTTCTCACTATTTTCTTTCCTTTGTAAGTCTTGATTCCCAAAACGGCTTAATTCATTCGAATTTGGTGCTTCCCTGCCAAATGGAAAAGGTGATGGAGGTTGTTTTAGACATCATTTGTAAACTTCATGTTACCTAGGCGAAATATTTCTTTGCTGCATGAGCCCAATATTTCCCATCATCTATCTTTGTTTCTTACTCTTAGAATGGGTTTCGAACCGAGATTCTAAGGGAGAAAGGGACAAACAAGATGAAATTCAATATTTTCCATTCCCACAAAACCAGAATAACTTATAAATAAGTTAAGAAGATTGATGTCAAAAAAGAATTAAAAATTAGAAGTATTGATCTCCTATGAAAAAATTAGAATGCAAAATTTTAGAACTTTAATAGTTTGGCATTTTAAGACGTAATAATTTTCATTTGAATCTTTCATAAATATAACGAAATAAAATTTCGAATGTTTATTTCCATTACTTGCTTTTGTAAAATACCCATGAAAAAATGTTTAAGTTTACTTTTCCATATATTTATTTTTTCCTAGCATTTCTCACTATTTTCTTTCATTTGTAAGTCTTGATTCCCAAAACGGCTTAATTCATTCGAATTTGGTGGCTCCCTGCCAAATGGAAAAGGTGATAGAGGTTGTTTTAGACATCATTTGTAAACTTTATGTTACCTAGGAGAAATATTTCTATGCTGCATGAGCCCAATATTTCCCACCATCTATCTTTGTTTCTTACTCTTAGAATGGGTTTCAAACCTAGATTCTAAGGAAGAAAAGGACAAACAAGATGAAATTCAATATTTTCCATTCCCACAAAACCAGAATAACTTATAAATAAGTTAAGAAGATTGATGTCAAAAAAGAATTAAAAATTAGAAGTATTGATCTCCTATGAAAAAATTAGAATGCAAAATTTTAGAACTTTAATAGTTTGGCATTATAAGACGTAATAATTTTCATTTGAATATTTCATAAATATAAGGAAATAAAATTTGGAATGTTTATTTCCATTACTTGCTTTTGTAAAATACACATGAAAAAATGTTTAAGTTTACTTTTCCATATATTTATTTTTTCCTAGCTTTTCTCACTATTTTCTTTCCTTTGTAAGTCTTGATTCCCAAAACGGCTTAATTCATTCGAATTTGGTGCCTCCCTGCCAAATGGAAAAGGTGATAGAGGTTTTTTAAGACATCATTTTTAAACTTCATGTTACCTAGGCGAAATATTTCAATGCTGCATGAGCCCAATATTTCCGATCATCTATCTTTGTTTATTACTCTTAGAATGGGTTTTGACCCCAGATTCTAAGGGAGAAAGGGACAAACAAGATGAAATTCAATATTTTCCATTCCCACAAAACCAGAATAACTTATAAATAAGTTAAGAAGATTGATGTCAAAAAAGAATTAAAAATTAGAAGTATTGATCTCCTATGAAAAAATTAGAATGCAAAATTTTAGAACTTTAATAGTTTGGCATTATAAGACGTAATAATTTTCATTTGAATATTTCATAAATATAAGGAAATAAAATTTGGAATGTTTATTTCCATTACTTGCTTTTGTAAAATACACATGAAAAAATGTTTAAGTTTACTTTTCCATATATTTATTTTTTCCTAGCTTTTCTCACTATTTTCTTTCCTTTGTAAGTCTTGATTCCCAAAACGGCTTAATTCATTCGAATTTGGTGCCTCCCTGCCAAATGGAAAAGGTGATAGAGGTTTTTTAAGACATCATTTTTAAACTTCATGTTACCTAGGCGAAATATTTCTATGCTGCATGAGCCCAATATTTCCCATCATCTATCTTTGTTTATTACTCTTAGAATGGGTTTCGAACCAAGATTCTAAGGGAGAAAGGAACAAACAAGATGAAATTCAATATTTTCCATTCCCACAAAACCAGAATAACTTATAAATAAGTTAAGAAGATTGATGTCAAAAAAGAATTAAAAATTAGAAGTATTGATCTCCTATGAAAAAATTAGAATGCAAAATTTTAGAACTTTAATAGTTTGGCATTATAAGACGTAATAATTTTCATTTGAATATTTCATAAATATAAGGAAATAAAATTTGGAATGTTTATTTCCATTACTTGCTTTTGTAAAATACACATGAAAAAATGTTTAAGTTTACTTTTCCATATATTTATTTTTTCCTAGCTTTTCTCACTATTTTCTTTCCTTTGTAAGTCTTGATTCCCAAAACGGCTTAATTCATTCGAATTTGGTGCCTCCCTGCCAAATGGAAAAGGTGATAGAGGTTTTTTAAGACATCATTTTTAAACTTCATGTTAGCTAGGCGAAATATTTCTATGCTGTATGAGCCCAATATTTCCCATCATCTATCTTTGTCTATTACTCTTAGAATGGGTTATGAACCCAGATTCTAAGGGAGAAGGGGAGAAACAAGATGAAATTCAATATTTTCCAATCCCACACAACTAGAATAACTTATAAATAAGTTAAGAAGATTGACGTCAAAAAAGAATTAAAAATTAGAAGTATTGATCTCCTATGAAAAAATTAGAATGCAAAATTTTAGAATTTTAATAGTTTGGCATTATAAGACGTAATAATTTTCATTTGAATATTTCATAAATATAAGGAAATAAAATTTGGAATGTTTATTTCCATTACTTGCTTTTGTAAAATACACATGAAAAAATGTTTAAGTTTACTTTTCCATATATTTATTTTTTCCTAGCTTTTCTCACTATTCTCTTTCCTTTGTAAGTCTTGATTCCCAAAACGGCTTAATTCATTCGAATTTGGTGCCTCCCTGCCAAATGGAAAAGGTGATAGAGGTTTTTTAAGACATCATTTTTAAACTTCATGTTACCTAGGCGAAATATTTCTATGCTGCATGAGCCCAATATTTCCCATCATCTATCTTGGTTTATTACTCTTAGAATGGGTTTCGAACCCAGATTCTAAGGGAGAAAGGGTCAAACAAGACCAAATTCAATATTTTCCAATCCCACACAACTAGAATAACTTATAAATAAGTTAAGAAGATTGATGTCAAAAAAGAATTAAAAATTAGAAGTATTGATCTCCTATGAGAAAATTAGAATGCAAAATTTTAGAACTTTAATAGTTTGGCATTATAAGACGTAATAGTTTTCATTTGAATATTTCATAAATATAAGGAAATAAAATTTGGAATGTTTATTTCCATTACTTGCTTTTGTAAAATACACATGAAAAAATGTTTAAGTTTACTTTTCCATATATTTATTTTTTCCTAGCTTTTCTCACTATTCTCTTTCCTTTGTAAGTCTTGATTCCCAAAACGGCTTAATTCATTCGAATTTGGTGCCTCCCTGCCAAATGGAAAAGGTGATAGAGGTTTTTTAAGACATCATTTTTAAACTTCATGTTACCTAGGCGAAATATTTCTATGCTGCATGAGCCCAATATTTCCCATCATCTATCTTTGTTTATTACTCTTAGAATGGGTTTCGAACCCAGATTCTAAGGGAGAAAGGGACAAACAAGACCAAATTCAATATTTTCCAATCCCACACAACTAGAATAACTTATAAATAAGTTAAGAAGATTGATGTCAAAAAGAATTAAAAATTAGAAGTATTGATCTCCTATGAGAAAATTAGAATGCAAAATTTTAGAACTTTAATAGTTTGGCATTATAAGACGTAATAGTTTTCATTTGAATATTTCATAAATATAAGGAAATAAAATTTGGAATGTTTATTTCCATTACTTGCTTTTGTAAAATACACATGAAAAAATGTTTAAGTTTACTTTTCCATATATTTATTTTTTCCTAGCTTTTCTCACTATTCTCTTTCCTTTGTAAGTCTTGATTCCCAAAACGGCTTAATTCATTCGAATTTGGTGCCTCCCTGCCAAATGGAAAAGGTGATAGAGGTTTTTTAAGACATCATTTTTAAACTTCATGTTACCTAGGCGAAATATTTCTATGCTGCATGAGCCCAATATTTCCCATCATCTATCTTTGTTTATTACTCTTAGAATGGGTTTCGAACCCAGATTCTAAGGGAGAAAGGGACAAACAAGACCAAATTCAATATTTTCCAATCCCACACAACTAGAATAACTTATAAATAAGTTAAGAAGATTGATGTCAAAAAAGAATTAAAAATTAGAAGTATTGATCTCCTATGAGAAAATTAGAATGCAAAATTTTAGAACTTTAATAGTTTGGCATTATAAGACGTAATAGTTTTCATTTGAATATTTCATAAATATAAGGAAATAAAATTTGGAATGTTTATTTCCATAACTTACTTTTGTAAAATACACATGAAAAAATGTTTAAGTTTACTTTTCCATATATTTATTTTTTCCTAGCTTTTCTCACTATTCTCTTTCCTTTGTAAGTCTTGATTCCCAAAACGGCTTAATTCATTCGAATTTGGTGCCTCCCTGCCAAATGGAAAAGGTGATAGAGGTTGTTTAAGACATCATTTTTAAACTTCATGTTACCTAGGCGAAATATTTCTATGCTGCATGAGCCCAATATTTCCCATCATCTATCTTTGTTTATTACTCTTAGAATGGGTTTCGAACCCAGATTCTAAGGGAGAAAGGGACAAACAAGACCAAATTCAATATTTTCCAATCCCACACAACTAGAATAACTTATAAATAATTTAAGAAGATTGATGTCAAAAAGAATTAAAAATTAGAAGTATTGATCTCCTATGAGAAAATTAGAATGCAAAATTTTAGAACTTTAATAGTTTGGCATTATAAGACGTAATAGTTTTCATTTGAATATTTCATAAATATAAGGAAATAAAATTTGGAATGTTTATTTCCATAACTTACTTTTGTAAAATACACATGAAAAAATGTTTAAGTTTACTTTTCCATATATTTATTTTTTCCTAGCTTTTCTCACTATTCTCTTTCCTTTGTAAGTCTTGATTCCCAAAACGGCTTAATTCATTCGAATTTGGTGCCTCCCTGCCAAATGGAAAAGGTGATAGAGGTTTTTTAAGACATCATTTTTAAACTTCATGTTACCTAGGCGAAATATTTCTATGCTGCATGAGCCCAATATTTCCCATCATCTATCTTTGTTTATTACTCTTAGAATGGGTTTCAAACCCAAATTCTAAGGGAGAAAGGGACAAACAAGACCAAATTCAATATTTTCCAATCCCACACAACTAGAATAACTTATAAATAAGTTAAGAAGATTGATGTCAAAAAAGAATTAAAAATTAGAAGTATTGATCTCCTATGAGAAAATTAGAATGCAAAATTTTAGAACTTTAATAGTTTGGCATTATAAGACGTAATAGTTTTCATTTGAATATTTCATAAATATAAGGAAATAAAATTTGGAATGTTTATTTCCATAACTTACTTTTGTAAAATACACATGAAAAAATGTTTAAGTTTACTTTTCCATATATTTATTTTTTCCTAGCTTTTCTCACTATTCTCTTTCCTTTGTAAGTCTTGATTCCCAAAACGGCTTAATTCATTCGAATTTGGTGCCTCCCTGCCAAATGGAAAAGGTGATAGAGGTTTTTTAAGACATCATTTTTAAACTTCATGTTACCTAGGCGAAATATTTCTATGCTGCATGAGCCCAATATTTCCCATCATCTATCTTTGTTTATTACTCTTAGAATGGGTTTCAAACCCAGATTCTAAGGGAGAAAGGGACAAACAAGACCAAATTCAATATTTTCCAATCCCACACAACTAGAATAACTTATAAATAAGTTAAGAAGATTGATGTCAAAAAGAATTAAAAATTAGAAGTATTGATCTCCTATGAGAAAATTAGAATGCAAAATTTTAGAACTTTAATAGTTTGGCATTATAAGACGTAATAGTTTTCATTTGAATATTTCATAAATATAAGGAAATAAAATTTGGAATGTTTATTTCCATAACTTACTTTTGTAAAATACACATGAAAAAATGTTTAAGTTTACTTTTCCATATATTTATTTTTTCCTAGCTTTTCTCACTATTCTCTTTCCTTTGTAAGTCTTGATTCCCAAAACGGCTTAATTCATTCGAATTTGGTGCCTCCCTGCCAAATGGAAAAGGTGATAGAGGTTTTTTAAGACATCATTTTTAAACTTCATGTTACCTAGGTGAAATATTTCTATGTTGCATGAGCCCAATATTTCCCATCATCTATCTTTGTTTATTACTCTTAGAATGGGTTTCAAACCCAAATTCTAAGGGAGAAAGGGACAAACAAGACCAAATTCAATATTTTCCAATCCCACACAACTAGAATAACTTATAAATAAGTTAAGAAGATTGATGTCAAAAAAGAATTAAAAATTAGAAGTATTGATCTCCTATGAGAAAATTAGAATGCAAAATTTTAGAACTTTAATAGTTTGGCATTATAAGACGTAATAGTTTTCATTTGAATATTTCATAAATATAAGGAAATAAAATTTGGAATGTTTATTTCCATAACTTACTTTTGTAAAATACACATGAAAAAATGTTTAAGTTTACTTTTCCATATATTTATTTTTTCCTAGCTTTTCTCACTATTCTCTTTCCTTTGTAAGTCTTGATTCCCAAAACGGATTAATTCATTCGAATTTGGTGCCTCCCTACCAAATGGAAAAGGTGATAGAGGTTTTTAAGACATCATTTTTAAACTTCATGTTACCTAGGCGAAATATTTCTATGCTGCATGAGCCCAATATTTCCCATCATCTATCTTTGTTTATTACTCTTAGAATGTGTTTCGAACCCTGATTCTAAGGGACAAAGGTGATGAGTGCCCAAAAAGCACTAAAATAACCATGATTTTATGTACATTAATTGATTAAAAATACATATATTTATATGTTTTATCATATATTTATATAAATTTGTCTTTTTCGGAATCACGGGTATTTTTATTGTTTTTCAGGTATTTTGGCTTAAAAACGCAATTTAAAGACTCAAAGAGGAATACTTGAAGCAATACATCACAAATATATTAATAAATAAGTGGGAAAAGGTCAACAAACATGGAAAAATTGGACAAAATGGGTCGAAAAGGTCAAAAATGTCAAAAAGACGGAAATCGCGCCCCGCTGCCCAGCCGCCCAGCCGCGCCGAGCCCCGCGCGCAGCACGCCCAGACCGCGCGCGCAGCACGCCCAGATCGCGCGCGCAGCATGCCCAGTCCGCGCGCGCCAGCTCTCCAATTCGCGCGCGCCTCTGCGCGCCACTCCTGCCTCACGCGCGCGCCCAGCTGCCCTCCCCGCGCGCCCAACGCCTTTTCGCCCCATTTTTCACGTGCAGCCGCCCTGTGACGTCATGCTGACGTCATTAATGACATCAGCAATTCCAATACGCGTTTTTACATTTTTAAATATTTTTTAGCATTTGTTTATTCATTTTTTCTCTACATCCACACGTATAAATACCCCGCTTTCCTTCAGTTCAAAACACACCTTCAAAACACACTTCTCTCTTCTTTCTTTCTCTCTTTTCTTAGATTTTTAGGTTTTTTTAGTTTTTCTTAGTTTGTAGTTAATTTCTCTTAGTTTTAGAGTTCTTCCCTTTTTGGGAAGAACTAGTTATGTTTTTGTAATATATTAGCTTTTGATTCAATAAATGGGAGTGCAAATTGCGCTTGCAGGTTTTCCAAAGAACGGGAATAGCATCGAAGTTACGTAAGGATTTTATTTTCTTCTGATTATTTTTTATGCTTTATTCTTACATGTTATATTTAATTTGTGCGTGATTAAATTTAACTTTCTTTGTTGTTTAGTAAACATGATGTAATAATAACGTTGTTATGCTTGCGAAATATTAAATAGGTAAAAATCTCTAAAATGAATTGATTTTATTTTTATTCAAGATTTTATATTAAGAATGTTAGAGAGAAATATATTATTTTTCATTACAAACTTAAACCTGAAAATTAGATTTTAAGGTTTAGTTATCGATTCGATTTAGAGTAGTGCTCTTTTATTTGATGGTACAATCATAGGTAGTTAGAGTGAAGCTCTATTTCAAAAGTTTTTATAAGAATTATTATCTGAAAATGTATTGACAACATGTTTTCAGTAGTGGTTTTAAAACTTGAAAGTTAGTACTGGGATAACTAAATTCTTAGGTTTAATTTGGACACCTTGAATAAAGTTTAAACTGTCTAACCCCACCAAAGGTGGCATTTAAATGGTTCATTTTCAATCTCTTAGAAAAAGAAATTAATTTAATTAACCAAATTAGTTATCAACCCCACCCATAGGTGTTAATTGATTTGTTTAGTTAACAAAGAATATCTAACCCCACCAAAGGTGGTATTCATACAAAAAAGAGAATCAATAAATATCAATTCATATCTTTAATAACCTAAATAATATGAGCAAGCATAATTAACTTAGTTAGTATATCCATAAATACTCCACTATTTTAAATGATAAAATTTGCATAAATGTTTATTGAATCTATGTTTATTTTTATGTTAATAGATTAAAAACACAAAACCCAAAATATCGTGACAGGATGTTTAGGATTTAATTTCGTTTTTAAAAGTTTGAATAATAAATTAAAAACCACATACATTCCTTCCTTAGATCGACCTTGGGAGTATACTTATCATTTTCTACGAAATGATTCGTGCACTTGCGAGAGTTTTATAAATAGATAAAACCAAAGTAGCAGGCGAGGATCAGCGATGTCGGTTACGCCCGATCAGATCAAGTGGGATGGCGATCAAGTTTTTGGATTATCAAGTTTTTAGGCGATCAAGTTTTTGGCAAGGAAGGAATAGCGTTTTTAAATTATTTATCAAAATTTTAAAAACTTTTTGTGTTGTAAATAATTGTGATTTTTTTTATTAAAAAATTAAAAAAAATAAAAAATTTTGTTGTTTGTGAAAAGTAAAAAAAAAAAATTCAAATTTCAATTTCGTAATAAATAAAAAAATATAGCATGAATAATAAAATAATTTTGCATTTTGAAATTTGAAGTAAAAAAAAAAGTAAATAAATTTTAAATTAAATTAATAAATAAATAAGAATAAAAAAATAAAAAAATAAAAAAATAAAAAAAAATAAAAAAAAATAAAAAAAAATAAAAAAAATAAAAAAAATAAAAAAATAAAAAATAAATAAAAAAAAATAAAAAAATAAAAAAAAAATAAAAAAAATAAAAAAAATAAAAAAAATAAAAAAATAAAAAAATCAAAAACTTTATTTTCAATTTTTTTATTTTTATTTTTTATTTTATTTTGTTGTTTTTTCTTTTTCTTTTTTTTTTCTTTTACCTTTTTCAATTATTTTTTTCAATTTATTTTATTTTATTATTATTATTTTTTTGGCTTAATTTTTATTTTTTCTCTTTTTATTTTTTTTTTTTTTTCTTTTACTTCTTCAATTTAGTTTATTTTTGGTTTAATTTTTGTTTTTTTTTTCAAATTTTTTTTAACTACTTTTTTTTTTTAATTTTCGTTTAAGTTAATTAACTTAGGTTTTTAGTAACTTAATTTACTAACTTATATTAATTTAATTTACTAACTTAATTAACTTAGATTTTCATTAACTTAATTAACCTACCTTTTTATTAACTTAATTAACTTAAATTTTAACTTAACTTAACTTAATTAACTTAATTTTAATAGCATGAAAAGTAAAGATCTAAGGGAGTTAAATGCAGGAGACTAGTTCTTGGAAGCCTTTGTGCCACTAGTCTTTCCTGGGAACGTTGCGTCTAGGAGGATGGTTTTTGAGGAGGCTTTGCCCCACCACGCTTTCACCCGAGCACTCTTGGTTAATACTGATTATGTTATTTTAACTTAAAAAAATTAAAAAAAAAAAAAATTCTGAAACTATCTCCAAAATTTTAAAGCTTTAATTACAATCTAAGGAGTTAGTTGTTTTGTTTGATCTAGGTACAATTGTGTTTTGATGCCTTTAATTATTTGATTTGTACCTAGATGTGGATGATCTGAAACTCACAAGCATGTCCCTAGTTTTAAGTACAGAAAAATTTGAAAATCAATAGGGCATGTTTGAAACAGTATAGGTAGACAATCTTGTCTTACTTGTAGGTTTGATTGACTCAATGATGAGGGGACATTGAGTTTACTTAAAAGGCAATCCCCAAGTTACGTCTTGCTAAGACGTTAAACTAAGCGCTGGATGGGAGGCAACCCATCATTTTAGGTAATTTTTTGTTATTTGTTTTATATACTTAATTTTATTGTTTATTTTAGTTTAATTATATGTGAATAATTTTTAAATTGTTAAAACTAAAAATATTTGTTGAGTTGTTAGAAGTTCACAAAGAATCATTCGTATACACTTTAATGATGGATATGATGAATGCACCTGCATTTCTCCATTACTACTTACACATTCTCAAGAAATAGGTAATCTTTCTTCTCTTTTCTCTTTATCTTTAATTTACAGTTGTTACATTGAGGACAATGTAAGTTCTAGGTTGGGGGTGGTGAAAAGTTACCATGCTTAATTAGAAAAGAAAAAAAAAAGATTTAACAATTTAAAAATTAAAAAAAAAAAAAAAAAAATTATTAATTTTTTCTTTTTTATGTTCACATCTTCATTTTTTGTGTTTGGTTTTATTTTTTTTTTTGTGTGATTTAGTAATTTTGGAATTAAAAAAAAAAAAAGTTCTCACAAAAATTTATCATTTCTTTAAATCAAATTTAAGTAAATAGTTAAGTCTTTTGTACTGTTAGATTAATTTTTGAAAACATATCATGAAATATTATGTAATTATTTTTGATAATTAGTTAATTTTTGTCATAACTAGTATTTCTTGATAAGATGTAGAAATTATATTAAACCCAAAATCGGTATTTATGAATTTGTTTTAGTGGAGACTACCTTTGTGAGATATAATTTGAGCCTAATTTCCTTTATTCAGAGTGAAATATATATTTTTTCTACTCCAAACACATTTCTTATTTCTTCAAATTCTTAGATGATCTCTATAGGCATTAATATTGAATGTATGAATTTTTTCTCATCTTAATAGAGTGTCGTATATTTTTTATTATTATTTTTGCTTAGATTAAATGATTTGAGTAGAAATTGATAGTATATGCTTTTATCTCATTCGTGCATGACTGTTACAAAAAAAAAGAGACATATCTGGGGTTACCTAAACCAAGATCAAACAAAAAAGCCACAAAATTAACCACTCACCAAAATCCTAAAAAAAAAAATGTACAATCTATACATGGGTTGACTCTCTAAAAAATGATATATATTGAAAAGTATCTTCAGAAAAAAATAGAGAGATAAAGAATATATAGTATAATCTACATACTATGACCCGCATTACCCAAGATCCTAAGAAAAAATGTGTACAATCATACATGGGTTGACTCTCTAAAAAATGATATATATTGAAAAATATCTGGAGAAAAATATAGAGAGAAAAAATATATAGTATAATCTACATACTATGACCCACATTGCCTACAAAGTTGTGAGTAAAGGCTAATTACAAAGAAAGATATAGGAAGTAATTCCCTAAAAAGTCATTGCACTTTCTTCATTTGTAAAAGGCATATATCTTGAAATTTTTTCTTAATGAGTTTGATTTATGCATGAAAATAATTTTTATATATGATATCTTTATAATTTATACATTTGATTCCTTCCATGAGATCAACGTCAAAATAACACTTTGAGCCTTTCTTCTTTATACATATGCGAACATATTAGTTCATTTCTATACATCAACTCTTTCGCATATAAATTAGTATGAGTGTTTGAACCCATAGAATTCAGTGTTTTGAGAGTATTGACTTGTGAGGAATAGAGTCGAAGCGAATTCGGATTCATGACACTGAAATTGGGTGAAATTAAATTGATACATTTTTGATATGAAATATGAAAATGATTTTCGACTAATTATTATAATAAATCATGATTGTTTAAAAAGATTAAAATAACTTATGCTTGAGATTTTAATTATGATCTTAAAGGAGATTAAAAAGTATGAGACATTTTTGTGATATGTTGTTTTCTTTTATTCTTAAATTAATTTTTGATTTTGTTGTAATTTTAGTTTTTAAGTTGATTGTTGTTATTATTTCTTTTAATTTTTACATTTAGTTCAATGTTTGTGGGTATCATTACTGAAAACCCTCACGAGACTCAAACTCGTCCACTAGGGCAACCTAGGGGTTTAAAGGCTTGTTGCATAGGCTAAATGCAACCGTGTCAATCTACGGAAGTGATTTAGGATAGTTTAATTTTTAGTTTTTATCGCTTCTCTTGCTAAGGGACTAGCAAGAAGCTGGTTGGGGCTTGTGATGAGTGCTCAAAAAGCACTAAAATAACCATGATTTTATGTACATTAATTGATTAAAAATACATATATTTATATGTTTTATCATATATTTATATAAATTTGTCTTTTTCGGAATCACGGGTATTTTTATTGTTTTTCAGGTATTTTGGCTTAAAAACGCAATTTAAAGACTCAAAGAGGAATACTTGAAGCAATACATCACAAATATATTAATAAATAAGTGGGAAAAGGTCAACAAACATGGAAAAATTGGACAAAATGGGTCGAAAAGGTCAAAAATGTCAAAAAGGAGAAAATCGCGCCGCCGCGCCGCCCAGCCGCGCGCGCCCAGCACGCGCCGCGCGCGCGCAGCGCGCCCAGATCGCGCGCGCCCCATCCGCGCGCGCCAGACATCGCGCGGCGCGCCGCCTCTTTCCGCGCGCGCCTCTGCGCAACAGCCCCGCGCGCGCGCGCGCCCAGCAGCCCCCGTCCGCGCGCCCAACGCCTTTTCGCCCCATTTTTCACGTGCAGCCGCCCTGTGACGTCATGCTGACGTCATTAATGACATCAGCAATTCCAATACGCGTTTTTAGATTTTTTTAATATTTTTTAACATTTTTTTACTAATTTTTTTCTCTCGATCCTCACCTATAAATACCCACCTTCCCTTCACTTCAAAACACACCTTCAAAACATACTTCTGTCTTCTTTGTTTTTCTCTTTTCTTAGATTTTTATGTTTTTATAGTTTTTTTTAGTTTTTAGTTAATTTCTCTTAGTTTTAGAGTTCTTTCATTTTTGGGAAGAACTAGTTATGTTTTTGTAATTTATTAGCTTTTTGATTCAATAAATGGGAGTGCAAATTCCGCTTGGAGGTTTTCCAAAGAACGGGAATAGCATCGAAGTTCTGTAAGGATTTTATTTTCTTCTGAGTTATTTTTTATGCTTTATTCTTACATGTTATATTTAATTTGTCTCGTGATTAAATTTAACTTTCTTTGTTGTTTATAAACATGATGTAATAATAACATTGTTATGCTTGCGAAATATTAAATAGGTAAAAATCTCTAAAATGAATTGATTTTATTTTTATTCAAGATTTTATATTAAGAATGTTAGAGAGAAATATATTATTTTTCATTACAAACTTAATCCCGAAAATTAGATTTTAAGGTTTAGTTATCGGTCGATTTAGAGTAGTGCTCTTTTATTTGTTGGTACAATCGCCAGGTAGTTAGAGTGAAGCTCTATTTCAAAAGTTTTTATAAGAATTATTATCTGAAAATGTATTGACAACATGTTTTCAGTAGTGGTTTTAAAACTTGAAAGTTAGTACTCGGATAACTAAATTCTTAGGTTTAATTTGGACACCTTGAATAAAGTTTAAACTGTCTAACCCCACCAAAGGTGGCATTTAAATGGTTCATTTTCAATCTCTTAGAAAAAGAAATTAATTTAATTAACCAAATTAGTTATCAACCCCACCCATAGGTGTTAATTGATTTGTTTAGTTAACAAAGAATATCTAACCCCACCAAAGGTGGTATTCATATAAAAAAGAGAGAATCAATAAATATCAATTCATATCTTTAATAACCTAAATAATATGAGCAAGCATAATTAACTTAGTTATTATATCCATAAATACTCCACTATTTTAAATGATAAAATTTGCATAAATATTTATTGAATCTATGTTTATTTTTATGTTAATAGATTAAAAACACAAAACCCAAAATATCGTGACAGGATGTTTAGGATTTAATTTCGTTTTTAAAAGTTTGAATAATAAATTAAAAACCACATACATTCCTTCCTTAGATCGACCTTGGGAGTATACTTATCATTTTCTACGAAATGATTCGTGCACTTGCGAGAGTTTTATAAATAGATAAAACCAAAGTAACGGGCAGGATCGGCGATGTCGGTTCTGCCCCTATGGAAAAGGTGATGCAGGTTGTTTTAGATATCATTTTGAACTTCATGTTACCTAGGCGAAATATTTCTATGCTGCATGAGCCCAATATTTCCCATCATCTATCTTTGTTTCTTACTCTTAGAATGGGTTTCAAACCCAGATTCTAAGGAAGAAAGGGACAAATAAGACGAAATTCAATATTTTACATTCGCACACAACCAGAATAACTTAAAAAAAAGTTAAGAAGATTGATGTCATAAAAGAATTAAAAATTAGACGTATTGATCTCCTATGAAAAAATTAGAATGCAAAATTTTAGAACTTTAATAGTTTGGCATTATAAGACGTAATAATTTTCTTTTGAATATTTCATAAATATAAGGAAATAAAATTTGGAATGTTTATTTCCATTACTTGATTTTGTAAAATAGACATGAGAAAATGTTTAAGTTTACTTTTCCATATATTTATTTTTTCCTAGCTTTTCTCACTATTTTCTTTCCTTTGTAAGTCTTGATTCCCAAAACGGCTTAATTCATTCGAATTTGGTGGCTCCCTGCCAAATGGAAAAGGTGATAGAGGTTGTTTTAGACATCATTTGTAAACTTTATGTTACCTAGGAGAAATATTTCTATGCTGCATGAGCCCAATATTTCCCACCATCTATCTTTGTTTCTTACTCTTAGAATGGGTTTCGAACCCAGATTCTAAGGGAGAAAGGGACAAACAAGATGAAATTCAATATTTTACATTCCCACACAACCAGAATAACTTATACAAAAGTTTAGAAGATTGATGTCATAAAAGAATTAAAATTAGAAGTATTGATCTCCTATGAAAAAATTATAAACTAAAATTTTAGAACTTTAATAGTTTGGTATTTTAAGACGTAATAATTTTCATTTGAATATTTCATAAATATAAGGAAATAAAATTTCGAATGTTTATTTCAATTACTTGCTTTTATAAAATAGACATGAAAAAATGTTTAAGTTTACTTTTCCATATATTTATTTTTTCCTAGCTTTTCTCACTATTTTCTTTCCTTTGTAAGTCTTGATTCCCAAAACGGCTTAATTCATTCGAATTTGGTGCTTCCCTGCCAAATGGAAAAGGTGATGCAGGTTGTTTTAGATATCATTTTAAACTTCATGTTACCTAGGCGAAATATTTCTATGCTGCATGAGCCCAATATTTCCCATCATCTATCTTTGTTTCTTACTCTTAGAATGGGTTTCGAACCCAGATTCTAAGGGAGAAAGGGACAAACAAGA
Source organism: Hippophae gyantsensis (assembly GCA_030763125.1). Lineage (NCBI taxonomy): Eukaryota > Viridiplantae > Streptophyta > Magnoliopsida > Rosales > Elaeagnaceae > Hippophae > Hippophae gyantsensis. Next base: position 47,724,149 of record CM061036.1, read on the forward strand.
TGAAATTCAATATTTTCCATTCCCACAAAACCAGAATAACTTATAAATAAGTTAAGAAGATTGATGTCAAAAAAGAATTAAAAATTAGAAGTATTGATCTCCTATGAAAAAATTAGAATGCAAAATTTTAGAACTTTAATAGTTTGGCATTTTAAGACGTAATAATTTTCATTTGAATATTTCATAAATATAAGGAAATAAAATTTGGAATGTTTATTTCCATTACTTGATTTTGTAAAATAGACATGAGAAAATGTTTAAGTTTACTTTTCCATATATTTATTTTTTCCTAGCTTTTCTCACTATTTTCTTTCCTTTGTAAGTCTTGATTCCCAAAACGGCTTAATTCATTCGAATTTGGTGCTTCCCTGCCAAATGGAAAAGGTGATGCAGGTTGTTTTAGATATCATTTTAAACTTCATGTTACCTAGGCGAAATATTTCTATGCTGCATGAGCCCAATATTTCCCATCATCTATCTTTGTTTCTTACTCTTAGAATGGGTTTCGAACCCAGATTCTAAGGGAGAAAGGGACAAACAAGATGAAATTCAATATTTTACATTCCCACACAAGGAGAATAACTTATAAATAAGTTAAGAAGATTGATGTCCAAAAAGAATTAAAAATTAGAAGTATTGATCTCCTATGAAAAAATTAGAATGCAAAATTTTAGAACTTTAATAGTTTGGCATTTTAAGACGTAATAATTTTCATTTGAATATTTCATAAATATAAGGAAATAAAATTTGGAATGTTTATTTCCATTACTTGATTTTGTAAAATAGACATGAAAAAATCTTTAAGTTTACTTTTCCATATATTTATTTTTTCCTAGCTTTTCTCACTATTTTCTTTCCTTTGTAAGTCTTGATTCCCAAAACGGCTTAATTCATTCGAATTTGGTGCTTCTCAGCCAAATGGAAAAGGTGATGCAGGTTGTTTTAGATATCATTTTAAACTTCATGTTACCTAGGCGAAATATTTCTATGCTGCATGAGCCCAATATTTCCCATCATCTATCTTTGTTTCTTACTCTTAGAATGGGTTTCGAACCCAGATTCTAAGGGAGAAAGGGACAAACAAGATGAAATTCAATATTTTCCATTCCAACAAAACCAGAATAACTTATAAATAAGTTAAGAAGATTGATGTCATAAAAGAATTAAAAATTAGAAGTATTGATCTCCTATGAAAAAATTAGAATGCAAAATTTTAGAACTTTAATAGTTTGGCATTTTAAGACGTAATAATTTTCATTTGAATATTTCATAAATATAAGGAAATAAAATTTGGAATGTTTATTTCCATTACTTGATTTTGTAAAATAGACATGAAAAAATCTTTAAGTTTACTTTTCCATATATTTATTTTTTCCTAGCTTTTCTCACTATTTTCTTTCCTTTGTAAGTCTTGATTCCCAAAACGGCTTAATTCATTCGAATTTGGTGCCTCCCTGACAAATGGAAAAGGTGATGGAGGTTGTTTTAGACATCATTTGTAAACTTCATGTTACCTAGGCGAAATATTTCTATGCTGCATGAGCCCAATATTTCCCATCATCTATCTTTGTTTCTTACTCTTAGAATGGGTTTCGAACCCAGATTCTAAGGGAGAAAGGGACAAACAAGATGAAATTCAATATTTTACATTCCCACACAAGGAGAATAACTTATAAATAAGTTAAGAAGATTGATGTCAAAAAAGAATTAAAAATTAGAAGTATTGATCTCCTATGAAAAAATTAGAATGCAAAATTTTAGAACTTTAATAGTTTGGCATTTTAAGACGTAATAATTTTCATTTGAATATTTCATAAATATAAGGAAATAAAATTTGGAATGTTTATTTCAATTACTTGCTTTTATAAAATAGACATGAAAAAATGTTTAAGTTTACTTTTCCATATATTTATTTTTTTCTAGCATTTCTCACTATTTTCTTTCCTTTGTAAGTCTTGATTCCCAAAACGGCTTAATTCATTCGAATTTGGTGGCTCCCTGCCAAATGGAAAAGGTGATAGAGGTTGTTTTAGACATCATTTGTAAACTTTATGTTACCTAGGAGAAATATTTCTATGCTGCATGAGCCCAATATTTCCCACCATCTATCTTTGTTTCTTACTCTTAGAATGGGTTTCGAACCCAGATTCTAAGGGAGAAAGGGACAAACAAGATGAAATTCAATATTTTCCATTCCCACAAAACCAGAATAACTTATAAATAAGTTAAGAAGATTGATGTCAAAAAAGAATTAAAAATTAGAAGTATTGATCTCCTATGAAAAAATTAGAATGCAAAATTTTAGAACTTTAATAGTTTGGCATTTTAAGACGTAATAATTTTCATTTGAATATTTCATAAATATAAGGAAATAAAATTTGGAATGTTTATTTCCATTACTTGATTTTGTAAAATAGACATGAGAAAATGTTTAAGTTTACTTTTCCATATATTTATTTTTTCCTAGCTTTTCTCACTATTTTCTTTCCTTTGTAAGTCTTGATTCCCAAAACGGCTTAATTCATTCGAATTTGGTGCCTCCCTGACAAATGGAAAAGGTGATGGAGGTTGTTTTAGACATCATTTGTAAACTTCATGTTACCTAGGCGAAATATTTCTATGCTGCATGAGCCCAATATTTCCCATCATCTATCTTTGTTTCTTACTCTTAGAATGGGTTTCGAACCCAGATTCTAAGGGAGAAAGGGACAAACAAGATGAAATTCAATATTTTCCATTCCCACAAAACCAGAATAACTTATAAATAAGTTAAGAAGATTGATGTCAAAAAAGAATTAAAAATTAGAAGTATTGATCTCCTATGAAAAAATTAGAATGCAAAATTTTAGAACTTTAATAGTTTGGCATTTTAAGACGTAATAATTTTCATTTGAATATTTCATAAATATAAGGAAATAAAATTTGGAATGTTTATTTCCATTACTTGATTTTGTAAAATAGACATGAAAAAATCTTTAAGTTTACTTTTCCATATATTTATTTTTTCCTAGCTTTTCTCACTATTTTCTTTCCTTTGTAAGTCTTGATTCCCAAAACCGCTTAATTCATTCGAATTTGATGCCTCGCTGCCAAATGGAAAAGGTGATGCAGGTTGTTTTAGATATCATTTTAAACTTCATGTTACCTAGGCGAAATATTTCTATGCTGCATGAGCCCAATATTTCCCATCATCTATCTTTGTTTCTTACTCTTAGAATGGGTTTCGAACCCAGATTCTAAGGGAGAAAGGGACAAACAAGATGAAATTCAATATTTTCCATTCCCACAAAACCAGAATAACTTAAAAAAAAGTTAAGAAGATTGATGTCATAAAAGAATTAAAAATTAGAAGTATTGATCTCCTATGAAAAAATTAGAATGCAAAATTTTAGAACTTTAATAGTTTGGCATTTTAAGACGTAATAATTTTCATTTGAATATTTCATAAATATAAGGAAATAAAATTTGGAATGTTTATTTCCATTACTTGATTTTGTAAAATAGACATGAAAAAATCTTTAAGTTTACTTTTCCATATATTTATTTTTTCCTAGCTTTTCTCACTATTTTCTTTCCTTTGTAAGTCTTGATTCCCAAAACGGCTTAATTCATTCGAATTTGGTGCCTCCCTGCGAAAAGGAAAAGGTGATGCAGGTTGTTTTAGACATCATTTTAAACTTCATGTTACCTAGGCGAAATATTTCTATGCTGCATGAGCCCAATATTTCCCATCATCTATCTTTGTTTCTTACTCTTAGAATGGGTTTCAAACCCAGATTCTAAGGGAGAAAGGGAAAAACAAGATGAAATTCAATATTTTCCATTCCAACAAAACCATAATAACTTATAAATAAGTTAAGAAGATTGATGTCAACAAAGAATTAAAAATTAGAAGTATTGATCTCCTATGAAAAAATTATAAACCAAAATTTTAGAACTTTAATAGTTTGGCATTTTAAGACGTAATAATTTTCATTTGAATATTTCATAAATATAAGGAAATAAAATTTGGAATGTTTATTTCAATTACTTGCTTTTATAAAATAGACATGAAAAAATGTTTAAGTTTACTTTTCCATATATTTATTTTTTCCTAGCATTTCTCACTATTTTCTTTCCTTTGTAAGTCTTGATTCCCAAAACGGCTTAATTCATTCGAATTTGGTGGCTCCCTGCCAAATGGAAAAGGTGATAGAGGTTGTTTTAGACATCATTTGTAAACTTCATGTTACCTAGGAGAAATATTTCTATGCTGCATGAGCTCAATATTTCCCATCATCTATCTTTGTTTCTTACTCTTAGAATGGGTTTCGAACCCAGATTCTAAGGGAGAAAGGGACAAACAAGATGAAATTCAATATTTTACATTCCCACACAACCAGAATAACTTATAAAAAAGTTTAGAAGATTGATGTCATAAAAGAATTAAAATTAGAAGTATTGATCTCCTATGAAAAAATTATAAACCAAAATTTTAGAACTTTAATAGTTTGGCATTTTAAGACGTAATAATTTTCATTTGAATATTTCATAAATATAAGGAAATAAAATTTGGAATGTTTATTTCCATTACTTGCTTTTGTAAAATACACATGAAAAAATCTTTAAGTTTAATTTTTCATATATTTATTTTTTCCTAGCTTTTCTCACTATTTTCTCTCCTTTGTAAGTCTTGATTCCCAAAACGGCTTAATTGATTCGAATTTGGTGCCTCCCTGACAAATGGAAAAGGTGATGGAGGTTGTTTTAGACATCATTTGTAAACTTCATGTTACCTAGGCGAAATATTTCTATGCTGCATGAGCCCAATATTTCCCATCATCTATCTTTGTTTCTTACTCTTAGAATGGGTTTCGAACCCAGATTCTAAGGGAGAAAGGGACAAACAAGATGAAATTCAATATTTTACATTCCCACACAACCAGAATAACTTATACAAAAGTTTAGAAGATTGATGTCATAAAAGAATTAAAATTAGAAGTATTGATCTCCTATGAAAAAATTATAAACCAAAATTTTAGAACTTTAATAGTTTGGCATTTTAAGACGTAATAATTTTCATTTGAATATTTCATAAATATAAGGAAATAAAATTTCGAATGTTTATTTCAATTACTTGCTTTTATAAAATAGACATGAAAAAATGTTTAAGTTTACTATTCCATATATTTATTTTTTCTAGCATTTCTCACTATTTTCTTTCCTTTGTAAGTCTTGATTCCCAAAACGGCTTTATTCATTCGAATTTGGTGGCTCCCTGCCAAATGGAAAAGGTGATAGAGGTTGTTTTAGACATCATTTGTAAACTTTATGTTACCTAGGAGAAATATTTCTATGCTGCATGAGCCCAATATTTCCCACCATCTATCTTTGTTTCTTACTCTTAGAATGGGTTTCGAACCCAGATTCTAAGGGAGAAAGGGACAAACAAGATGAAATTCAATATTTTACATTCCCACACAACCAGAATAACTTATAAAAAAGTTTAGAAGATTGATGTCATAAAAGAATTAAAATTAGAAGTATTGATCTCCTATGAAAAAATTATAAACCAAAATTTTAGAACTTTAATAGTTTGGCATTTTAAGACGTAATAATTTTCTTTTGAATATTTCATAAATATAAGGAAATAAAATTTGGAATGTTTATTTCAATTACTTGCTTTTATAAAATAGACATGAAAAAATGTTTAAGTTTACTTTTCCATATATTTATTTTTTCTTAGCTTGTCTCACTCTTTTCTTTCCTTTGTAAGTCTTGATTCCCAAAACGGCTTAATTCATTCGAATTTGTTTGCTCCCTACCAAGTGGAAAAGGTGAAGAGGTTGTTTTAGACATCATTTGTAAACTTCATGTTACCTAGGAGAAATATTTCTATGCTGCATGAGCCCAATATTTCCCATCATCTATCTTTGTTTCTTACTCTTAGAATGGGTTTCGAACCCAGATTCTAAGGGAGAAAGGGACAAACAAGATGAAATTCAATATTTTACATTCCCACACAACCAGAATAACTTATAAAAAAGTTAAGAAGATTGATGTCATAAAAGAATTACAAATAGAAGTATTGATCTCCTATGAAAAAATTATAAACCAAAATTTTAGAACTTTAATAGTTTGGCATTTTAAGACGTAATAATTTTCATTTGAATATTTCATAAATATAAGGAAATAAAATTTGGAATGTTTATTTCCATTACTTGCTTTTGTAAAATAGACATGACAAAATGTTTAAGTTTACTTTTCCATATATTTATTTTTTCCTAGCTTTTCTCACTATTTTCTTTCCTTTGTAAGTCTTGATTCCCAAAACGGCTTAATTCATTCGAATTTGTTAGCTCCCTACAAAGTGGAAAAGGTGATGGAGGTTGTTTTAGACATCATTTGTAAACTTCATGTTACCTAGGCGAAATATTTCTATGCTGCATGAGCCCAATATTTCCCATCATCTATCTTTGTTTCTTACTCTTAGAATGGGTTTCGAACCCAGATTCTAAGGGAGAAAGGGACAAACAAGATGAAATTCAATATTTTCCATTCCCACAAAACCAGAATAACTTATAAATAAGTTAAGAAGATTGATGTCAAAAAAGAATTAAAAATTAGAAGTATTGATCTCCTATGAAAAAATTATAAACCAAAATTTTAGAACTTTAATAGTTTGGCATTTTAAGACGTAATAATTTTCATTTGAATATTTCATAAATATAAGGAAATAAAATTTGGAATGTTTATTTCCATTACTTGCTTTTTTAAAATACACATGAAAAAATCTTTAAGTTTACTTTTCCATATATTTATTTTTTCCTAGCTTTTCTCACTATTTTCTTTCCTTTGTAAGTCTTGATTCCCAAAACGGCTTAATTCATTCGAATTTGGTGCCTCCCTGACAAATGGAAAAGGTGATGGAGGTTGTTTTAGACATCATTTGTAAACTTCATGTTACCTAGGCGAAATATTTCTATGCTGCATGAGCCCAATATTTCCCATCATCTATCTTTGTTTCTTACTCTTAGAATGGGTTTCGAACCCAGATTCTAAGGGAGAAAGGGACAAACAAGATAAAATTCAATATTTTCCATTCCCACAAACCAGAATAACTTATAAATAAGTTAAGAAGATTGATGTGAAAAAAGAATTAAAAATTAGAAGTATTCATCTCCTATGAAAAAATTAAAATGCAAAATTTTAGAACTTTAATAGTTTGGCATTTTAAGACGTAATAATTTTCATTTGAATATTTCATAAATATAAGGAAATAAAATTTCGAATGTTAATTTCCATTACTTGCTTTTGTAAAATACACATGAAAAAATCTTTAAGTTTAATTTTTCATATATTTATTTTTTCCTAGCTTTTCTCACTATTTTCTCTCCTTTGTAAGTCTTGATTCCCAAAACGGCTTAATTGATTCGAATTTGGTGCCTCCCTGACAAATGGAAAAGGTGATGGAGGTTGTTTTAGACATCATTTGTAAACTTCATGTTACCTAGGCGAAATATTTCTTTGCTGCATGAGCCCAATATTTCCCATCATCTATCTTTGTTTCTTACTCTTAGAATGGGTTTCGAACCGAGATTCTAAGGGAGAAAGGGACAAACAAGATGAAATTCAATATTTTCCATTCCCACAAAACCAGAATAACTTATAAATAAGTTAAGAAGATTGATGTCAAAAAAGAATTAAAAATTAGAAGTATTGATCTCCTATGAAAAAATTATAAACCAAAATTTTAGAACTTTAATAGTTTGGCATTTTAAGACGTAATAATTTTCATTTGAATATTTCATAAATATAAGGAAATAAAATTTCGAATGTTAATTTCCATTACATGCTTTTGTAAAATAGACATGAGAAAATGTTTAAGTTTACTTTTCCATATATTTATTTTTTCCTAGCATTTCTCACTATTTTCCTTCCTTTGTAAGTCTTGATTCCCAAACCGGCTTAATTCATTCGAATTCGTTTGCTCCCTACCAAGTGGAAAAGGTGTAGAGTTTGTTTTAGACATCATTTGTAAACTTCATGTTACCTAGGAGAAATATTTCTATGCTGCATGAGCCCAATATTTCCCATCATCTATCTTTGTTTCTTACTCTTAGAATGGGTTTCGAACCCAGATTCTAAGGGAGAAAGGGACAAACAAGATGAAATTCAATATTTTACATTCCCACACAACCAGAATAACTTATAAAAAAGTTAAGAAGATTGATGTCATAAAAGAATTAAAATTAGAAGTATTGATCTCCTATGAAAAAATTATAAACCAAAATTTTAGAACTTTAATAGTTTGGCATTTTAAGACGTAATAATTTTCATTTGAATATTTCATAAATATAAGGAAATAAAATTTGGAATGTTTATTTCAATTACTTGCTTTTATAAAATAGACATTAAAAAATGTTTAAGTTTACTTTTCCATATATTTATTTTTTCCTAGCATTTCTCACTATTTTCTTTCCTTTGTAAGTCTTGATTCCCAAAACGGCTTTATTCATTCGAATTTGTTGGCTCCCTACCATGTGGAAAAGGTGATAGAGGTTGTTTTAGACATCATTTGTAAACTTCATGTTACCTAGGAGAAATATTTCTATGCTGTATGAGCTCAATATTTCCCATCATCTATCTTTGTTTCTTACTCTTAGAATGGGTTTCGAACCCAGATTCTAAGGGAGAAAGGAACAAACAAGATGAAATTCAAGATTTTACATTCCCACACAACCAGAATAACTTATAAAAAAGTTAAGAAGTTTGATGTCATAAAAGAATTAAAATTAGAAGTATTGATCTCCTATGAAAAAATTATAAACCAAAATTTTAGAACTTTAATAGTTTGGCATTTTAAGACGTAATAATTTTCATTTGAATATTTCATAAATATAAGGAAATAAAATTTGGAATGTTTATTTCCATTACTTGCTTTTGTAAAATAGACATGAAAAAATGTTTAAGTTTACTTTTCCATATATTTATTTTTTCCTAGCTTTTCTCACTATTTTCTTTCCTTTGTAAGTCTTGATTCCCAAAACGGCTTAATTCATTCGAATTTGGTGCTTCCCAGCCAAATGGAAAAGGTGATGGAGGTTGTTTTAGATATCATTTTAAACTTCATGTTACCTAGGCGAAATATTTCTATGCTGCATGAGCCCAATATTTCCCATCATCTATCTTTGTTTCTTACTCTTAGAATGGGTTTCGAACCCAGATTCTAAGGGAGAAAGGGACAAACAAGATGAAATTCAATATTTTCCATTCCCACAAAACCAGAATAACTTATAAATAAGTTAAGAAGATTGATGTCAAAAAAGAATTAAAAATTAGAAGTATTGATCTCCTATGAAAAAATTATAAACCAAAATTTTAGAACTTTAATAGTTTGGCATTTTAAGACGTAATAATTTTCATTTGAATATTTCATAAATATAAGGAAATAAAATTTGGAATGTTTATTTCCATTACTTGCTTTTGTAAAATAGACATGAAAAAATGTTTAAGTTTACTTTTCCATATATTTATTTTTTTCAAGCATTTCTCACTATTTTCTTTCCTTTGTAAGTCTTGATTCCCAAAACGGCTTAATTCATTCGAATTTGTTGGCTCCCTACCAAGTGGAAAAGGTAATTGAGGTTGTTTTAGACATCATTTGTAAACTTCATGTTACCTAGGAGAAATATTTCTATGCTGCATGAGCCCAATATTTCCCATCATCTATCTTTGTTTCTTACTCTTAGAATGGGTTTCGAACCCAGATTCTAAGGGAGAAAGGGACAAACAAGATGAAATTCAATATTTTACATTCCCACACAACCAGAATAACTTGTAAAAAAGTTAAGAAGATTGATGTCATAAAAGAATTAAAATTAGAAGTATTGATCTCCTATGAAAAAATTATAAACCAAAATTTTAGAACTTTAATAGTTTGGCATTTTAAGACGTAATAATTTTCATTTGAATATTTCATAAATATAAGGAAATAAAATTTGGAATGTTTATTTCAATTACTTGCTTTTATAAAATAGACATGAAAAAATGTTTATGTTTACTTTTCCATATATTTATTTTTTTCTAGCATTTCTCACTATTTTCTTTCCTTTGTAAGTCTTGATTCCCAAAACGGCTTAATTCATTCGAATTTGGTGGCTCCTTACCAAGTGGAAAAGGTGATAGAGGTTGTTTTAGACATCATTTGTAAACTTCATGTTACCTAGGAGAAATATTTCTATGCTGCATGAGCTCAATATTTCCCATCATCTATCTTTGTTTCTTACTCTTAGAATGGGTTTCGAACCCAGATTCTAAGGGAGAAAGGGACAAACAAGATGAAATTCAATATTTTACATTCCCACACAACCAGAATAACTTATAAAAAAGTTTAGAAGATTGATGTCATAAAAGAATTAAAATTAGAAGTATTGATCTCCTATGAAAAAATTATAAACCAAAATTTTAGAACTTTAATAGTTTGGCATTTTAAGACGTAATAATTTTCATTTGAATATTTCATAAATATAAGGAAATAAAATTTGGAATGTTTATTTCAATTACTTGCTTTTATAAAATAGACATGAAAAAATGTTTAAGTTTACTTTTCCATATATTTATTTTTTTCTAGCATTTCTCACTATTTTCTTTCCTTTGTAAGTCTTGATTCCCAAAACGGCTTAATTCATTCGAATTTGGTGGCTCCTTACCAAGTGGAAAAGGTGATAGAGGTTGTTTTAGACATCATTTGTAAACTTCATGTTACCTAGGAGAAATATTTCTATGCTGCATGAGCTCAATATTTCCCATCATCTATCTTTGTTTCTTACTCTTAGAATGGGTTTCGAACCCAGATTCTAAGGGAGAAAGGGACAAACAAGATGAAATTCAATATTTTACATTCCCACACAACCAGAATAACTTATAAAAAAGTTTAGAAGATTGATGTCATAAAAGAATTAAAATTAGAAGTATTGATCTCCTATGAAAAAATTATAAACCAAAATTTTAGAACTTTAATAGTTTGGCATTTTAAGACGTAATAATTTTCATTTGAATATTTCATAAATATAAGGAAATAAAATTTGGAATGTTTATTTCAATTACTTGCTTTTATAAAATAGACATGAAAAAATGTTTAAGTTTACTTTTCCATATATTTATTTTTTTCTAGCATTTCTCACTATTTTCTTTCCTTTGTAAGTCTTGATTCCCAAAACGGCTTAATTCATTCGAATTTGGTGGCTCCTTACCAAGTGGAAAAGGTGATAGAGGTTGTTTTAGACATCATTTGTAAACTTCATGTTACCTAGGAGAAATATTTCTATGCTGCATGAGCTCAATATTTCCCATCATCTATCTTTGTTTCTTACTCTTAGAATGGGTTTCGAACCCAGATTCTAAGGGAGAAAGGGACAAACAAGATGAAATTCAATATTTTACATTCCCACACAACCAGAATAACTTATAAAAAAGTTTAGAAGATTGATGTCATAAAAGAATTAAAATTAGAAGTATTGATCTCCTATGAAAAAATTATAAACCAAAATTTTAGAACTTTAATAGTTTGGCATTTTAAGACGTAATAATTTTCATTTGAATATTTCATAAATATAAGGAAATAAAATTTGGAATGTTTATTTCCATTACTTGCTTTTGTAAAATAGACATGAAAAAATGTTTAAGTTTACTTTTCCATATATTTATTTTTTCCTAGCTTTTCTCACTATTTTCTTTCCTTTGTAAGTCTTGATTCCCAAAACGGCTTAATTCATTCGAATTTGGTGCTTCCCTGCCAAATGGAAAAGGTGATGCAGGTTGTTTTAGATATCATTTTAAACTTCATGTTACCTAGGCGAAATATTTCTATGCTGCATGAGCCCAATATTTCCCATCATCTATCTTTGTTTCTTACTCTTAGAATGGGTTTCGAACCCAGATTCTAAGGGAGAAAGGGACAAACAAGATGAAATTCAATATTTTACATTCCCACACAACCAGAATAACTTATAAAAAAGTTTAGAAGATTGATGTCATAAAAGAATTAAAATTAGAAGTATTGATCTCCTATGAAAAAATTATAAACCAAAATTTTAGAACTTTAATAGTTTGGCATTTTAAGACGTAATAATTTTCATTTGAATATTTCATAAATATAAGGAAATAAAATTTGGAATGTTTATTTCCATTACTTGCTTTTGTAAAATACCCATGAAAAAATGTTTAAGTTTACTTTTCCATATATTTATTTTTTCCTAGCATTTCTCACTATTTTCTTTCCTTTGTAAGTCTTGATTCCCAAAACGGCTTTATTCATTCGAATTTGTTGGCTCCCTACCAAATGGAAAAGGTGATAGAGGTTGTTTTAGACATCATTTGTAAACTTCATGTTACCTAGGAGAAATATTTCTATGCTGCATGAGCCCAATATTTCCCATCATCTATCTTTGTTTCTTACTCTTAGAATGGGTTTCGAACCCAGATTCTAAGGGAGAAAGGGACAAACAAGATGAAATTCAATATTTTACATTCCCACACAACCAGAATAACTTATAAAAAAGTTTAGAAGATTGATGTCATAAAAGAATTAAAATTAGAAGTATTGATCTCCTATGAAAAAATTATAAACCAAAATTTTAGAACTTTAATAGTTTGGCATTTTAAGACGTAATAATTTTCATTTGAATATTTCATAAATATAAGGAAATAAAATTTGGAATGTTTATTTCCATTACTTGCTTTTGTAAAATAGACATGAAAAAATGTTTAAGTTTACTTTTCCATATATTTATTTTTTCCTAGCTTTTCTCACTATTTTCTTTCCTTTGTAAGTCTTGATTCCCAAAACGGCTTAATTCATTCGAATTTGGTGCTTCCCTGCCAAATGGAAAAGGTGATGCAGGTTGTTTTAGATATCATTTTAAACTTCATGTTACCTAGGCGAAATATTTCTATGCTGCATGAGCCCAATATTTCCCATCATCTATCTTTGTTTCTTACTCTTAGAATGGGTTTCGAACCCAGATTCTAAGGGAGAAAGGGACAAACAAGATGAAATTCAATATTTTACATTCCCACACAACCAGAATAACTTATAAAAAAGTTAAGAAGATTGATGTCATAAAAGAATTAAAATTAGAAGTATTGATCTCCTATGAAAAAATTATAAACCAAAATTTTAGAACTTTAATAGTTTGGCATTTTAAGACGTAATAATTTTCTTTTGAATATTTCATAAATATAAGGAAATAAAATTTGGAATGTTTATTTCCATTACTTGATTTTGTAAAATAGACATGAGAAAATGTTTAAGTTTACTTTTCCATATATTTATTTTTTCCTAGCTTTTCTCACTATTTTCTTTCCTTTGTAAGTCTTGATTCCCAAAACGGCTTAATTCATTCGAATTTGGTGCTTCCCTGCCAAATGGAAAAGGTGATGCAGGTTGTTTTAGATATCATTTTAAACTTCATGTTACCTAGGCGAAATATTTCTATGCTGCATGAGCCCAATATTTCCCATCATCTATCTTTGTTTCTTACTCTTAGAATGGGTTTCGAACCCAGATTCTAAGGGAGAAAGGGACAAACAAGATGAAATTCAATATTTTCCATTCCCACAACCAGAATAACTTGTAAAAAAGTTAAGAAGATTGATGTCATAAAAGAATTAAAATTAGAAGTATTGATCTCCTATGAAAAAATTATAAACCAAAATTTTAGAACTTTAATAGTTTGGCATTTTAAGACGTAATAATTTTCATTTGAATATTTCATAAATATAAGGAAATAAAATTTGGAATGTTTATTTCAATTACTTGCTTTTATAAAATAGACATGAAAAAATGTTTAAGTTTACTTTTCCATATATTTATTTTTTTCTAGCATTTCTCACTATTTTCTTTCCTTTGTAAGTCTTGATTCCCAAAACGGCTTAATTCATTCGAATTTGGTGGCTCCTTACCAAGTGGAAAAGGTGATAGAGGTTGTTTTAGACATCATTTGTAAACTTCATGTTACCTAGGAGAAATATTTCTATGTTGCATGAGCCCAATATTTCCCATCATCTATCTTTGTTTCTTACTCTTAGAATGGGTTTCGAACCCAGATTCTAAGGGAGAAAGGGACAAACAAGATGAAATTCAATATTTTACATTCCCACACAACCAGAATAACTTATAAAAAAGTTTAGAAGATTGATGTCATAAAAGAATTAAAATTAGAAGTATTGATCTCCTATGAAAAAATTATAAACCAAAATTTTAGAACTTTAATAGTTTGGCATTTTAAGACGTAATAATTTTCATTTGAATATTTCATAAATATAAGGAAATAAAATTTGGAATGTTTATTTCAATTACTTGCTTTTATAAAATAGACATGAAAAAATGTTTAAGTTTACTTTTCCATATATTTATTTTTTTCTAGCATTTCTCACTATTTTCTTTCCTTTGTAAGTCTTGATTCCCAAAACGGCTTAATTCATTCGAATTTGGTGCCTCCCTGCCAAATGGAAAAGGTGATAGAGGTTGTTTTAGACATCATTTGTAAACTTCATGTTACCTAGGAGAAATATTTCTATGCTGCATGAGCCCAATATTTCCCATCATCTATCTTTGTTTCTTACTCTTAGAATGGGTTTCGAACCCAGATTCTAAGGGAGAAAGGGACAAACAAGATGAAATTCAATATTTTACATTCCCACACAACCAGAATAACTTGTAAAAAAGTTAAGAAGATTGATGTCATAAAAGAATTAAAATTAGAAGTATTGATCTCCTATGAAAAAATTATAAACCAAAATTTTAGAACTTTAATAGTTTGGCATTTTAAGACGTAATAATTTTCATTTGAATATTTCATAAATATAAGGAAATAAAATTTGGAATGTTTATTTCCATTACTTGATTTTGTAAAATAGACATGAGAAAATGTTTAAGTTTACTTTTCCATATATTTATTTTTTCCTAGCTTTTCTCACTATTTTCTTTCCTTTGTAAGTCTTGATTCCCAAAACGGCTTAATTCATTCGAATTTGGTGCCTCCCTGACAAATGGAAAAGGTGATGGAGGTTGTTTTAGACATCATTTGTAAACTTCATGTTACCTAGGCGAAATATTTCTATGCTGCATGAGCCCAATATTTCCCATCATCTATCTTTGTTTCTTACTCTTAGAATGGGTTTCGAACCCAGATTCTAAGGGAGAAAGGGACAAACAAGATGAAATTCAATATTTTCCATTCCCACAAACCAGAATAACTTATAAATAAGTTAAGAAGATTGATGTCATAAAAGAATTAAAATTAGAAGTATTGATCTCCTATGAAAAAATTATAAACCAAAATTTTAGAACTTTAATAGTTTGGCATTTTAAGACGTAATAATTTTCATTTGAATATTTCATAAATATAAGGAAATAAAATTTGGAATGTTTATTTCCATTACTTGCTTTTGTAAAATAGACATGAAAAAATGTTTAAGTTTACTTTTCCATATATTTATTTTTTCCTAGCTTTTCTCACTATTTTCTTTCCTTTGTAAGTCTTGATTCCCAAAACGGCTTAATTCATTCGAATTTGGTGCTTCCCTGCCAAATGGAAAAGGTGATGCAGGTTGTTTTAGATATCATTTTAAACTTCATGTTACCTAGGCGAAATATTTCTATGCTGCATGAGCCCAATATTTCCCATCATCTATCTTTGTTTCTTACTCTTAGAATGGGTTTCGAACCCAGATTCTAAGGGAGAAAGGGACAAACAAGATGAAATTCAATATTTTACATTCCCACACAACCAGAATAACTTATAAAAAAGTTTAGAAGATTGATGTCATAAAAGAATTAAAATTAGAAGTATTGATCTCCTATGAAAAAATTATAAACCAAAATTTTAGAACTTTAATAGTTTGGCATTTTAAGACGTAATAATTTTCATTAGAATATTTCATAAATATAAGGAAATAAAATTGGGAATGTTTATTTCGATTACTTGTTTTTTTAAAATAGACATGAGAAAATGTATAAGTTTGTTTTTCCATATATTTATTTTTTTCGAGCTTTTCTCAATATTTTCTTTCCTTTGTATGTCTTGATTCCCTAAACGGCCTAATTCATTCCAATTTGGTGCCTTCCTTCCAAATGGAAAAGGTGATAGAGGTTGTTTTTGACATCATTTGTAAACTTCATATTACCTAGCCGAAATATTTTTATGCTACATGAGCCCAATATTTCCCATCATCTATCTTTGTTCCTGACTCTTTAAAATGGGTTTCGACCCCAGATTCTAAGGGGAAAAGGGGTAAATAAAATGAAATTCAATATTTTCCATTCCCACCCAACCAGAATAACTTATAAATAAGTTGAGAAGATTGATGTCATAAAAGAATGAAAATTAGAAGTATTGATCTCCTATGAAAAAATTATAAAAATATTTTAGAACTTTAATAGTTTGGCATTTTAAGACGTAATAATTTTCTTTTGAATATTTCATAAATATAAGGAAATAAAATTTGGAATGTTTATTTCCATTACTTGATTTTGTAAAATAGACATGAGAAAATGTTTAAGTTTACTTTTCCATATATTTATTTTTTCCTAGCTTTTCTCACTATTTTCTTTCCTTTGTAAGTCTTGATTCCCAAAACGGCTTAATTCATTCAAATTTGGTGCTTCCCTGCCAAATGGAAAAGGTGATGCAGGTTGTTTTAGATATCATTTTAAACTTCATGTTACCTAGGCGAAATATTTCTATGCTGCATGAGCCCAATATTTCCCATCATCTATCTTTGTTTCTTACTCTTAGAATGGGTTTCGAACCCAGATTCTAAGGGAGAAAGGGACAAACAAGATGAAATTCAATATTTTACATTCCCACACAACCAGAATAACTTATAAAAAAGTTTAGAAGATTGATGTCATAAAAGAATTAAAATTAGAAGTATTGATCTCCTATGAAAAAATTATAAACCAAAATTTTAGAACTTTAATAGTTTGGCATTTTAAGACGTAATAATTTTCATTTGAATATTTCATAAATATAAGGAAATAAAATTTGGAATGTTTATTTCAATTACTTGCTTTTATAAAATAGACATGAAAAAATGTTTAAGTTTACTTTTCCATATATTTATTTTTTTCTAGCATTTCTCACTATTTTCTTTCCTTTGTAAGTCTTGATTCCCAAAACGGCTTAATTCATTCGAATTTGGTGGCTCCCTGCCAAATGGAAAAGGTGATAGAGGTTGTTTTAGACATCATTTGTAAACTTCATGTTACCTAGGAGAAATATTTCTATGCTGCATGAGCCCAATATTTCCCATCATCTATCTTTGTTTCTTACTCTTAGAATGGGTTTCGAACCCAGATTCTAAGGGAGAAAGGGACAAACAAGATGAAATTCAATATTTTACATTCCCACACAACCAGAATAACTTGTAAAAAAGTTAAGAAGATTGATGTCATAAAAGAATTAAAATTAGAAGTATTGATCTCCTATGAAAAAATTATAAACCAAAATTTTAGAACTTTAATAGTTTGGCATTTTAAGACGTAATAATTTTCATTTGAATATTTCATAAATATAAGGAAATAAAATTTGGAATGTTTATTTCCATTACTTGATTTTGTAAAATAGACATGAGAAAATGTTTAAGTTTACTTTTCCATATATTTATTTTTTCCTAGCTTTTCTCACTATTTTCTTTCCTTTGTAAGTCTTGATTCCCAAAACGGCTTAATTCATTCAAATTTGGTGCTTCCCTGCCAAATGGAAAAGGTGATGCAGGTTGTTTTAGATATCATTTTAAACTTCATGTTACCTAGGCGAAATATTTCTATGCTGCATGAGCCCAATATTTCCCATCATCTATCTTTGTTTCTTACTCTTAGAATGGGTTTCGAACCCAGATTCTAAGGGAGAAAGGGACAAACAAGATGAAATTCAATATTTTCCATTCCCACAAAACCAGAATAACTTATAAATAAGTTAAGAAGATTGATGTCAAAAAAGAATTAAAAATTAGAAGTATTGATCTCCTATGGAAAAATTAGAATGCAAATATTTTAGAACTTTAATAGTTTGGCATTTTAAGACGTAATAATTTTCTTTTGAATATTTCATAAATATAAGGAAATAAAATTTGGAATGTTTATTTCCATTACTTGATTTTGTAAAATAGACATGAGAAAATGTTTAAGTTTACTTTTCCATATATTTATTTTTTCCTAGCTTTTCTCACTATTTTCTTTCCTTTATAAGTCTTGATTCCCAAAACGGCTAAATTCATTCGAATTTGGTGCTTCCCTGCCAAATGGAAAAGGTGATGGAGGTTGTTTTAGACATCATTTGTAAACTTCATGTTACCTAGGCGAAATATTTCTTTGCTGCATGAGCCCAATATTTCCCATCATCTATCTTTGTTTCTTACTCTTAGAATGGGTTTCGAACCGAGATTCTAAGGGAGAAAGGGACAAACAAGATGAAATTCAATATTTTCCATTCCCACAAAACCAGAATAACTTATAAATAAGTTAAGAAGATTGATGTCAAAAAAGAATTAAAAATTAGAAGTATTGATCTCCTATGAAAAAATTAGAATGCAAAATTTTAGAACTTTAATAGTTTGGCATTATAAGACGTAATAATTTTCTTTTGAATATTTCATAAATATAAGGAAATAAAATTTGGAATGTTTATTTCCATTACTTGATTTTGTAAAATAGACATGAGAAAATGTTTAAGTTTACTTTTCCATATATTTATTTTTTCCTAGCTTTTCTCACTATTTTCTTTCCTTTGTAAGTCTTGATTCCCAAAACGGCTTAATTCATTCGAATTTGGTGCTTCCCTGCCAAATGGAAAAGGTGATGGAGGTTGTTTTAGACATCATTTGTAAACTTCATGTTACCTAGGCGAAATATTTCTTTGCTGCATGAGCCCAATATTTCCCATCATCTATCTTTGTTTCTTACTCTTAGAATGGGTTTCGAACCCAGATTCTAAGGGAGAAAGGGACAAACAAGATGAAATTCAATATTTTCCATTCCCACAAAACCAGAATAACTTATAAATAAGTTAAGAAGATTGATGTCAAAAAAGAATTAAAAATTAGAAGTATTGATCTCCTATGAAAAAATTAGAATGCAAAATTTTAGAACTTTAATAGTTTGGCATTATAAGACGTAATAATTTTCTTTTGAATATTTCATAAATATAAGGAAATAAAATTTGGAATGTTTATTTCCATTACTTGATTTTGTAAAATAGACATGAGAAAATGTTTAAGTTTACTTTTCCATATATTTATTTTTTCCTAGCTTTTCTCACTATTTTCTTTCCTTTGTAAGTCTTGATTCCCAAAACGGCTTAATTCATTCGAATTTGGTGCTTCCCTGCCAAATGGAAAAGGTGATAGAGGTTGTTTTAGACATCATTTGTAAACTTTATGTTACCTAGGAGAAATATTTCTATGCTGCATGAGCCCAATATTTCCCACCATCTATCTTTGTTTCTTACTCTTAGAATGGGTTTCGAACCCAGATTCTAAGGGAGAAAGGGACAAACAAGATGAAATTCAATATTTTACATTCCCACACAACCAGAATAACTTATACAAAAGTTTAGAAGATTGATGTCATAAAAGAATTAAAATTAGAAGTATTGATCTCCTATGAAAAAATTATAAACTAAAATTTTAGAACTTTAATAGTTTGGCATTTTAAGACGTAATAATTTTCATTTGAATATTTCATAAATATAAGGAAATAAAATTTGGAATTTTTATTTCAATTACTTGCTTTTGTAAAATAGACATGAAAAAATGTTTAAGTTTACTTTTCCATATATTTATTTTTTCCTAGCTTTTCTCAATATTTTCTTTCCTTTGTAAGTCTTGATTCCCAAAATGGCCTAATTCATTCCAATTTGGTGCATTCCTGCAAATGCAAACGGTGATAGAGGTTGTTTTAGACATCATTTGTAAACTTCATATTACCTAGGAGAAATATTTCTATGCTGCATGAGCTCAATATTTCCCATCATCTATCTTTGTTTCTTACTCTTAGAATGGGTTTCGAACCCAGATTCTAAGGGAGAAAGGGACAAACAAGATGAAATTCAATATTTTACATTCCCACACAACCAGAATAACTTATAAAAAAGTTTAGAAGATTGATGTCATAAAAGAATTAAAATTAGAAGTATTGATCTCCTATGAAAAAATTATAAACCAAAATTTTAGAACTTTAATAGTTTGGCATTTTAAGACGTAATAATTTTCATTTGAATATTTCATAAATATAAGGAAATAAAATTTGGAATGTTTATTTCCATTACTTGCTTTTGTAAAATAGACATGAGAAAATGTTTAAGTTTACTTTTCCATATATTTATTTTTTCCTAGCTTTTCTCAATATTTTCTTTCCTTTGTATGTCTTGATTCCCAAAATGGCCTAATTCATTCCAATTTGGTGCCTTCCTGCAAATGGAAACGGTGATAGAGGTTGTTTTAGACATCATTTGTAAACTTCATATTACCTAGCCAAAATATTTCTATGCTGCCTGAGCCCAATATTTCCCATCATCTATCTTTGTTTCTTACTCTTAGAATGGGTTTCGAACCCAGATTCTAAGGGAGAAAGGGACAAACAAGATGAAATTCAATATTTTACATTCCCACACAACCAGAATAACTTATAAAAAAGTTTAGAAGATTGATGTCATAAAAGAATTAAAATTAGAAGTATTGATCTCCTATGAAAAAATTATAAACTAAAATTTTAGAACTTTAATAGTTTGGCATTTTAAGACGTAATAATTTTCATTTGAATATTTCATAAATATAAGGAAATAAAATTTGGAATGTTTATTTCCATTACTTGCTTTTGTAAAATAGACATGAGAAAATGTTTAAGTTTACTTTTCCATATATTTATTTTTTCCTAGCTTTTCTCACTATTTTCTTTCCTTTGTATGTCTTGATTCCCAAAATGGCCTAATTCATTCCAATTTGGTGCCTTCCTGCAAATGGAAACGGTGATAGAGGTTGTTTTAGACATCATTTGTAAACTTCATATTACCTAGCCAAAATATTTCTATGCTGCCTGAGCCCAATATTTCCCATCATCTATCTTTGTTTCTTACTCTTTAAAACGGGTTTCGACCCCAGATTCTACGGCAAAAAAGGGACAAACAAGATGAAATTCAATATTTTCCATTCCCACACAACCAGAATAACTTATAAATAAGTTAAGAAGATTGATGTCATAAAAGAATTAAAATTAGAAGTATCGATCTCATATGAAAAAATTATAAAGCAAAATTTTAGAACTTTAATAGTTTGGCATTATAAGACATAATAATTTTCTTTTGAATATTTCATAAATATAAGGAAATAAAATTTGGAATGTTTATTTCCATTACTTGATTTTCTAAAAGAGACATGAGAAAAATGTTTAAGTTTACTTTTCCGTATATTTATTTTTTCCTATCTTTTGTCACTATTTTCTTTCCTTTGTAAGTCTTGATTCCCAAAACGGCTTAATTCATTCGAATTTGGTGCTTCCCTGCAAATGGAAACGGTGATAGAGGTTGTTTTAGACATCATTTGTAAACTTCATATTACCTAGCCAAAATATTTCTATGCTGCCTGAGCCCAATATTTCCCATCATCTATCTTTGTTTCTTACTCTTTAAAATCGGTTTCGACCCCAGATTCTACGACAAAAAAGGGACAAACAAGATGAAATTCAATATTTTCCATTCCCACACAACCAGAATAACTTATAAATAAGTTAAGAAGATTGATGTCATAAAAGAATTAAAATTAGAAGTATCGATCTCATATGAAAAAATTATAAAGCAAAATTTTAGAACTTTAATAGTTTGGCATTTTAAGACGTAATAATTTTCATTTGAATATTTTATAAATATAAGGAAATAAAATTTGGAATGTTTATTTGCATTACTTGCTTTTGTAAAATACACATGAGAAAATGTTTAAGTTTACTTTTCCATATATTTATTTTTTCCTAGCTTTTCTCACTATTTTCTTTCCTTTGTAAGTCTTGATTCCCAAAACGGCTTATTTCATTCGAATTTGGTGCCTTCCTGCCAATTGGAAAAGGTGATGCAGGTTGTTTTAGATATCATTTTAAACTTCATGTTACCTAGGCGAAATATTTCTATGCTGCATGAGCCCAATATTTCCCATCATCTATCTTTGTTTCTTACTCTTTAAAACGGGTTTTGACCCCAGATTCGACGGCAAAAAAGGGACAAACAAGATGAAATTCAATATTTTCCATTCCCACACAACCAGAATAACTTATAAATAAGTTAAGAAGATTGATGTCATAAAAGATTAAAATTAGAAGTATTGATCTCATATGAAAAAATTATAAAGCAAAATTTTAGAACTTTAATAGTTTGGCATTTTAAGACGTAATAATTTTCATTTGAATATTTCATAAATATAAGGAAATAAAATTTGGAATGTTTATTTCCATTACTTGCTTTTGTAAAATAGACATGATAAAATATTTAAGTTTGCTTTTCCATATATATATTTTTTCCTAGCTTTTCTCAATATTTTCTTTCCTTTGTATGTCTTGATTCCCAAAATGGCCTAATTCATTCCAATTTGGTGCCTTCCTGCAAATGGAAACGGTGATAGAGGTTGTTTTAGACATCATTTGTAAACTTCATATTACCTAGGCGAAATATTTCTATGCTGCATGAGCCCAATATTTCCCATCATCTATCTTTGTTTCTTACTCTTAAAATGGGTTTCGAACCCAGATTCTAAGGGAGAAAGGGACAAACAAGATGAAATTCAATATTTTCCATTCCTACAAAACCAGAATAACTTATAAATAAGTTAAGAAGATGGATGTCAAAAAAGAATAAAAAATTAGAAGTATTGATCTCCTATGAAAAAATTAGAATGCAAAATTTTAGAACTTTAATAGTTTGGCATTTTAAGACGTAATAATTTTCATTTGAATATTTCATAAATATAAGGAAATAAAATTTGGAATGTTTATTTCCATTACTTGCTTTTGTAAAATAGACATGATTAAATATTTAAGTTTGCTTTTCCATATATATATTTTTTCCTAGCTTTTCTCAATATTTTCTTTCCTTTGTATGTCTTGATTCCCAAAATGGCCTAATTCATTCCAATTTGGTGCCTTCCTGCAAATGGAAACGGTGATAGAGGTTGTTTTAGACATCATTTGTAAACTTCATATTACCTAGCCAAAATATTTCTATGCTGCCTGAGCCCAATATTTCCCATCATCTATCTTTGTTTCTTACTCTTTAAAATCGGTTTCGACCCCAGATTCTACGACAAAAAAGGGACAAACAAGATGAAATTCAATATTTTCCATTCCCACACAACCAGAATAACTTATAAATAAGTTAAGAAGATTGATGTCATAAAAGAATTAAAATTAGAAGTATTGATCTCCTATTTAAAAATTATAAACCATATTTTAGAACTTTAATAGTTTGGAATTTTAAGACGTAATAATTTTCATTTGATTATTTCATAAATATAAGGAAATAAAATTTGGAATGTTTATTTCCATTACTTGCTTTTGTAAAATAGACATGAGAAAATGTTTAAGTTTACTTTTCCATATATTTATTTTTCCTAGCTTTTCTCACTATTTTCTTTCCTTTGTAAGTCTTGATTCCCAAAACGGCTTAATTCATTCGAATTTGGTGCCTCCCTGCCAAATGGAAAAGGTGACGGAGGTTGTTGTAGATATCATTTTAAACTTCATGTTACCTTGGCGAAATATCACTATGCTGCATGAGCCCAATATTTCCCATCATCTATCTTTGTTTATTACTCTTAGAATGGGTTTCGAACCCAAATTCTAAGGGAGAAAGGGACAAACAAGATGAAATTCAATATTTTCCATTCCCACAAAACTAGAATAACTTATAAATAATGTAAGAAGATTGATGTCAAAAAATAATTAAAAATTAGAAGTATTGATCTCCTATTTAAAAATTATAAACCATATTTTAGAACTTTAATAGTTTGGCATTTTAAGACGTAATAATTTTCATTAGAATATTTCATAAATATAAGGAAATAAAATTGGGAATGTTTATTTCCATTACTTGCTTTTGTAAAATAGACATGAGAAAATGTTTCAGTTTACTTTTTCATATATTTATTTTTTCCGAGCTTTTCTCAATATTTTCTTTCCTTTGTATGTCTTGATTCCCTAAACGGCCTAATTCATTCCAATTTGGTGCTTTCCTTCCAAATGGAAAAGGTGATAGAGGTTGTTTTTGACATCATTTGTAAACTTCATATTACCTAGACGAAATATTTCTATATTGCATGAGCCCAATATTTCCCATCATCTATCTTTGTTCCTGACTCTTCAAAATGGGTTTCGACCCCAGATTCTAAGGGGAAAAGGGGCAAATAAAATGAAATTCTATATTTTCCATTCCCACCCAACCAGAATAACTTATAAAGAAGTTGAGAAGATTGATGTCATAAAAGAATGAAAATTAGAAGTATTGATCTCCTATTAAAAAATTATAAAGCAAAATTTTAGAACTTTAATAGTTTGGCATTTTAAGACGTAATAATTTTCATTTGAATATTTCATAAATATAAGGAAATAAAATTTGGAATGTTTATTTCCATTACTTGCTTTTGTAAAATAGACATGATAAAATATTTAAGTTTGCTTTTCCATATATATATTTTTTCCTAGCTTTTCTCAATATTTTCTTTCCTTTGTATGTCTTGATTCCCAAAATGGCCTAATTCATTCCAATTTGGTGCCTTCCTTCCAAATGGAAAAGGTGATAGAGGTTGTTTTTGACATCATTTGTAAACTTCATATTACCTAGCCGAAATATTTCTATGCTGCATGAGCCCAATATTTCCCATCATCTATCTTTGTTCCTGACCCTTTAAAATGGGTTTCGACCCCAGATTCTAAGGGGAATAGGGGCAAATAAAATGAAATTCAATATTTTCCATTCCCACCCAACCAGAATAACTTATAAATAAGTTGAGAATATTGATGTCATAAAAGAATGAAAATTAGAAGTATTGATCTCCTATGAAAAAATTATAAAAAATATTTTAGAACTTTAATAGTTTGGCATTTTAAGACGTAATAATTTTCATTAGAATATTTCATAAATATAAGGAAATAAAATTGGGAATGTTTATTTCGATTACTTGTTTTTTTAAAATAGACATGAGCAAATGTATTAGTTTGTTTTTCCAAATATTTATTTTTTTCGAGCTTTTCTCAATATTTTCTTTCCTTTGTATGTCTTGATTCCCTAAACAGCCTAATTCATTCCAATTTGGTGCTTTCCTTCCAAATGGAAAAGGTGATTGAGGTTGTTTTTGACATCATTTGTAAACTTCATATTACCTAGCCGAAATATTTTTATGCTGCATGAGCCCAATATTTCCCATCATCTATCTTTGTTCCTGACCCTTTAAAATGGGTTTCGACCCCAGATTCTAAGGGAGAAAGGGACAAATAAAATGAAATTCAATATTTTCCATTCCCACCCAACCAGAATAACTTATAAATAAGTTGAGAAGATTGATGTCATAAAAGAATGAAAATTAGAAGTATTGATCTCCTATGAAAAAATTATAAAAAATATTTTAGAACTTTAATAGTTTGGCATTTTAAGACGTAATAATTTTCATTAGAATATTTCATAAATATAAGGAAATAAAATTGGGAATGTTTATTTCCATTACTTGCTCTTTTAAAATAGACATGAGAAAATGTATAAGTTTTCTTGTCCATATATTTATTTTTTTCGAGCTTTTCTCAATATTTTCTTTCCTTTGTATGCCTTGATTCCCTAAACGGCCTAATTCAATCCAATTTCGTGCTTTCCTTCCAGATGGAAAAGGTGATAGAGGTTGTTTTTGACATCATTTGTAAACTTCATATTACATACCCGAAATATTTCTATGTTGCATGAGCCCAATATTTCCCATCATCTATCTTTGTTCCTGACTCTTCAAAATGGGTTTCGAACCCAGATTCTAAGGGAGAAGGGGACAAATAAAATGAAATTCAATATTTTCCATTCCCAACCAGAATAACTTATAAATAAGTTGAGAAGATTGATGTCATAAAAGAATGAAAATTAGAAGTATTGATCTCCTATGAAAAAATTATAAAAAATATTTTAGAACTTTAATAGTTTGGCATTTTAAGACGTAATAATTTTCATTAGAATATTTCATAAATATAAGGAAATAAAATTGGGAATGTTTATTTCCATTACTTGCTTTTGTAAAATAGACATGAGAAAATGTATAAGTTTGCTTTTCCATATATTTATTTTTTCCGAGCTTTTCTCAATATTTTCTTTCCTTTGTATGTCTTGATTCCCTAAACGGCCTAATTCATTCCAATTTGGTGCCTTCCTTCCAAATGGAAAAGGTGATAGAGGTTGTTTTTGACATCATTTGTAAACTTCATATAACCTAGCAGAAATATTTCTATGCGGCATGGGCCCAATATTTCCCATCAGCTATCTTTGTTCCTGACTCTTTAAAAAGGGTTTCGAAGCCAGATTCTAAGGGAAAAAGGGGCAAATAAAATGAAATTAAATATTTTCCATTCCCACCCAACCAGAATAACTTATAAATAAGTTGAGAAGATTGATGTCATAAAAGAATGAAAATTAGAAGTATTGATCTCCTATGAAAAAATTATAAAAAATATTTTAGAACTTTAATAGTTTGGCATTTTAAGACGTAATAATTTTCATTAGAATATTTCATAAATATAAGGAAATAAAATTGGGAATGTTTATTTCCATTACTTGCTTTTGTAAAATAGACATGAGAAAATGTATAAGTTTGCTTTTCCATATATTTATTTTTTCCGAGCTTTTCTCAATATTTTCTTTCCTTTGTATGTCTTGATTCCCTAAACGGCCTAATTCATTCCAATTTGGTGCTTTCCTTCCAAATGGAAAAGGTGATAGAGGTTGTTTTTGACATCATTTGTAAACTTCATATTACCTAGCCGAAATATTTCTATGCTGCATGAGCCCAATATTTCCCATCATCTATCTTTGTTCCTGACTCTTTAAAATGGGTTTCGACCCCAGATTCTAAGGGAGAAGGGGACAAATAAAATGAAATTCAATATTTTCCATTCCCACTCAACCAGAATAACTTATAAATAAGTTGAGAAGATTGATGTCATAAAAGAATGAAAATTAGAAGTATTGATCTCCTATGAAAAAATTATAAAAAATATTTTAGAACTTTAATAGTTTGGCATTTTAAGACGTAATAATTTTCATTAGAATATTTCATAAATATAAGGAAATAAAATTGGGAATGTTTATTTCCATTACTTGCTTTTGTAAAATAGACATGAGAAAATGTATAAGTTTGCTTTTCCATATATTTATTTTTTCCGAGCTTTTCTCAATATTTTCTTTCCTTTGTATGTCTTGATTCCCAAAACGGCCTAATTCATTCAAATTTGGTGCTTTCCTTCCAAATGGAAATGGTGATAGAGGTTGTTTTTGACATCATTTGTAAACTTCATATTACCTAGCCGAAATATTTCGAAATGCATGAGCCCAATATTTCCCATCATCTATCTTTCTTCCTGACTCTTTAAAATGGGTTTCGACCCCATATTCTAAGGGAAAAAGGGGCACATAAAATGAAATTCAATACTTTTCATTCCCACCCAACCGGAATAACTTATAAATAAGTTGAGAAGATTGATATCATATCAGAATAAAAATTAGAAGTATTGATCTCCTATGAAAAAATTATAAAAATTATTTTAGAACTTTAATAGTTTGGCATTTTAAGACGTAATAATTTTCATTAGAATATTTCATAAATATAAGGAAATAAAATTTGGAATGTTTATTTCCATTACTTGCTTTTGTAAAATAGACATGATTAAATATTTAAGTTTGCTTTTCCATATATATATTTTTTCCTAGCTTTTCTCAATATTTTCTTTCCTTTGTATGTCTTGATTCCCAAAATGGCCTAATTCATTCCAATTTGGTGCCTTCCTGCCAAATGGAAACGGTGATAGAGGTTGTTTTAGACATCATTTGTAAACTTCATATTACCTAGCCAAAATATTTCTATGCTGCCTGAGCCCAATATTTCCCATCATCTATCTTTGTTTCTTACTCTTTAAAACGGGTTTCGACCCCAGATTCTAAGGGAGAAGGGGACAAATAAAATGAAATTAAATATTTTCCATTCCCACCCAACCAGAATAACTTATAAATAAGTTGAGAAGATTGATGTCATAAAAGAATTAAAATTAGAAGTATTGATCTCCTATGAAAAAATTATAAAAAATATTTTAGAACTTTAATAGTTTGGCATTTTAAGACGTAATAATTTTCATTAGAATATTTCATAAATATAAGGAAATAAAATTTGGAATGTTTATTTCCATTACTTGCTTTTGTAAAATAGACATGAGAAAATGTTTAAGTTTACTTTTCCATATATTTATTTTTTCCTTGCTTTTCTCAATATTTTCTTTCCTTTGTATGTCTTGATTCCCAAAATGGCCTAATTCATTCCAATTTGGTTCCTTCCTGCAAATGGAAACGGTGATGCAGGTTGTTTTAGATATCATTTTAAACTTCATGTTACCTAGGTGAAATATTTCTATGCTGCATGAGCCCAATATTTCCCATCATCTATCTTTGTTTCTTACTCTTTAAAATGGGTTTCGACCCCAGATTCTAAGGGGAAAAGGGGCAAATAAAATGAAATTCAATATTTTCCATTCCCACCCAACCAGAATAACTTATAAATAAGTTGAGAAGATTGATGTCATAAAAGAATGAAAATTAGAAGTATTGATCTCCTATGAAAAAATTATAAAAAATATTTTAGAACTTTAATAGTTTGGCATTTTAAGACGTAATAATTTTCATTAGAATATTTCATAAATATAAGGAAATAAAATTGGGAATGTTTATTTCCATTACTTGCTTTTGTAAAATAGACATGAGAAAATGTATAAGTTTGCTTTTCCATATATTTATTTTTTCCGAGCTTTTCTCAATATTTTCTTTCCTTTGTATGTCTTGATTCCCTAAACGGCCTAATTCATTCCAATTTGGTGCTTTCCTTCCAAATGGAAAAGGTGATAGAGGTTGTTTTTGACATCATTTGTAAACTTCATATTACCTAGCCGAAATATTTCTATGCTGCATGAGCCCAATATTTCCCATCATCTATCTTTGTTCCTGACTCTTTAAAATGGGTTTCGACCCCAGATTCTAAGGGAGAAAGGGACAAATAAAATGAAATTCAATATTTTCCATTCCCACCCAACTAGAATAACTTATAAATAAGTTGAGAAGATTGATGTCATAAAAGAATGAAAATTAGAAGTATTGATCTCCTATGAAAAAATTATAAAAAATATTTTAGAACTTTAATAGTTTGGCATTTTAAGACGTAATAATTTTCATTAGAATATTTCATAAATATAAGGAAATAAAATTGGGAATGTTTATTTCCATTACTTGCTTTTGTAAAATAGACATGAGAAAATGTATAAGTTTGCTTTTCCATATATTTATTTTTTCCGAGCTTTTCTCAATATTTTCTTTCCTTTGTATGCCTTGATTCCCGAAAGAGGCCTAATTCATTCCAATTTGCTGCCTTCCTTCCAAATGGAAAAGGTGATAGAGGTTGTTTTTGACATCATTTGTAAACTTCATATTACCTACCCGAAATATTTCTATGCTGCATGAGCCCAATATTTCCCATCATCTATCTTTGTTCCTGACTCTTTAAAATGGGTTTCGACCCCAGATTCTAAGGGGAAAAGGGGCAAATAAAATGAAATTCAATATTTTCCATTCCCACAAAACCAGAATAACTTATAAATAAGTTGAGAAGATTGATGTCATAAAAGAATGAAAATTAGAAGTATTGATCTCCTATGAAAAAATTATAAAAAATATTTTAGAACTTTAATAGTTTGGCATTTTAAGACGTAATAATTTTCATTAGAATATTTCATAAATATAAGGAAATAAAATTGGGAATGTTTATTTCCATTACTTGATTTTTGTAAAATAGACATGAGAAAATGTTTAAGTTTACTTTTCCATATATTTATTTTTTCCGAGCTTTTCTCAATATTTTCTTTCCTTTGTATGTCTTGATTCCCTAAACGGCCTAATTCATTCCAATTTGGTGCTTTCCTTCCAAATGGAAAAGGTGATAGAGGTTGTTTTTGACATCATTTGTAAACTTCATATTACCTAGCCGAAATATTTCTATGCTGCATGAGCCCAATATTTCCCATCATCTATCTTTGTTCCTGACCCTTTAAAATGGGTTTCGACCCCAGATTCTAAGGGAGAAGGGGACAAATAAAATGAAATTCAATATTTTCCATTCCCACCCAACCAGAATAACTTATAAATAAGTTGAGAAGATTGATGTCATAAAAGAATGAAAATTAGAAGTATTGATCTCCTATGAAAAAATTATAAAAAATATTTTAGAACTTTAATAGTTTGGCATTTTAAGACGTAATAATTTTCATTAGAATATTTCATAAATATAAGGAAATAAAATTGGGAATGTTTATTTCGATTACTTGTTTTTTTAAAATAGACATGAGAAAATGTATAAGTTTGTTTTTCCATATATTTATTTTTTTCGAGCTTTTCTCAATATTTTCTTTCCTTTGTATGCCTTGATTCCCTAAAGGGGCCTAATTCATTCCAATTTGGTGCCTTCCTTCCAAATGGAAAAGGTGATAGAGGTTGTTTTTGACATCATTTGTAAACTTCATATTACCTACCCGAAATATATCTATGTTGCATGAGCGCTATATTTCCCATCAGCTATCTTTGTTCCCGACTCTTCAAAATGGGTTTCGACCCCAGATTCTAAGGGAGAAAGGGACAAATAAAATGAAATTCAATTTTTTCCATTCCCACCCAACCAGAATAACTTATAAATAAGTTGAAAAGATTGATGTTATAAAAGAATGAAAATTGGAAGTATTGATCTCCTATGAAAAAATTATAAAAAATATTTTAGAACTTTAATAGTTTGGCATTTTAAGACGTAATAATTTTCATTAGAATATTTCATAAATATAAGGAAATAAAATTGGGAATGTTTATTTCCATTACTTGTTTTTTTAAAATAGACATGAGAAAATGTATAAGTTTGCTTTTCCATATATTTATTTTTTTCGAGCTTTTCTCAATATTTTCTTTCCTTTGTATGTCTTGATTCCCAAAACGGCCTAATTCATTCCAATTTGGTGCTTTCCTTCCAAATGGAAAAGGTGATAGAGGTTGTTTTTGACATCATTTGTAAACTTCATATTACCTAGCCGAAATATTTCTATGCTGCATGAGCCCAATATTTCCCATCATCTATCTTTGTTCCTAACTCTTTAAAAAGGGTTTCGACCCCAGATTCTAAGGGAAAAAGGGGCAAATAAAATGAAATTCAATATTTTCCATTCCCACCCAACCAGAATAACTTATAAATAAGTTGAGAAGATTGATGTCATAAAAGAATGAAAATTAGAAGTATTGATCTCCTATGAAAAAATTATAAAAAATATTTTAGAACTTTAATAGTTTGGCATTTTAAGACGTAATAATTTTCATTAGAATATTTCATAAATATAAGGAAATAAAATTGGGAATGTTTATTTCGATTACTTGTTTTTTTAAAATAGACATGAGAAAATGTATAAGTTTGTTTTTCCATATATTTATTTTTTTCGAGCTTTTCTCAATATTTTCTTTCCTTTGTATGTCTTGATTCCCTAAAAGGCCTAATTCATTCCAATTTGGTGCTTTCCTTCCAAATGGAAAAGGTGATAGAGGTTGTTTTTGACATCATTTGTAAACTTCATATTACCTAGCCGAAATATTTCTATGCTGCATGAGCCCAATATTTCCCATCATCTATCTTTGTTCCTGACTCTTTAAAATGGGTTTCGACCCCAGATTCTAAGGGAGAAGGGGACAAATAAAATGAAATTCAATATTTTCCATTCCCACCCAACAAGAATAACTTATAAATAAGTTGAGAAGATTGATGTCATAAAAGAATGAAAATTAGAAGTATTGATCTCCTATGAAAAAATTATAAAAAATATTTTAGAACTTTAATAGTTTGGCATTTTAAGACGTAATAATTTTCATTAGAATATTTCATAAATATAAGGAAATAAAATTGGGAATGTTTATTTCCATTACTTGCTTTTGTAAAATAGACATGAGAAAATGTATAAGTTTGCTTTTCCATATATTTATTTTTTCCGAGCTTTTCTCAATATTTTCTTTCCTTTGTATGTCTTGATTCCCTAAACGGCCTAATTCATTCCAATTTGGTGCTTTCCTTCCAAATGGAAAAGGTGATAGAGGTTGTTTTTGACATCATTTGTAAACTTCATATTACCTAGCCGAAATATTTCTATGCTGCATGAGCCCAATATTTCCCATCATCTATCTTTGTTCCTGACTCTTTAAAATGGGTTTCGACCCTAGATTCTAAGGGGAAAAGGGGCAAATAAAATGAAATTCAATATTTTCCATTCCCACCCAACCAGAATAACTTATAAATAAGTTGAGAAGATTGATGTCATAAAAGAATGAAAATTAGAAGTATTGATCTCCTATGAAAAAATTATAAAAAATATTTTAGAACTTTAATAGTTTGGCATTTTAAGACGTAATAATTTTCATTAGAATATTTCATAAATATAAGGAAATAAAATTGGGAATGTTTATTTCCATTATTTGTTCTTTTAAAATAGACATGAGAAAATGTATAAGTTTGCTTTTCCATATATTTATTTTTTCCGAGCTTTTCTCAATATTTTCTTTCCTTTGTATGTCTTGATTCCCTAAACGGCCTAATTCATTCCAATTTGGTGCTTTCCTTCCAAATGGAAAAGGTGATAGAGGTTGTTTTTGACATCATTTGTAAACTTCATATTACCTAGCCGAAATATTTCTATGCTGCATGAGCCCAATATTTCCCATCATCTATCTTTGTTCCTGACCCTTTAAAATGGGTTTCGACCCCAGATTCTAAGGGAGAAGGGGACAAATAAAATGAAATTAAATATTTTCCATTCCCACCCAACCAGAATAACTTATAAATAAGTTGAGAAGATTGATGTCATAAAAGAATGAAAATTAGAAGTATTGATCTCCTATGAAAAAATTATAAAAAATATTTTAGAACTTTAATAGTTTGGCATTTTAAGACGTAATAATTTTCATTAGAATATTTCATAAATATAAGGAAATAAAATTGGGAATGTTTATTTCCATTACTTGTTTTTTTAAAATAGACATGAGAAAATGTATAAGTTTGCTTTTCCATATATTTATTTTTTCCGAGCTTTTCTCAATATTTTCTTTCCTTTGTATGTCTTGATTCCCAAAACGGCCTAATTCATTCCAATTTGGTGCTTTCCTTCCAAATGGAAAAGGTGATAGAGGTTGTTTTTGACATCATTTGTAAACTTCATATTACCTAGCAGAAATATTTCTATGCTGCATGAGCCCAATATTTCCCATCAGCTATCTTTGTTCCTGACTCTTCAAAATGGGTTTCGACCCCAGATTCTAAGGGAGAAAGGGACAAATAAAATGAAATTCAATATTTTCCATTCCCACCCAACCAGAATAACTTATAAATAAGTTGAAAAGATTGATGTTATAAAAGAATGAAAATTGGAAGTATTGATCTCCTATGAAAAAATTATTTTAGAACTTTAATAGTTTGGCATTTTAAGACGTAATAATTTTCATTAGAATATTTCATAAATATAAGGAAATAAAATTGGGAATGTTTATTTCGATTACTTGTTTTTTTAAAATAGACATGAGAAAATGTATAAGTTTGTTTTTCCATATATTTATTTTTTTCGAGCTTTTCTCAATATTTTCTTTCCTTTGTATGCCTTGATTCCCTAAAGGGGCCTAATTCATTCCAATTTGGTGCCTTCCTTCCAAATGGAAAAGGTGATAGAGGTTGTTTTTGACATCATTTGTAAACTTCATATTACCTAGCCGAAATATTTCTATGCTGCATGAGCCCAATATTTCCCATCATCTATCTTTGTTCCTGACCCTTTAAAATGGGTTTCGACCCCAGATTCTAAGGGAGAAGGGGACAAATAAAATGAAATTCAATATTTTCCATTCCCACCCAACCAGAATAACTTATAAATAAGTTGAGAAGATTGATGTCATAAAAGAATGAAAATTAGAAGTATTGATCTCCTATGAAAAAATTATAAAAAATATTTTAGAACTTTAATAGTTTGGCATTTTAAGACGTAATAATTTTCATTAGAATATTTCATAAATATAAGGAAATAAAATTGGGAATGTTTATTTCCATTACTTGTTTTTTTAAAATAGACATGAGAAAATGTATAAGTTTGCTTTTCCATATATTTATTTTTTCCGAGCTTTTCTCAATATTTTCTTTCCTTTGTATGTCTTGATTCCCAAAACGGCCTAATTCATTCCAATTTGGTGCTTTCCTTCCAAATGGAAAAGGTGATAGAGGTTGTTTTTGACATCATTTGTAAACTTCATATTACCTAGCCGAAATATTTCTATGCTGCATGAGCCCAATATTTCCCATCATCTATCTTTGTTCCTGACTCTTTAAAATGGGTTTCGACCCCAGATTCTAAGGGAGAAAGGGACAAATAAAATGAAATTCAATATTTTCCATTCCCACAACCAGAATAACTTATAAATAAGTTGAGAAGATTGATGTCATAAAAGAATGAAAATTAGAAGTATTGATCTCCTATGAAAAAATTATAAAAAATATTTTAGAACTTTAATAGTTTGGCATTTTAAGACGTAATAATTTTCATTAGAATATTTCATAAATATAAGGAAATAAAATTGGGAATGTTTATTTCCATTACTTGCTTTTGTAAAATAGACATGAGAAAATGTATAAGTTTGCTTTTCCATATATTTATTTTTTCCGAGCTTTTCTCAATATTTTCTTTCCTTTGTATGTCTTGATTCCCTAAACGGCCTAATTCATTCCAATTTGGTGCTTTCCTTCCAAATGGAAAAGGTGATAGAGGTTGTTTTTGACATCATTTGTAAACTTCATATTACCTAGCCGAAATATTTCTATGCTGCATGAGCCCAATATTTCCCATCATCTATCTTTGTTCCTGACTCTTTAAAATGGGTTTCGACCCCAGATTCTAAGGGAGAAGGGGACAAATAAAATGAAATTCAATATTTTCCATTCCCACCCAACCAGAATAACTTATAAATAAGTTGAGAAGATTGATGTCATAAAAGAATGAAAATTAGAAGTATTGATCTCCTATGAAAAAATTATAAAAAATATTTTAGAACTTTAATAGTTTGGCATTTTAAGACGTAATAATTTTCATTAGAATATTTCATAAATATAAGGAAATAAAATTGGGAATGTTTATTTCCATTACTTATTTTTTTAAAATAGACATGAGAAAATGTATAAGTTTGCTTTTCCATATATTTATTTTTTCCGAGCTTTTCTCAATATTTTCTTTCCTTTGTATGTCTTGATTCCCTAAACGGCCTAATTCATTCCAATTTGGTGCTTTCCTTCCAAATGGAAATGGTGATAGAGGTTGTTTTTGACATCATTTGTAAACTTCATATTACCTAGCCGAAATATTTCTATGCTGCATGAGCCCAATATTACCCATCATCTATCATTGTTCCTGACTATTTAAAATGGGTTTCGACCCCAGATTCTAAGGGGAAAAGGGGCAAATAAAATGAAATTCAATATTTTCCATTCCCACCCAACCAGAATAACTTATAAATAAGTTGAGAAGATTGATGTCATAAAAGAATGAAAATTAGAAGTACTGATCTCCTATGAAAAAATTGTAAAAAATATTTTAGAACTTTAATAGTTTGGCATTTTAAGACGTAATAATTTTCATTAGAATATTTCATAAATATAAGGAAATAAAATTGGGAATGTTTATTTCCATTACTTGCTTTTGTAAAATAGACATGAGAAAATGTATAAGTTTGCTTTTCCATATATTTATTTTTTCCGAGCTTTTCTCAATATTTTCTTTCCTTTGTATGTCTTGATTCCCTAAACGGCCTAATTCATTCCAATTTGGTGCTTTTCTTCCAAATGGAAAAGGTGATAGAGGTTTTTTTTGACATCATTTGTAAACTTCATATTACCTAGCCGAAATATTTCTATGCTGCATGAGCCCAATATTTCCCATCATCTATCTTTGTTCCTAACTCTTTAAAATGGGTTTCGACCCCATATTCTAAGGGAAAAAAGGGCACATAAAATGAAATTCAATATTTTCCATTCCCACCCAACCAGAATAACTTATAAATAAGTTGAGAAGATTGATGTCATAAAAGAATGAAAATTAGAAGTATTGATCTCCTATGAAAAAATTATAAAAAATATTTTAGAACTTTAATAGTTTGGCATTTTAAGACGTAATAATTTTCATTAGAATATTTCATAAATATAAGGAAATAAAATTGGGAATGTTTATTTCCATTACTTGCTTTTGTAAAATAGACATGAGAAAATGTATAAGTTTGCTTTTCCATATATTTATTTTTTCCGAGCTTTTCTCAATATTTTCTTTCCTTTGTATGTCTTGATTCCCTAAACGGCCTAATTCATTCCAATTTGGTGCTTTCCTTCCAAATGGAAAAGGTGATAGAGGTTGTTTTTGACATCATTTGTAAACTTCATATTACCTAGCCGAAATATTTCTATGCTGCATGAGCCCAATATTTCCCATCATCTATCTTTGTTCCTAACTCTTTAAAATGGGTTTCGACCCGAGATTCTAAGGGAAAAAGAGACAAATAAAATGAAATTCAATATTTTCCATTCCCACCCAACCAGAATAACTTATAAATAAGTTGAGAAGATTGATGTCATAAAAGAATGAAAATTAGAAGTATTGATCTCCTATGAAAAAATTATAAAAAATATTTTAGAACTTTAATAGTTTGGCATTTTAAGACGTAATAATTTTCATTAGAATATTTCATAAATATAAGGAAATAAAATTGGGAATGTTTATTTCCATTACTTGCTTTTGTAAAATAGACATGAGAAAATGTATAAGTTTGCTTTTCCATATATTTATTTTTTCCGAGCTTTTCTCAATATTTTCTTTCCTTTGTATGTCTTGATTCCCTAAACGGCCTAATTCATTCCAATTTGGTGCTTTCCTTCCAAATGGAAAAGGTGATAGAGGTTGTTTTTGACATCATTTGTAAACTTCATATTACCTAGCCGAAATATTTCTATGCTGCATGAGCCCAATATTTCCCATCATCTATCTTTGTTCCTAACTCTTTAAAATGGGTTTCGACCCGAGATTCTAAGGGAGAAAGGGACAAATAAAATGAAATTCAATATTTTCCATTCCCACCCAACCAGAATAACTTATAAATAAGTTGAGAAGATTGATGTCATAAAAGAATGAAAATTAGAAGTATTGATCTCCTATGAAAAAATTATAAAAAATATTTTAGAACTTTAATAGTTTGGCATTTTAAGACGTAATAATTTTCATTAGAATATTTCATAAATATAAGGAAATAAAATTGGGAATGTTTATTTCCATTATTTGTTCTTTTAAAATAGACATGAGAAAATGTATAAGTTTGCTTTTCCATATATTTATTTTTTCCGAGCTTTTCTCAATATTTTCTTTCCTTTGTATGTCTTGATTCCCTAAACGGCCTAATTCATTCCAATTTGGTGCTTTCCTTCCAAATGGAAAAGGTGATAGAGGTTGTTTTTGACATCATTTGTAAACTTCATATTACCTAGCCGAAATATTTCTATGCTGCATGAGCCCAATATTTCCCATCATCTATCTTTGTTCCTGACCCTTTAAAATGGGTTTCGACCCCAGATTCTAAGGGAGAAGGGGACAAATAAAATGAAATTAAATATTTTCCATTCCCACCCAACCAGAATAACTTATAAATAAGTTGAGAAGATTGATGTCATAAAAGAATGAAAATTAGAAGTATTGATCTCCTATGAAAAAATTATAAAAAATATTTTAGAACTTTAATAGTTTGGCATTTTAAGACGTAATAATTTTCATTAGAATATTTCATAAATATAAGGAAATAAAATTGGGAATGTTTATTTCGATTACTTGTTTTTTTAAAATAGACATGAGAAAATGTATAAGTTTGTTTTTCCATATATTTATTTTTTTCGAGCTTTTCTCAATATTTTCTTTCCTTTGTATGTCTTGATTCCCTAAACGGCCTAATTCATTCCAATTTGGTGCCTTCCTTCCAAATGGAAAAGGTGATAGAGGTTGTTTTTGACATCATTTGTAAACTTCATATTACCTAGCAGAAATATTTCTATGCTGCATGAGCCCAATATTTCCCATCAGCTATCTTTGTTCCTGACTCTTTAAAAAGGGTTTCGACCCCAGATTCTAAGGGAAAAGGGGACAAATAAAATGAAATTAAATATTTTCCATTCCCACCCAACCAGAATAACTTATAAATAAGTTGAGAAGATTGATGTCATAAAAGAATGAAAATTAGAAGTATTGATCTCCTATGAAAAAATTATAAAAAATATTTTAGAACTTTAATAGTTTGGCATTTTAAGACGTAATAATTTTCATTAGAATATTTCATAAATATAAGGAAATAAAATTGGGAATGTTTATTTCCATTACTTGTTTTTTTAAAATAGACATGAGAAAATGTATAAGTTTGCTTTTCCATATATTTATTTTTTCCGAGCTTTTCTCAATATTTTCTTTCCTTTGTATGTCTTGATTCCCTAAACGGCCTAATTCATTCCAATTTGGTGCTTTCCTTCCAAATGGAAAAGGTGATAGAGGTTGTTTTTGACATCATTTGTAAACTTCATATTACCTAGCCGAAATATTTCTATGCTGCATGAGCCCAATATTTCCCATCATCTATCTTTGTTTCTTACTCTTTAAAATGGGTTTCGACCAATGATTCTAAGGGAAAAAGGGACAAATAAAATGAAATTCAATATTTTCCATTCCCACCCAACTAGAATAACTTATAAATAAGTTGAGAAGATTGATGTCATAAAAGAATGAAAATTAGAAGTATTGATCTCCTATGAAAAAATTATAAAAAATATTTTAGAACTTTAATAGTTTGGCATTTTAAGACGTAATAATTTTCATTAGAATATTTCATAAATATAAGGAAATAAAATTGGGAATGTTTATTTCCATTACTTGTTTTTTTAAAATAGACATGAGAAAATGTATAAGTTTGCTTTTCCATATATTTATTTTTTCCGAGCTTTTCTCAATATTTTCTTTCCTTTGTATGTCTTGATTCCCTAAACGGCCTAATTCATTCCAATTTGGTGCTTTCCTTCCAAATGGAAAAGGTGATAGAGGTTGTTTTTGACATCATTTGTAAACTTCATATTACCTAGCCGAAATATTTCTATGCTGCATGAGCCCAATATTTCCCATCATCTATCTTTGTTCTTGACTCTTTAAAATGGGTTTCGACCCCAGATTCTAAGGGAGAAGGGGACAAATAAAATGAAATTCAATATTTTCCATTCCCACCCAACCAGAATAACTTATAAATAAGTTGAGAAGATTGATGTCATAAAAGAATGAAAATTAGAAGTATTGATCTCCTATGAAAAAATTATAAAAAATATTTTAGAACTTTAATAGTTTGGCATTTTAAGACGTAATAATTTTCATTAGAATATTTCATAAATATAAGGAAATAAAATTGGGAATGTTTATTTCCATTACTTGTTTTTTTAAAATAGACATGAGAAAATGTATAAGTTTGCTTTTCCATATATTTATTTTTTCCGAGCTTTTCT
Organism: Hippophae gyantsensis; assembly: GCA_030763125.1. NCBI lineage: Eukaryota > Viridiplantae > Streptophyta > Magnoliopsida > Rosales > Elaeagnaceae > Hippophae > Hippophae gyantsensis. The sequence continues at coordinate 47,764,070 of CM061036.1, forward strand.
CAATATTTTCTTTCCTTTGTATGTCTTGATTCCCTAAACGGCCTAATTCATTCCAATTTGGTGCTTTCCTTCCAAATGGAAAAGGTGATAGAGGTTGTTTTTGACATCATTTGTAAACTTCATATTACCTAGCCGAAATATTTCTATGCTGCATGAGCCCAATATTTCCCATCATCTATCTTTGTTCCTGACTCTTTAAAATGGGTTTCGACCCCAGATTCTAAGGGGAAAAGGGGCAAATAAAATGAAATTCAATATTTTCCATTCCCACCCAACCAGAATAACTTATAAATAAGTTGAGAAGATTGATGTCATAAAAGAATGAAAATTAGAAGTATTGATCTCCTATGAAAAAATTATAAAAAATATTTTAGAACTTTAATAGTTTGGCATTTTAAGACGTAATAATTTTCATTAGAATATTTCATAAATATAAGGAAATAAAATTGGGAATGTTTATTTCCATTACTTGTTTTTTTAAAATAGACATGAGAAAATGTATAAGTTTGCTTTTCCATATATTTATTTTTTCCGAGCTTTTCTCAATATTTTCTTTCCTTTGTATGTCTTGATTCCCTAAACGGCCTAATTCATTCCAATTTGGTGCTTTCCTTCCAAATGGAAAAGGTGATAGAGGTTGTTTTTGACATCATTTGTAAACTTCATATAACCTAGCAGAAATATTTCTATGTTGCATGAGCCCAATATTTCCCATCATCTATCTTTGTTCCTGACTCTTTAAAAAGGGTTTCGACCCCAGATTCTAAGGGAGAAGGGGACAAATAAAATGAAATTCAATATTTTCCATTCCCACCCAACCAGAATAACTTATAAATAAGTTGAGAAGATTGATGTCATAAAAGAATGAAAATTAGAAGTATTGATCTCCTATGAAAAAATTATAAAAAATATTTTAGAACTTTAATAGTTTGGCATTTTAAGACGTAATAATTTTCATTAGAATATTTCATAAATATAAGGAAATAAAATTGGGAATGTTTATTTCCATTATTTGTTCTTTTAAAATAGACATGAGAAAATGTATAAGTTTGCTTTTCCATATATTTATTTTTTCCGAGCTTTTCTCAATATTTTCTTTCCTTTGTATGTCTTGATTCCCTAAACGGCCTAATTCATTCCAATTTGGTGCTTTCCTTCCAAATGGAAATGGTGATAGAGGTTGTTTTTGACATCATTTGTAAACTTCATATTACCTAGCCGAAATATTTCTATGCTCCATGAGCCCAACATTACCCATCATCTATCATTTTTCCTGACTATTTAAAATGTGTTTCGAACTCAGATTCTAAGGGGAAAAGGGCAAATAAAATGAAATTCAATATTTTCCATTCCCACCCAACCAGAATAACTTATAAATAAGTTGAGAAGATTGATGTCATAAAAGAATGAAAATTAGAAGTACTGATCTCCTATGAAAAAATTGTAAAAAATATTTTAGAACTTTAATAGTTTGGCATTTTAAGACGTAATAATTTTCATTAGAATATTTCATAAATATAAGGAAATAAAATTGGGAATGTTTATTTCCATTACTTGTTTTTTTAAAATAGACATGAGAAAATGTATAAGTTTGCTTTTCCATATATTTATTTTTTCCGAGCTTTTCTCAATATTTTCTTTCCTTTGTATGTCTTGATTCCCTAAACGGCCTAATTCATTCCAATTTGGTGCTTTCCTTCCAAATGGAAAAGGTGATAGAGGTTGTTTTTGACATCATTTGTAAACTTCATATTACCTAGCCGAAATATTTCTATGCTGCATGAGCCCAATATTTCCCATCATCTATCTTTGTTCCTGACTCTTTAAAATGGGTTTCGACCCCATATTCTAAGGGAAAAAGGGGCACATAAAATGAAATTCAATATTTTCCATTCCCATCCAACTAGAATAACTTATAAATAAGTTGAGAAGATTGATGTCATAAAAGAATGAAAATTAGAAGTATTGATCTCCTATGAAAAAATTATAAAAAATATTTTAGAACTTTAATAGTTTGGCATTTTAAGACGTAATAATTTTCATTAGAATATTTCATAAATATAAGGAAATAAAATTGGGAATGTTTATTTCCATTACTTGTTTTTTTAAAATAGACATGAGAAAATGTATAAGTTTGCTTTTCCATATATTTATTTTTTCCGAGCTTTTCTCAATATTTTCTTTCCTTTGTATGTCTTGATTCCCTAAACGGCCTAATTCATTCCAATTTGGTGCTTTCCTTCCAAATGGAAAAGGTGATAGAGGTTGTTTTTGACATCATTTGTAAACTTCATATTACCTAGCCGAAATATTTCTATGCAGCATGAGCCCAATATTTCCCATCATCTATCTTTGTTCCTGACTCTTTAAAATGGGTTTCGACCCCAGATTCTAAGGGAGAAGGGGACAAATAAAATGAAATTCAATATTTTCCATTCCCACCCAACCAGAATAACTTATAAATAAGTTGAGAAGATTGATGTCATAAAAGAATGAAAATTAGAAGTATTGATCTCCTATGAAAAAATTATAAAAAATATTTTAGAACTTTAATAGTTTGGCATTTTAAGACGTAATAATTTTCATTAGAATATTTCATAAATATAAGGAAATAAAATTGGGAATGTTTATTTCCATTATTTGTTCTTTTAAAATAGACATGAGAAAATGTATAAGTTTGCTTTTCCATATATTTATTTTTTCCGAGCTTTTCTCAATATTTTCTTTCCTTTGTATGTCTTGATTCCCTAAACGGCCTAATTCATTCCAATTTGGTGCTTTCCTTCCAAATGGAAAAGGTGATAGAGGTTGTTTTTGACATCATTTGTAAACTTCATATTACCTAGCCGAAATATTTCTATGCTGCATGAGCCCAATATTTCCCATCATCTATCATTGTTCCTCACTCTTTAAAATGGGTTTCGACCCCAGATTCTAAGGGGAAAAGGGGCAAATAAAATGAAATTCAATATTTTCCATTCCACAAAACCAGAATAACTTATAAATAAGTTGAGAAGATTGATGTCATAAAAGAATGAAAATTAGAAGTATTGATCTCCTATGAAAAAATTATAAAAAATATTTTAGAACTTTAATAGTTTGGCATTTTAAGACGTAATAATTTTCATTAGAATATTTCATAAATATAAGGAAATAAAATTGGGAATGTTTATTTCCATTACTTGTTTTTTTAAAATAGACATGAGAAAATGTATAAGTTTGCTTTTCCATATATTTATTTTTTCCGAGCTTTTCTCAATATTTTCTTTCCTTTGTATGTCTTGATTCCCTAAACGGCCTAATTCATTCCAATTTGGTGCTTTCCTTCCAAATGGAAAAGGTGATAGAGGTTGTTTTTGACATCATTTGTAAACTTCATATTACCTAGCCGAAATATTTCTATGCTGCATGAGCCCAATATTTCCCATCATCTATCTTTGTTCCTGACTCTTTAAAATGGGTTTCGACCCTAGATTCTAAGTGAGAAAGGGACAAATAAAATGAAATTCAATATTTTCCATTCCCACCCAACCAGAATAACTTATAAATAAGTTGAGAAGATTGATGTCATAAAAGAATGAAAATTAGAAGTATTGATCTCCTATGAAAAAATTATAAAAAATATTTTAGAACTTTAATAGTTTGGCATTTTAAGACGTAATAATTTTCATTAGAATATTTCATAAATATAAGGAAATAAAATTGGGAATGTTTATTTCCATTACTTGCTTTTGTAAAATAGACATGAGAAAATGTTTAAGTTTACTTTTCCATATATTTATTTTTTCCTTGCTTTTCTCAATATTTTCTTTCCTTTGTATGTCTTGATTCCCTAAACGGCCTAATTCATTCCAATTTGGTGCTTTCCTTCCAAATGGAAAAGGTGATAGAGGTTGTTTTTGACATCATTTGTAAACTTCATATTACCTAGCCGAAATATTTCTATGCTGCATGAGCCCAATATTTCCCATCATCTATCTTTGTTCCTGACTCTTTAAAATGGGTTTCGACCAATGATTCTAAGGGAAAAAGGGACAAATAAAATGAAATTCAATATTTTCCATTCCCACCCAACCAGAATAACTTATAAATAAGTTGAGAAGATTGATGTCATAAAAGAATGAAAATTAGAAGTATTGATCTCCTATGAAAAAATTATAAAAAATATTTTAGAACTTTAATAGTTTGGCATTTTAAGACGTAATAATTTTCATTAGAATATTTCATAAATATAAGGAAATAAAATTGGGAATGTTTATTTCCATTACTTGCTTTTGTAAAATAGACATGAGAAAATGTTTAAGTTTACTTTTCCATATATTTATTTTTTCCTTGCTTTTCTCAATATTTTCTTTCCTTTGTATGTCTTGATTCCCTAAACGGCCTAATTCATTCCAATTTGGTGCTTTCCTTCCAAATGGAAAAGGTGATAGAGGTTGTTTTTGACATCATTTGTAAACTTCATATTACCTAGCCGAAATATTTCTATGCTGCATGAGCCCAATATTTCCCATCATCTATCTTTGTTCATGACTCTTTAAAAAGGGTTTCGAAGCCAGATTCTAAGGGGAAAAGGGCAAATAAAATGAAATTCAATATTTTCCATTCCCACCCAACCAGAATAACTTATAAATAAGTTGAGAAGATTGATGTCATAAAAGAATGAAAATTAGAAGTATTGATCTCCTATGAAAAAATTATAAAAAATATTTTAGAACTTTAATAGTTTGGCATTTTAAGACGTAATAATTTTCATTAGAATATTTCATAAATATAAGGAAATAAAATTGGGAATGTTTATTTCCATTACTTGCTTTTGTAAAATAGACATGAGAAAATGTTTAAGTTTACTTTTCCATATATTTATTTTTTCCTTGCTTTTCTCAATATTTTCTTTCCTTTGTATGTCTTGATTCCCTAAACGGCCTAATTCATTCCAATTTGGTGCTTTCCTTCCAAATGGAAAAGGTGATAGAGGTTGTTTTTGACATCATTTGTAAACTTCATATTACCTAGCCGAAATATTTCTATGCTGCATGAGCCCAATATTTCCCATCATCTATCTTTGTTCCTGACTCTTTAAAATGGGTTTCGACCCAGATTCTAAGGGGAAAAGGGGCAAATAAAATGAAATTCAATATTTTCCATTCCCACCCAACCAGAATAACTTATAAATAAGTTGAGAAGATTGATGTCATAAAAGAATGAAAATTAGAAGTATTGATCTCCTATGAAAAAATTATAAAAAATATTTTAGAACTTTAATAGTTTGGCATTTTAAGACGTAATAATTTTCATTAGAATATTTCATAAATATAAGGAAATAAAATTGGGAATGTTTATTTCCATTACTTGCTTTTGTAAAATAGACATGAGAAAATGTTTAAGTTTACTTTTCCATATATTTATTTTTTCCTTGCTTTTCTCAATATTTTCTTTCCTTTGTATGTCTTGATTCCCTAAACGGCCTAATTCATTCCAATTTGGTGCTTTCCTTCCAAATGGAAAAGGTGATAGAGGTTGTTTTTGACATCATTTGTAAACTTCATATTACCTAGCCGAAATATTTCTATGCTGCATGAGCCCAATATTTCCCATCATCTATCTTTGTTCCTAACTCTTTAAAATGGGTTTCGACCCCAGATTCTAAGGGGAAAAGGGGCACATAAAATGAAATTCAATATTTTCCATTCCCATCTAACCAGAATAACTTATAAATAAGTTGAGAAGATTGATGTCATAAAAGAATGAAAATTAGAAGTATTGATCTCCTATGAAAAAATTATAAAAAATATTTTAGAACTTTAATAGTTTGGCATTTTAAGACGTAATAATTTTCATTAGAATATTTCATAAATATAAGGAAATAAAATTGGGAATGTTTATTTCCATTACTTGCTTTTGTAAAATAGACATGAGAAAATGTTTAAGTTTACTTTTCCATATATTTATTTTTTCCTTGCTTTTCTCAATATTTTCTTTCCTTTGTATGTCTTGATTCCCTAAACGGCCTAATTCATTCCAATTTGGTGCTTTCCTTCCAAATGGAAAAGGTGATAGAGGTTGTTTTTGACATCATTTGTAAACTTCATATTACCTAGCCGAAATATTTTTATGCCGTATGAGCCCAATATTTACCATCATCTATCTTTGTTCATGACCCTTTAAAATGGGTTTCGACCCCAGATTCTAAGGGGAAAAGGGGCAAATAAAATGAAATTCAATATTTTCCATTCCCACCCAACCAGAATAACTTATAAATAAGTTGAGAAGATTGATGTCATAAAAGAATGAAAATTAGAAGTATTGATCTCCTATGAAAAAATTATAAAAAATATTTTAGAACTTTAATAGTTTGGCATTTTAAGACGTAATAATTTTCATTAGAATATTTCATAAATATAAGGAAATAAAATTGGGAATGTTTATTTCCATTACTTGCTTTTGTAAAATAGACATGAGAAAATGTTTAAGTTTACTTTTCCATATATTTATTTTTTCCTTGCTTTTCTCAATATTTTCTTTCCTTTGTATGTCTTGATTCCCTAAACGGCCTAATTCATTCCAATTTGGTGCTTTCCTTCCAAATGGAAAAGGTGATAGAGGTTGTTTTTGACATCATTTGTAAACTTCATATTACCTAGCCGAAATATTTCTATGCTCCATGAGCCCAATATTTCCCATCATCTATCTTTGTTCATGACTCTTTAAAATGGGTTTCGACCCCAGATTCTAAGGGGAAAAGGGGCAAATAAAATGAAATTCAATATTTTCCATTCCCACCCAACCAGAATAACTTATAAATAAGTTGAGAAGATTGATGTCATAAAAGAATGAAAATTAGAAGTATTGATCTCCTATGAAAAAATTATAAAAAATATTTTAGAACTTTAATAGTTTGGCATTTTAAGACGTAATAATTTTCATTAGAATATTTCATAAATATAAGGAAATAAAATTGGGAATGTTTATTTCCATTACTTGCTTTTGTAAAATAGACATGAGAAAATGTTTAAGTTTACTTTTCCATATATTTATTTTTTCCTTGCTTTTCTCAATATTTTCTTTCCTTTGTATGTCTTGATTCCCTAAACGGCCTAATTCATTCCAATTTGGTGCTTTCCTTCCAAATGGAAAAGGTGATAGAGGTTGTTTTTGACATCATTTGTAAACTTCATATTACCTAGCCGAAATATTTCTATGCTGCATGAGCCCAATATTTCCCATCATCTATCTTTGTTCCTGACTCTTTAAAATGGGTTTCGACCCCAGATTCTAAGGGGAAAAGGGGCAAATAAAATGAAATTCAATATTTTCCATTCCCACCCAACCAGAATAACTTATAAATAAGTTGAGAAGATTGATGTCATAAAAGAATGAAAATTAGAAGTATTGATCTCCTATGAAAAAATTATAAAAAATATTTTAGAACTTTAATAGTTTGGCATTTTAAGACGTAATAATTTTCATTAGAATATTTCATAAATATAAGGAAATAAAATTGGGAATGTTTATTTCCATTACTTGCTTTTGTAAAATAGACATGAGAAAATGTTTAAGTTTACTTTTCCATATATTTATTTTTTCCTTGCTTTTCTCAATATTTTCTTTCCTTTGTATGTCTTGATTCCCTAAACGGCCTAATTCATTCCAATTTGGTGCTTTCCTTCCAAATGGAAAAGGTGATAGAGGTTGTTTTTGACATCATTTGTAAACTTCATATTACCTAGCCGAAATATTTCTATGTTGCATGAGCCCAATATTTCCCATCATCTATCTTTGTTCCTGACTCTTTAAAATGGGTTTCGACCCCAGATTCTAAGGGGAAAAGGGGCAAATAAAATGAAATTCAATATTTTCCATTCCCACCCAACCAGAATAACTTATAAATAAGTTGAGAAGATTGATGTCATAAAAGAATGAAAATTAGAAGTATTGATCTCCTATGAAAAAATTATAAAAAATATTTTAGAACTTTAATAGTTTGGCATTTTAAGACGTAATAATTTTCATTAGAATATTTCATAAATATAAGGAAATAAAATTGGGAATGTTTATTTCCATTACTTGCTTTTGTAAAATAGACATGAGAAAATGTTTAAGTTTACTTTTCCATATATTTATTTTTTCCTTGCTTTTCTCAATATTTTCTTTCCTTTGTATGTCTTGATTCCCTAAACGGCCTAATTCATTCCAATTTGGTGCTTTCCTTCCAAATGGAAAAGGTGATAGAGGTTGTTTTTGACATCATTTGTAAACTTCATATTACCTAGCCGAAATATTTTTATGCTATATGAGCCCAATATTTCCCATCATCTATCTTTGTTCCTGACTCTTTAAAATGGGTTTCGACCCCAGATTCTAAGGGGAAAAGGGGCAAATAAAATGAAATTCAATATTTTCCATTCCCACCCAACCAGAATAACTTATAAATAAGTTGAGAAGATTGATGTCATAAAAGAATGAAAATTAGAAGTATTGATCTCCTATGAAAAAATTATAAAAAATATTTTAGAACTTTAATAGTTTGGCATTTTAAGACGTAATAATTTTCATTAGAATATTTCATAAATATAAGGAAATAAAATTGGGAATGTTTATTTCCATTACTTGCTTTTGTAAAATAGACATGAGAAAATGTTTAAGTTTACTTTTCCATATATTTATTTTTTCCTTGCTTTTCTCAATATTTTCTTTCCTTTGTATGTCTTGATTCCCTAAACGGCCTAATTCATTCCAATTTGGTGCTTTCCTTCCAAATGGAAAAGGTGATAGAGGTTGTTTTTGACATCATTTGTAAACTTCATATTACCTAGCCGAAATATTTCTTTGCTGCATGAGCCCAATATTTCCCATCATCTATCTTTGTTCCTGACTCTTTAAAATGGGTTTCGATCCCAGATTCTAAGGGGAAAGAGGGTAAATAAAATGAAATTCAATATTTTCCATTCCCACCCAACCAGAATAACTTATAAATAAGTTGAGAAGATTGATGTCATAAAAGAATGAAAATTAGAAGTATTGATCTCCTATGAAAAAATTATAAAAAATATTTTAGAACTTTAATAGTTTGGCATTTTAAGACGTAATAATTTTCATTAGAATATTTCATAAATATAAGGAAATAAAATTGGGAATGTTTATTTCCATTACTTGCTTTTGTAAAATAGACATGAGAAAATGTTTAAGTTTACTTTTCCATATATTTATTTTTTCCTTGCTTTTCTCAATATTTTCTTTCCTTTGTATGTCTTGATTCCCTAAACGGCCTAATTCATTCCAATTTGGTGCTTTCCTTCCAAATGGAAATGGTGATAGAGGTTGTTTTTGACATCATTTGTAAACTTCATATTACCTAGCCGAAATATTTCTATGCTGCATGAGCCCAATATTTCCCATCATCTATCTTTGTTCCGGACTCTTTAAAATGGGTTTCGACCCCAGATTCTAAGGGGAAAATGGGCAAATAAAATGAAATTCAATATTTTCCATTCCCACCCAACCAGAATAACTTATAAATAAGTTGAGAAGATTGATGTCATAAAAGAATGAAAATTAGAAGTATTGATCTCCTATGAAAAAATTATAAAAAATATTTTAGAACTTTAATAGTTTGGCATTTTAAGACGTAATAATTTTCATTAGAATATTTCATAAATATAAGGAAATAAAATTGGGAATGTTTATTTCCATTACTTGCTTTTGTAAAATAGACATGAGAAAATGTTTAAGTTTACTTTTCCATATATTTATTTTTTCCTTGCTTTTCTCAATATTTTCTTTCCTTTGTATGTCTTGATTCCCTAAACGGCCTAATTCATTCCAATTTGGTGCTTTCCTTCCAAATGGAAAAGGTGATAGAGGTTGTTTTTGACATCATTTGTAAACTTCATATTACCTAGCAGAAATATTTCTATGCTGCATGAGCCCAATATTTCCCATCATCTATCTTTGTTCATGACTCTTTAAAATGGGTTTCGACCCCAGATTCTAAGGGGAAAAGGGGCAAATAAAATGAAATTCAATATTTTCCATTCCCACCCAACCAGAATAACTTATAAATAAGTTGAGAAGATTGATGTCATAAAAGAATGAAAATTAGAAGTATTGATCTCCTATGAAAAAATTATAAAAAATATTTTAGAACTTTAATAGTTTGGCATTTTAAGACGTAATAATTTTCATTAGAATATTTCATAAATATAAGGAAATAAAATTGGGAATGTTTATTTCCATTACTTGCTTTTGTAAAATAGACATGAGAAAATGTTTAAGTTTACTTTTCCATATATTTATTTTTTCCTTGCTTTTCTCAATATTTTCTTTCCTTTGTATGTCTTGATTCCCTAAACGGCCTAATTCATTCCAATTTGGTGCTTTCCTTCCAAATGGAAAAGGTGATAGAGGTTGTTTTTGACATCATTTGTAAACTTCATATTACCTAGCCGAAATATTTCTATGCTGCATGAGCCCAATATTTCCCATCATCTATCTTTGTTCCTGACTCTTTAAAATGGGTTTCGACCCCAGATTCTAAGGGGAAAAGGGGCAAATAAAATGAAATTCAATATTTTCCATTCCCACCCAACTGAATAACTTATAAATAAGTTGAGAAGATTGATGTCATAAAAGAATGAAAATTAGAAGTATTGATCTCCTATGAAAAAATTATAAAAAATATTTTAGAACTTTAATAGTTTGGCATTTTAAGACGTAATAATTTTCATTAGAATATTTCATAAATATAAGGAAATAAAATTGGGAATGTTTATTTCCATTACTTGCTTTTGTAAAATAGACATGAGAAAATGTTTAAGTTTACTTTTCCATATATTTATTTTTTCCTTGCTTTTCTCAATATTTTCTTTCCTTTGTATGTCTTGATTCCCTAAACGGCCTAATTCATTCCAATTTGGTGCTTTCCTTCCAAATGGAAAAGGTGATAGAGGTTGTTTTTGACATCATTTGTAAACTTCATATTACCTAGCCGAAATATTTCTATGCTGCATGAGCCCAATATTTCCCATCATCTATCTCTGTTCTTGACTCTTTAAAATGGGTTTCGACCCCAGATTCTAAGGGGAAAAGGGGCAAATAAAATGAAATTCAATATTTTCCATTCCCACCCAACCAGAATAACTTATAAATAAGTTGAGAAGATTGATGTCATAAAAGAATGAAAATTAGAAGTATTGATCTCCTATGAAAAAATTATAAAAAATATTTTAGAACTTTAATAGTTTGGCATTTTAAGACGTAATAATTTTCATTAGAATATTTCATAAATATAAGGAAATAAAATTGGGAATGTTTATTTCCATTACTTGCTTTTGTAAAATAGACATGAGAAAATGTATAAGTTTGCTTTTCCATATATTTATTTTTTCCTTGCTTTTCTCAATATTTTCTTTCCTTTGTATGTCTTGATTCCCTAAACGGCCTAATTCATTCCAATTTGGTGCCTTCCTTCCAAATGGAAAAGGTGATAGAGGTTGTTTTTGACATCATTTGTAAACTTCATATAACCTAGCAGAAATATTTCTATGTTGCATGAGCCCAATATTTCCCATCAGCTATCTTTGTTCCTGACTCTTTAAAAAGGGTTTCGACCCCAGATTCTAAGGGAAAAGGGGACAAATAAAATGAAATTAAATATTTTCCATTCCCAACCAACCAGAATAACTTATAAATAAGTTGAGAAGATTGATGTCATAAAAGAATGAAAATTAGAAGTATTGATCTCCTATGAAAAAATTATAAAAAATATTTTAGAACTTTAATAGTTTGGCATTTTAAGACGTAATAATTTTCATTAGAATATTTCATAAATATAAGGAAATAAAATTGGGAATGTTTATTTCCATTACTTGCTTTTGTAAAATAGACATGAGAAAATGTTTAAGTTTACTTTTCCATATATTTATTTTTTCCTTGCTTTTCTCAATATTTTCTTTCCTTTGTATGTCTTGATTCCCTAAACGGCCTAATTCATTCCAATTTGGTGCTTTCCTTCCAAATGGAAAAGGTGATAGAGGTTGTTTTTGACATCATTTGTAAACTTCATATTACCTAGCCGAAATATTTCTATGCTGCATGAGCCCAATATTTCCCATCATCTATCTTTGTTCCTGACTCTTTAAAATGGGTTTCGACCCCAGATTCTAAGGGGAAAAGGGGCAAATAAAATGAAATTCAATATTTTCCATTCCCACCCAACCAGAATAACTTATAAATAAGTTGAGAAGATTGATGTCATAAAAGAATGAAAATTAGAAGTATTGATCTCCTATGAAAAAATTATAAAAAATATTTTAGAACTTTAATAGTTTGGCATTTTAAGACGTAATAATTTTCATTAGAATATTTCATAAATATAAGGAAATAAAATTGGGAATGTTTATTTCCATTACTTGCTTTTGTAAAATAGACATGAGAAAATGTTTAAGTTTACTTTTCCATATATTTATTTTTTCCTTGCTTTTCTCAATATTTTCTTTCCTTTGTATGTCTTGATTCCCTAAACGGCCTAATTCATTCCAATTTGGTGCTTTCCTTCCAAATGGAAAAGGTGATAGAGGTTGTTTTTGACATCATTTGTAAACTTCATATTACCTAGCCGAAATATTTCTATGCCGCATGAGCCCAATATTTCCCATCATCTATCTTTGTTCCTGACTCTTTAAAATGGGTTTCGACCCCAGATTCTAAGGGGAAAAGAGGCAAAGAAAATGAAATTCAATATTTTCCATTCCCATCCAACCGGAATAACTTATAAATAAGTTGAGAAGATTGATGTCATAAAAGAATGAAAATTAGAAGTATTGATCTCCTATGAAAAAATTATAAAAAATATTTTAGAACTTTAATAGTTTGGCATTTTAAGACGTAATAATTTTCATTAGAATATTTCATAAATATAAGGAAATAAAATTGGGAATGTTTATTTCCATTACTTGCTTTTGTAAAATAGACATGAGAAAATGTTTAAGTTTACTTTTCCATATATTTATTTTTTCCTTGCTTTTCTCAATATTTTCTTTCCTTTGTATGTCTTGATTCCCTAAACGGCCTAATTCATTCCAATTTGGTGCTTTCCTTCCAAATGGAAAAGGTGATAGAGGTTGTTTTTGACATCATTTGTAAACTTCATATTACCTACCCGAAATATTTCTATGCTGCATGAGCCCAATATTTCCCATCAGCTATCTTTGTTCATGACTCTTTAAAATGGGTTTCGACCCTATTTCTAAGGGGAAAAGGGGCAAATAAAATGAAATTCAATATTTTCCATTCCCACCCAACCCGAATAACTTATAAATAAGTTGAGAAGATTGATGTCATAAAAGAATGAAAATTAGAAGTATTGATCTCCTATGAAAAAATTATAAAAAATATTTTAGAACTTTAATAGTTTGGCATTTTAAGACGTAATAATTTTCATTAGAATATTTCATAAATATAAGGAAATAAAATTGGGAATGTTTATTTCCATTACTTGCTTTTGTAAAATAGACATGAGAAAATGTTTAAGTTTACTTTTCCATATATTTATTTTTTCCTTGCTTTTCTCAATATTTTCTTTCCTTTGTATGTCTTGATTCCCTAAACGGCCTAATTCATTCCAATTTGGTGCTTTCCTTCCAAATGGAAAAGGTGATAGAGGTTGTTTTTGACATCATTTGTAAACTTCATATTACCTAGCCGAAATATTTCTATGCTGCATGAGCCCAATATTTCCCATCATCTATCTCTGTTCTTGACTCTTTAAAATGGGTTTCGACCCCAGATTCTAAGGGGAAAAGGGGCAAATAAAATGAAATTCAATATTTTCCATTCCCACCCAACCAGAATAACTTATAAATAAGTTGAGAAGATTGATGTCATAAAAGAATGAAAATTAGAAGTATTGATCTCCTATGAAAAAATTATAAAAAATATTTTAGAACTTTAATAGTTTGGCATTTTAAGACGTAATAATTTTCATTAGAATATTTCATAAATATAAGGAAATAAAATTGGGAATGTTTATTTCCATTACTTGCTTTTGTAAAATAGACATGAGAAAATGTTTAAGTTTACTTTTCCATATATTTATTTTTTCCTTGCTTTTCTCAATATTTTCTTTCCTTTGTATGTCTTGATTCCCTAAACGGCCTAATTCATTCCAATTTGGTGCTTTCCTTCCAAATGGAAAAGGTGATAGAGGTTGTTTTTGACATCATTTGTAAACTTCATATTACCTAGCCGAAATATTTCTATGCTGCATGAGCCCAATATTTCCCATCATCTATCTTTGTTCCTGACTCTTTAAAATGGGTTTTGACCCCATATTCTAAGGGGAAAATGGGAAAATAAAATGAAATTCAATATTTTCCATTCCCACCCAACCAGAATAACTTATAAATAAGTTGAGAAGATTGATGTCATAAAAGAATGAAAATTAGAAGTATTGATCTCCTATGAAAAAATTATAAAAAATATTTTAGAACTTTAATAGTTTGGCATTTTAAGACGTAATAATTTTCATTAGAATATTTCATAAATATAAGGAAATAAAATTGGGAATGTTTATTTCCATTACTTGTTCTTTTAAAATAGACATTAGAAAATGTATAAGTTTTCTTTTCTATATATTTATTTTTTCCGAGCTTTTCTCAATTTTTCTTTCCTTTGTATGTCTTGATTCCCTAAACGGCCTAATTCATTCCGATTTGGTGCTTTCCTTCCAAATGGAAAATGTGATAGAGGTTGTTTTTGACATCATTTGTAAACTTCATATTACCTAGCCGAAATATTTTTATGCTGCATGAGCCCAATATTTCCCATCATCTATCTTTGTTCCTGACCCTTTAAAATGGGTTTTGACCCCAAATTCTAAGGGGAATAGGGGCAAATAAAATGAAATTCAATATTTTCCATTCCCACCCAACCAGAATAACTTATAAATAAGTTGAGAATATTGATGTCATAAAAGAATGAAAATTAGAAGTATTGATCTCCTATGAAAAAATTATAAAAAATATTTTAGAACTTTAATAGTTTGGCATTTTAAGACGTAATAATTTTCATTAGAATATTTCATAAATATAAGGAAATAAAATTGGGAATGTTTATTTCCATTATTTGTTCTTTTAAAATAGACATGAGAAAATGTTTAAGTTTACTTTTCCATATATTTATTTTTTCCTTGCTTTTCTCAATATTTTCTTTCCTTTGTATGTCTTGATTCCCTAAACGGCCTAATTCATTCCAATTTGGTGCTTTCCTTCCAAATGGAAAAGGTGATAGAGGTTGTTTTTGACATCATTTGTAAACTTCATATTACCTAGCCGAAATATTTCTATGCAGCATGAGCCCAATATTTCCCATCATCTATCATTGTTCCTGACTCTTTAAAATGGGTTTCGACCCAGATTCTAAGGGGAAAAGGGGCAAATAAAATGAAATTCAATATTTTCCATTCCCACCCAACCAGAATAACTTATAAATAAGTTGAGAAGATTGATGTCATAAAAGAATGAAAATTAGAAGTATTGATCTCCTATGAAAAAATTATAAAAAATATTTTAGAACTTTAATAGTTTGGCATTTTAAGACGTAATAATTTTCATTAGAATATTTCATAAATATAAGGAAATAAAATTGGGAATGTTTATTTCCATTACTTGCTTTTGTAAAATAGACATGAGAAAATGTTTAAGTTTACTTTTCCATATATTTATTTTTTCCTTGCTTTTCTCAATATTTTCTTTCCTTTGTATGTCTTGATTCCCTAAACGGCCTAATTCATTCCAATTTGGTGCTTTCCTTCCAAATGGAAAAGGTGATAGAGGTTGTTTTTGACATCATTTGTAAACTTCATATTACCTAGCCGAAATATTTCTATGCTCCATGAGCCCAATATTTCCCATCATCTATCTTTGTTCATGACTCTTTAAAATGGGTTTCGACCCCAGATTCTAAGGGGAAAAGGGGCAAATAAAATGAAATTCAATATTTTCCATTCCCACCCAACCAGAATAACTTATAAATAAGTTGAGAAGATTGATGTCATAAAAGAATGAAAATTAGAAGTATTGATCTCCTATGAAAAAATTATAAAAAATATTTTAGAACTTTAATAGTTTGGCATTTTAAGACGTAATAATTTTCATTAGAATATTTCATAAATATAAGGAAATAAAATTGGGAATGTTTATTTCCATTACTTGCTTTTGTAAAATAGACATGAGAAAATGTTTAAGTTTACTTTTCCATATATTTATTTTTTCCTTGCTTTTCTCAATATTTTCTTTCCTTTGTATGTCTTGATTCCCTAAACGGCCTAATTCATTCCAATTTGGTGCTTTCCTTCCAAATGGAAAAGGTGATAGAGGTTGTTTTTGACATCATTTGTAAACTTCATATTACCTAGCCGAAATATTTCTATGCTGCATGAGCCCAATATTTCCCATCATCTATCTTTGTTCCTGACTCTTTAAAATGGGTTTCGACCCCAGATTCTAAGGGGAAAAGGGGCAAATAAAATGAAATTCAATATTTTCCATTCCCACCCAACCAGAATAACTTATAAATAAGTTGAGAAGATTGATGTCATAAAAGAATGAAAATTAGAAGTATTGATCTCCTATGAAAAAATTATAAAAAATATTTTAGAACTTTAATAGTTTGGCATTTTAAGACGTAATAATTTTCATTAGAATATTTCATAAATATAAGGAAATAAAATTGGGAATGTTTATTTCCATTACTTGTTTTTTTAAAATAGACATGAGAAAATGTATAAGTTTGCTTTTCCATATATTTATTTTTTCCTTGCTTTTCTCAATATTTTCTTTCCTTTGTATGTCTTGATTCCCTAAACGGCCTAATTCATTCCAATTTGGTGCTTTCCTTCCAAATGGAAAAGGTGATAGAGGTTGTTTTTGACATCATTTGTAAACTTCATATTACCTAGCCGAAATATTTCTATGCTGCATGAGCCCAATATTTCCCATCATCTATCTTTGTTCCTGACTCTTTAAAATGGGTTTCGACCCTAGATTCTAAAGGGAAAAGGGGCAAATAAAATGAAATTCAATATTTTCCATTCCCACCCAACCAGAATAACTTATAAATAAGTTGAGAAGATTGATGTCATAAAAGAATGAAAATTAGAAGTATTGATCTCCTATGAAAAAATTATAAAAAATATTTTAGAACTTTAATAGTTTGGCATTTTAAGACGTAATAATTTTCATTAGAATATTTCATAAATATAAGGAAATAAAATTGGGAATGTTTATTTCCATTACTTGTTTTTTTAAAATAGACATGAGAAAATGTTTAAGTTTACTTTTCCATATATTTATTTTTTCCTTGCTTTTCTCAATATTTTCTTTCCTTTGTATGTCTTGATAACCTAAACGGCCTAATTCATTCCAATTTGGTGCTTTCCTTCCAAATGGAAAAGGTGATAGAGGTTGTTTTTGACATCATTTGTAAACTTCATATTACCTAGCCGAAATATTTCTTTGCTGCATGAGCCCAATATTTCCCATCATCTATCTTTGTTCCTGACTCTTTAAAATGGGTTTCGATCCCAGATTCTAAGGGGAAAGAGGGTAAATAAAATGAAATTCAATATTTTCCATTCCCACCCAACCAGAATAACTTATAAATAAGTTGAGAAGATTGATGTCATAAAAGAATGAAAATTAGAAGTATTGATCTCCTATGAAAAAATTATAAAAAATATTTTAGAACTTTAATAGTTTGGCATTTTAAGACGTAATAATTTTCATTAGAATATTTCATAAATATAAGGAAATAAAATTGGGAATGTTTATTTCCATTACTTGCTTTTGTAAAATAGACATGAGAAAATGTTTAAGTTTACTTTTCCATATATTTATTTTTTCCTTGCTTTTCTCAATATTTTCTTTCCTTTGTATGTCTTGATTCCCTAAACGGCCTAATTCATTCCAATTTGGTGCTTTCCTTCCAAATGGAAAAGGTGATAGAGGTTGTTTTTGACATCATTTGTAAACTTCATATTACCTAGCCGAAATATTTCTATGCTGCATGAGCCCAATATTTCCCATCATCTATCTTTGTTCCTGACTCTTTAAAATGGGTTTCGACCCCATATTCTAAGGGAAAAAGGGGCACATAAAATGAAATTCAATATTTTCCATTCCCACCCAACCAGAATAACTTATAAATAAGTTGAGAAGATTGATGTCATAAAAGAATGAAAATTAGAAGTATTGATCTCCTATGAAAAAATTATAAAAAATATTTTAGAACTTTAATAGTTTGGCATTTTAAGACGTAATAATTTTCATTAGAATATTTCATAAATATAAGGAAATAAAATTGGGAATGTTTATTTCCATTACTTGCTTTTGTAAAATAGACATGAGAAAATGTTTAAGTTTACTTTTCCATATATTTATTTTTTCCTTGCTTTTCTCAATATTTTCTTTCCTTTGTATGTCTTGATTCCCTAAACGGCCTAATTCATTCCAATTTGGTGCTTTCCTTCCAAATGGAAAAGGTGATAGAGGTTGTTTTTGACATCATTTGTAAACTTCATATTACCTAGCCGAAATATTTCTATGCTGCATGAGCCCAATATTTCCCATCATCTATCTTTGTTCCTAACTCTTTAAAATGGGTTTCGACCCCATATTCTAAGGGAAAAAAGGGCACATAAAATGAAATTCAATATTTTCCATTCCCATCCAACCAGAATAACTTATAAATAAGTTGAGAAGATTGATGTCATAAAAGAATGAAAATTAGAAGTATTGATCTCCTATGAAAAAATTATAAAAAATATTTTAGAACTTTAATAGTTTGGCATTTTAAGACGTAATAATTTTCATTAGAATATTTCATAAATATAAGGAAATAAAATTGGGAATGTTTATTTCCATTACTTGCTTTTGTAAAATAGACATGAGAAAATGTTTAAGTTTACTTTTCCATATATTTATTTTTTCCTTGCTTTTCTCAATATTTTCTTTCCTTTGTATGTCTTGATTCCCTAAACGGCCTAATTCATTCCAATTTGGTGCTTTCCTTCCAAATGGAAAAGGTGATAGAGGTTGTTTTTGACATCATTTGTAAACTTCATATTACCTAGCCGAAATATTTCTATGCAGCATGAGCCCAATATTTCCCATCATCTATCTTTGTTCGTGACTCTTTAAAATGGGTTTCGACCCCAGATTCTAAGGGGAAAAGGGGCAAATAAAATGAAATTCAATATTTTCCATTCCCACCCAACCAGAATAACTTATAAATAAGTTGAGAAGATTGATGTCATAAAAGAATGAAAATTAGAAGTATTGATCTCCTATGAAAAAATTATAAAAAATATTTTAGAACTTTAATAGTTTGGCATTTTAAGACGTAATAATTTTCATTAGAATATTTCATAAATATAAGGAAATAAAATTGGGAATGTTTATTTCCATTACTTGCTTTTGTAAAATAGACATGAGAAAATGTTTAAGTTTACTTTTCCATATATTTATTTTTTCCTTGCTTTTCTCAATATTTTCTTTCCTTTGTATGTCTTGATTCCCTAAACGGCCTAATTCATTCCAATTTGGTGCTTTCCTTCCAAATGGAAAAGGTGATAGAGGTTGTTTTTGACATCATTTGTAAACTTCATATTACCTAGCCGAAATATTTCTATGGTAGATGAGCCCAATATTACCCATCATCTATCATTGTTTCAGACTATTTAAAATGGGTTTCGACCCCAGATTCTAAGGGGAAAAGGGGCAAATAAAATGAAATTCAATATTTTCCATTCCCACCCAACCAGAATAACTTATAAATAAGTTGAGAAGATTGATGTCATAAAAGAATGAAAATTAGAAGTATTGATCTCCTATGAAAAAATTATAAAAAATATTTTAGAACTTTAATAGTTTGGCATTTTAAGACGTAATAATTTTCATTAGAATATTTCATAAATATAAGGAAATAAAATTGGGAATGTTTATTTCCATTACTTGCTTTTGTAAAATAGACATGAGAAAACGTTTAAGTTTACTTTTCCATATATTTATTTTTTCCTTGCTTTTCTCAATATTTTCTTTCCTTTGTATGTCTTGATTCCCTAAACGGCCTAATTCATTCCAATTTGGTGCTTTCCTTCCAAATGGAAATGGTGATAGAGGTTGTTTTTGACATCATTTGTAAACTTCATATTACCTAGCCGAAATATTTCTATGCTCCATGAGCCCAACATTACCCATCATCTATCATTTTTCCTGACTATTTAAAATGTGTTTCGACCCCAGATTCTAAGGGAAAAGGGGACAAATAAAATGAAATTAAATATTTTCCATTCCCAACCAACCAGAATAACTTATAAATAAGTTGAGAAGATTGATGTCATAAAAGAATGAAAATTAGAAGTATTGATCTCCTATGAAAAAATTATAAAAAATATTTTAGAACTTTAATAGTTTGGCATTTTAAGACGTAATAATTTTCATTAGAATATTTCATAAATATAAGGAAATAAAATTGGGAATGTTTATTTCCATTACTTGTTTTTTTAAAATAGACATGAGAAAATGTTTAAGTTTACTTTTCCATATATTTATTTTTTCCTTGCTTTTCTCAATATTTTCTTTCCTTTGTATGTCTTGATTCCCTAAACGGCCTAATTCATTCCAATTTGGTGCTTTCCTTCCAAATGGAAAAGGTGATAGAGGTTGTTTTTGACATCATTTGTAAACTTCATATTACCTAGCCGAAATATTTCTATGCTGCATGAGCCCAATATTTCCCATCATCTATCTTTGTTCCTGACTCTTTAAAATGGGTTTCGACCCTATATTCTAAGGGAAAAAAGGGCAAATAAAATGAAATTCAATATTTTCCATTCCCACCCAACCAGAATAACTTATAAATAAGTTGAGAAGATTGATATCATATAGGAATGAAAATTAGAAGTATTGATCTCCTATGAAAAAATTATAAAAAATATATTAGAACTTTAATAGTTTGGCATTTTAAGACGTAATAATTTTCATTAGAATATTTCATAAATATAAGGAAATAAAATTGGGAATGTTTATTTCCATTACTTGCTTTTGTAAAATAGACATGAGAAAATGTTTAAGTTTACTTTTCCATATATTTATTTTTTCCTTGCTTTTCTCAATATTTTCTTTCCTTTGTATGTCTTGATTCCCTAAACGGCCTAATTCATTCCAATTTGGTGCTTTCCTTCCAAATGGAAAAGGTGATAGAGGTTGTTTTTGACATCATTTGTAAACTTCATATTACCTAGCCGAAATATTTCTATGCAGCATGAGCCCAATATTTCCCATCATCTATCTTTGTTCCTGACTCTTTAAAATGGGTTTCGACCCCAGATTCTAAGGGGAAAAGGGGCAAATAAAATGAAATTCAATATTTTCCATTCCCACCCAACCAGAATAACTTATAAATAAGTTGAGAAGATTGATGTCATAAAAGAATGAAAATTAGAAGTATTGATCTCCTATGAAAAAATTATAAAAAATATTTTAGAACTTTAATAGTTTGGCATTTTAAGACGTAATAATTTTCATTAGAATATTTCATAAATATAAGGAAATAAAATTGGGAATGTTTATTTCCATTACTTGCTTTTGTAAAATAGACATGAGAAAATGTTTAAGTTTACTTTTCCATATATTTATTTTTTCCTTGCTTTTCTCAATATTTTCTTTCCTTTGTATGTCTTGATTCCCTAAACGGCCTAATTCATTCCAATTTGGTGCTTTCCTTCCAAATGGAAAAGGTGATAGAGGTTGTTTTTGACATCATTTGTAAACTTCATATTACCTAGCCGAAATATTTTTATGCCGTATGAGCCCAATATTTTCCATCATCTATCTTTGTTCCTGACTCTTTAAAATGGGTTTCGACCCCAGATTCTAAGGGGAAAAGGGGCAAATAAAATGAAATTCAATATTTTCCATTCCCACCCAACCAGAATAACTTATAAATAAGTTGAGAAGATTGATGTCATAAAAGAATGAAAATTAGAAGTATTGATCTCCTATGAAAAAATTATAAAAAATATTTTAGAACTTTAATAGTTTGGCATTTTAAGACGTAATAATTTTCATTAGAATATTTCATAAATATAAGGAAATAAAATTGGGAATGTTTATTTCCATTACTTGCTTTTGTAAAATAGACATGAGAAAATGTTTAAGTTTACTTTTCCATATATTTATTTTTTCCTTGCTTTTCTCAATATTTTCTTTCCTTTGTATGTCTTGATTCCCTAAACGGCCTAATTCATTCCAATTTGGTGCTTTCCTTCCAAATGGAAATGGTGATAGAGGTTGTTTTTGACATCATTTGTAAACTTCATATTACCTAGCCGAAAATTTCTATGCTGCATGAGCCCAAAATTACCATCATCTATCTTTGTTCCTGACTCTTTAATATGGGTTTCGACCCTAGATTCTAAGGGAAAAGGGGCAAATAAAATGAAATTCAATATTTGCAATTCACACCCAAGCAGAATAACTTATAAATAAGTTGAGAAGATTGATGTCATAAAAGAATGAAAATTAGAAGTATTGATCTCCTATGAAAAAATTATAAAAAATATTTTAGAACTTTAATAGTTTGGCATTTTAAGACGTAATAATTTTCATTAGAATATTTCATAAATATAAGGAAATAAAATTGGGAATGTTTATTTCCATTACTTGCTTTTGTAAAATAGACATGAGAAAATGTTTAAGTTTACTTTTCCATATATTTATTTTTTCCTTGCTTTTCTCAATATTTTCTTTCCTTTGTATGTCTTGATTCCCTAAACGGCCTAATTCATTCCAATTTGGTGCTTTCCTTCCAAATGGAAAAGGTGATAGAGGTTGTTTTTGACATCATTTGTAAACTTCATATTACCTAGCCGAAATATTTCTATGCTGCATGAGCCCAATATTTCCCATCATCTATCTTTGTTCCTGACTCTTTAAAATGGGTTTCGACCCCATATTCTAAGGGAAAAAGGGGCACATAAAATGAAATTCAATATTTTTCATTCCCACCCAACCAGAATAACTTATAAATAAGTTGAGAAGATTGATATCATATAGGAATGAAAATTAGAAGTATTGATCTCCTATGAAAAAATTATAAAAAATATTTTAGAACTTTAATAGTTTGGCATTTTAAGACGTAATAATTTTCATTAGAATATTTCATAAATATAAGGAAATAAAATTGGGAATGTTTATTTCCATTACTTGCTTTTGTAAAATAGACATGAGAAAATGTTTAAGTTTACTTTTCCATATATTTATTTTTTCCTTGCTTTTCTCAATATTTTCTTTCCTTTGTATGTCTTGATTCCCTAAACGGCCTAATTCATTCCAATTTGGTGCTTTCCTTCCAAATGGAAATGGTGATAGAGGTTGTTTTTGACATCATTTGTAAACTTCATATTACCTAGCCGAAATATTTCTATGCTGCATGAGCCCAATATTTCCCATCATCTATCTTTGTTCCTGACTCTTTAAAATGGGTTTCGACCCCATATTCTAAGGGAAAAAAGGGCACATAAAATGAAATTCAATATTTTCCATTCCCATCCAACCAGAATAACTTATAAATAAGTTGAGAAGATTGATGTCATAAAAGAATGAAAATTAGAAGTACTGATCTCCTATGAAAAAATTGTAAAAAATATTTTAGAACTTTAATAGTTTGGCATTTTAAGACGTAATAATTTTCATTAGAATATTTCATAAATATAAGGAAATAAAATTGGGAATGTTTATTTCCATTACTTGCTTTTGTAAAATAGACATGAGAAAACGTTTAAGTTTACTTTTCCATATATTTATTTTTTCCTTGCTTTTCTCAATATTTTCTTTCCTTTGTATGTCTTGATTCCCTAAACGGCCTAATTCATTCCAATTTGGTGCTTTCCTTCCAAATGGAAATGGTGATAGAGGTTGTTTTTGACATCATTTGTAAACTTCATATTACCTAGCCGAAATATTTCTATGCTGCATGAGCCCAATATTACCCATCATCTATCATTGTTCCTGACTATTTAAAATGGGTTTCGACCCCAGATTCTAAGGGAAAAAAGGATGATGAGTGCCCAAAAAGCACTAAAATAACCATGATTTTATGTACATTAATTGATTAAAAATATATATATTTATATGTTTTATCATATATTTATATAAATTTGTCTTTTTCGGAATCACGGGTATTTTTATTGTTTTTCAGGTATTTTGGCTTAAAAACGCAATTTAAAGACTCAAAGAGGAATACTTGAAGCAATACATCACAAATATATTAATAAATAAGTGGGAAAAGGTCAACAAACATGGAAAAATTGGACAAAATGGGTCGAAAAGGTCAAAAATGTCAAAAAGATAGAAATCGCGCCCCGCTGCCCAACCGCGCGCGCAGCCCAGCGCCCCATCCGCGCGCGCCCACGCGCACTGGCCTGCCCATCCGCGCGCGCCCCATCGCGCGGGCACTGTTCACGCGCGCCGAGCTGCGCGCAGCGACAGCCCCCCGCGCGCCCAACGCCTTTTCGCCCCATTTTTCACGTGCAGCCGCCCCTGTGACGTCATGCTGACGTCATTAATGACATCAGCAATTCCAATACGCGTTTTTACATTTTTTAATATTTTTTTAACATTTTTTTACTCATTTTTTCTCTCCATCCTCACCTATAAATACACCTTCACTTCAAAACACACCTTCAAAACACACTTCTCTCTTCTTTCTTTCTCTCTTTTCTTAGATTTTTAGGTTTTTTTAGTTTTTCTTAGTTTTTAGTTAATTTCTCTTAGTTTTAGAGTTCTTCCCTTTTTGGGAAGAACTAGTTATGTTTTTGTAATATATTAGCTTTTGATTCAATAAATGGGAGTGCAAATTCCGCTTGGAGGTTTTCCAGCAACGGGAATAGCGTCGAAGTTCTGTAAGGATTTTATTTTCTTCTGATTATTTTTTATGCTTTATTCTTACATGTTATATTTAATTTGTCCGTGATTAAATTTAACTATCTTTGTTGTTTAGTAAACATGATGTAATAATAACGTTGTTATGCTTGCGAAATATTAAATAGGTAAAAATCTCTAAAATGAATTGATTTTATTTTTATTCAAGATTTTATATTAAGAATGTTAGAGAGAAATATATTATTTTTCATTACAAACTTAAATCGAAAATTAGATTTTAAGGTTTAGTTATCGATCTGATTTAGAGTAGTGCTCTTTTATTTGATGGTACAATCGCCCGGTAGTTAGAGTGAAGCTCTATTTCAAAAGTTTTTATAAGAATTATTATCTGAAAATGTATTGACAACATGTTTTCAGTAGTGGTTTTAAAACTTGAAAGTTACTACTCGGATAACTAAATTCTTAGGTTTAATTTGGAGACCTTGAATAAAGTTTAAAGTGTCTAACCCCACCAAAGGTGGCATTTAAATGGTTCATTTTCAATCTCTTAGAAAAAGGAATTAATTTAATTAACCAAATTAGTTATCAACCCCACCCATAGGTGTTAATTGATTTGTTTAGTTAACAAAGAATATCTAACCCCACCAAAGGTGGTATTCATACAAAAAAGAGAGAATCAATAAATATCAATTCATATCTTTAATAACCTAAATAATATGAGCAAGCATAATTAACTTAGTTATTATATCCATAAATACTCCACCATTATAAATGATAAAATTTGCATAAATATTTATTGAATCTATGTTTATTTTTATGTAATTAGATTAAAAACACAAAACCCCAAAATATCGTGACAGGATGTTTAGGATTTAATTTCGTTTTTAAAAGTTTGAATAATAAATTAAAAACCACATACATTCCTTCCTTAGATCGACCTTGGGAGTATACTTATCATTTTCTACGAAATGATTCGTGCACTTGCGAGAGTTTTATAAATAGATAAAACCAAAGTAGCAGGCGAGGATCAGCGATTTGTCCTTGATCAAGTTTTGCGCGTCTTGGATTCTTGGAAGGAATAGCGTTTTTAAATTATTTATCAAAATTTTAAAAACTTTTGTGTTGTAAATAATTGTGATTTTTTTTATTATTAAAAAATTAAAAAAAATAAAAAATTTTGTTGTTTGTGAAAAGTAAAAAAATTCAAATTTCAATTTCGTAATAAATAAAAAAATATAGCATGAATAATAAAATAATTTTGCATTTTGAAATTTGAAGTAAAAAAAAAAAAGTAAATAAATTTTAAATTAAATTAATAAATAAATAAGAATAAAAAAATAAAAAAATAAAAAATAAAAAAAATAATAAAAATAATAAAAATAATAAAAAAATAATAAAAAAAATAAAAAAATAAAAAAATAAAAAAATAAAAAAATTAAAAAATAAAAAAAATTAAAAAAATAAAAAATAAAAAATAAAAAATAAAAAATTAAAAAAATAAAAAAATAAATAAAATAAAATAAAACAAAAAAAAATAAAAAAAATAAAAAAAAATAAAAAAAAAATAAAAAAAAATAAAAAAAAATAAAAAAAAAATAAAAAAAAAATAAAAAACTTAATTTTTCATTTTCATTTAATTTTAAGTTTTTTGAATCTTAATTTTATTTTTTTTTACCTTTTTCAATTTTATTTTATTTTATTTTCCCTTTTTTTTTAATTTTATTTTATTTTATGTTTTTTTCTTTTATTTTTTTTCTTTATCTTTTTTTTTTTTTTTCTCTTAATTTTCATTTAACTTAATTAACTTAGGTTTTTACTAACTTAATTAACTTAGTTTTTTAATTAACTTAGATTTTCATTAACTTAATTAACTTAAATTTTCATTAACTTAATTAACTTAGATTTTTACTTAAATTAACTTAATTAACTTAACTTATATTAATTTAGATTTTACTTAACTTAATTAACTTAGATTTTTACTTAACTTAATTAACTTAGTTTTTTTTTTCTCACTTAACTTAATTAACATAGATTTTCATTAACATAATTAACTTACATTTTCATTAACTTAATTAACTTAAATTTTTACTTAACTTAACTTAATTAACTTAATTTTAATAGCATGAAAAGTAAATATCTAAGGGAGTTCTGTCTAGGAGACTAGTTCTTGGAAGCCTTTGTGCCACTAGTCTTTCCTGGGAACGTTGTTCTGTCTAGGAGGATGGTTTTTAAGGAGCCTTTGCCCCACCATTCTTTCCTGGGAGCACTCTTGGTTAATACTGATTATGTTATTTTAACTTAAAAAAATTAAAAAAAAAAAAAAAAAATTTCTGAAACTATCTCCAAAATTTTAAAGCTTTAATTACAATCTAAGGAGTTAGTTGTTTTGTTTGATCTAGGTACAATTGTGTTTTGATGCCTTTAATTATTTGATTTGTACCTAGACATGGATTATCTAAAACTCACAAGCATGTCCCTAGTTTTAGGTACAGAAAAATTTGAAAATCAATAGGGCATGTTTGAAACAGTATAGGTAGACAACATTGTCTTACTTGTAGGTTTGATTGACTCAATGATGAGGGGACATTGAGTTTACTTAAAAGGCAATCCCCAAGTTACGTCTTGCTAAGACGTTAAACTAAGCGCTGGATGGGAGGCAACCCATCATTTTAGGTAATTTTTTGTTATTTGTTTTAATTTTATTGTTTATTTTGGTTTAATTATATGTGAATAATTTTTAAATTGTTAAAACTAAAAATATTTTTTGCGTTGTCAGAAGGGGGCAGCAATCTGTCCGCATACACTTTAATAGTGAATAGGATGAATGCACTTGCATGTCTCCTTTAGTAAGTACACATTCTCAAGAAATAGGTAATCTTTCTTCTCTTTTCTCTTTATCTTTAATTTACAGTTGTTACATTGAGGACAATGTAAGTTCTAGGTTGGGGGTGGTGAAAAGTTACCATGCTTAATTAGAAAAGAAAAAAAAAAGATTTAACAATTTAAAAATTAAAAAAAAAAAAAATTATTAATTTTTTCTTTTTTATGTTCACATCTTCATTTTTTGTGTTTGGTTTTATTTTGTTTTGTGTGATTTAGTAATTTTGGAATTAAAAAAAAAAAAAAAAAAGTTCTCCCAAAAATTTATCATTTCTTTAAATCAAATTTAAGTAAATAGTTAAGTCTTTTGTACTGTTAGATTAATTTTTGAAAACATATCATGAAATATTATGTAATTATTTTTGATAATTAGTTAATTTTTGTCATAACTAGTATTTCTTGATAAGATGTAGAAATTATATTAAACCCAAAATCGGTATTTATGAATTTGTTTTAGTGGAGACTACCTTTGTGAGATATAATTTGAGCCTAATTTCCTTTATTCAGAGTGAAATATATATTTTTTCTACTCCAAACACATTTCTTATTTCTTCAAATTCTTAGATGATCTCTATAGGCATTAATATTGAATGTATGAATTTTTTCTCATCTTAATAGAGTATCGTATATTTTTTATTATTATTTTTGCTTAGATTAAATGATTTGAGTAGAAATTGATAGTATATGCTTTTATCTCATTCGTGCATGATTGTTACAAAAAAAAAGAGACATATCTGGGGTTACCTAAACCAAGATCAAACAAAAAAGCCACAAAATTAACCACTCACCAAAATCCTAAAAAAAAAAAATGTACAATCCGTACATGGGTTGACTCTCTAAAAAAATGATATATATTGAAAAGTATCTTGAGAAAATATAGAGAGAAAGAATATATAGTATAATCTACATACTATGACCCACATTGCCTACACAGTTGTGAGTAAAGGCTAATTACAAAAGAAAGATATAGGAAGTAATTCCCTAAAAAGTCATTGCAATTTCTTCATTTGTAAAAGGCATATATCTTGAAATTTTTTCTTAATGAGTTTGATTTATGCATGAAAATAATTTTTATATATGATATCTTTATAATTTATACATTTGATTCCTTCCATGAGATCAATGTCAAAATAACACTTTGAGCCTTTCTTCTTTATACATATGCGAACATATTAGTTCATTTCTATACATCAACTCTTTCGCATATAAATTAGTATGAGTGTTTGAACCCATAGGATTCAGTGTTTTGAGAGTATTGACTTGTGAGGAATAGAGTCGAAGCGAATTCTGATTCATGACACTGAAATTGGGTGAAATTAAATTGATACATTTTTGATATGAAATATGAAAATGATTTTCGACTAATTATTATAATAAATCATGATTGTTTAAAGAGATTAAAATAACTTATGCTTGAGATTTTAATTATGATCTTAAAGGAGATTAAAAAGTATGAGACATTTTTGTGATATGTTGTTTTCTTTTATTCTTAAACGTTAATTTTTGATTTTGTTGTAATTTTAGTTTTTAAGTTGATTGTTGTTATTATTTCTTTTGTTTTTACATTTAGTACAATGTTTGTGGGTATCATTACTGAAAACCCTCACGAGACTCAAACTCGTCCACTAGGGCAACCTAGGGGTTTAAAGGCTTGTTGCATAGGCTAAATGCAACCGTGTCAATCTACGGAAGTGATTTAGGATAGTTTAATTTTTAGTTTTTATCGCTTCTCTTGCTAAGGGACTAGCAAGAAGCTGGTTGGGGGTTGTGATGAGTGCTCAAAAAGCACTAAAATAACCATGATTTTATGTACATTAATTGATTAAAAATATATATATTTATATGTTTTATCATATATTTATATAAATTTGTCTTTTTCGGAATCACGGGTATTTTTATTGTTTTTCAGGTATTTTGGCTTAAAAACGCAATTTAAAGACTCAAAGAGGAATACTTGAAGCAATACATCACAAATATATTAATAAATAAGTGGGAAAAGGTCAACAAACATGGAAAAATTGGACAAAATGGGTCGAAAAGGTCAAAAATGTCAAAAAGACGGAAATCGCGCCGCCGCGCCGCCCAGCCGCCGCGCCAGACCCAGCTCCCCCCAAAACTGCGCGCGGGTTAGTGTTCATGGGCGCAGGACTGCGGGCGGGTTAGTGTTCGCGGGCGCGCGCAGCGCGCAGCAGCCGCCCACCCGCGCGCCCAGCGCGTTTTTGACCCATTTTTCACGTGCAGCCGCCTGTGACGTCATGCTGACGTCATTAATGACATCAGCAATTCCAAAACACGTTTTTACATTTTGAAATATTTTTTTATCTTTTTTTTACTCATTTTTTCTCTCCATCCTCACCTATAAATACCCCCCTTCCATTCACTTCAAAACACACCTTCAAAACACACTTCTCTCTTCTTTCTTTCTCTCTTTTCTTAGATTTTTAGGTTTTTTTAGTTTTTCTTAGTTTTTAGTTAATTTCTCTTAGTTTTAGAGTTCTTCCCTTTTTGGGAAGAACTAGTTATGTTTTTGTAATATATTAGCTTTTTGATTCAATAAATGGGAGTGCAAATTCCGCTTGGAGGTTTTCCAGCAACGGGAATAGCATCGAAGTTCGTAAGGATTTTATTTTCTTTACGTTATTTTTTATGCTTTATTCTTACATGTTATATTTAATTTGTGCTGTGATTAAATTTAACTTTCTTTGTTGTTTGTAAACATGATGTAATAATAACGTTGTTATGCTTGCGAAATATTAAATAGGTAAAAATCTCTAAAATGAATTGATTTTATTTTTATTCAAGATTTTATATTAAGAATGTTAGAGAGAAATATATTATTTTTCATTACAAACTTAAATCTGAAAATTAGATTTTAAGGTTTAGTTATCCGGTCTGATTTAGAGTAGTGCTCTTTTATTTGTTGGTACAATCGTCCGGTAGTTAGAGTGAAGCTCTATTTCAAAAGTCTTTATAAGAATTATTATCTGAAAATGTATTGACAACATGTGTTCAGTAGTGGTTTTAAAACTTGAAAGTTAGTACTCAGATAACTAAATTCTTAGGTTTAATTTGGACACCTTGAATAAAGTTTAAACTGTCTAACCCCACCAAAGGTGGCATTTAAATGGTTCATTTTCAATCTCTTAGAAAAAGAAATTAATTTAATTAACCAAATTAGTTATCAACCCCACCCATAGGTGTTAATTGATTTGTTTAGTTAACAAAGAATATCTAACCCCACCAAAGGTGGTATTCATACAAAAAAGAGAGAATCAATAAATATCAATTCATATCTTTAATAACCTAAATAATATGAGCAAGCATAATTAACTTAGTTATTATATCCATAAATACTCCACCATTATAAATGATAAAATTTGCATAAATATTTATTGAATCTATGTTTATTTTTATGTTAATAGATTAAAAACACAAAACCCCAAAATATCGTGACAGGATGTTTAGGATTTAATTTCGTTTTTAAAAGTTTGAATAATAAATTAAAAACCACATACATTCCTTCCTTAGATCGACCTTGGGAGTATACTTATCATTTTCTACGAAATGATTCGTGCACTTGCGAGAGTTTTATAAATAGATAAAACCAAATGAACGGGCAGGATCGGCGATGTCGGTTTTGCCCCGATCAGATACAAACAATTTTAACATTTACCCATTTAGCTAAAAAGTGTAGCCGCAATATTTATGGTGTTAGGAAGCCATAAAGATGTAATACTGTTGAAGTGATTTTGTAAGTATCTTGTTTGATTAATATAGCCTTGAGCTTCCTAGGATAAGACTATTTCATAATGGATAAGGGCTTTTAAAATCAGAAAAGAAAATTTACAATAAAATATTGTTGAAATACTCAGACTATTATTTCAGTTTCAAATTTAATGACAATTGTGTTATGGGTACAATCGATTTTAACATTTACCCATTTAGCTAAAAAGTGTAGTCGCAATATTTATGGTGCTAGGAAGCCATGAAGATGTTATCATGTTGAAGTGATTTTGTAAGTATCTTGTTTGATTAATATAGCCTTGAGCTTCCTCGGATAAGACTATTTCATAATGGATAAGGGCTTTTAAAATCAGGAAAAAAAACTTTACAATAAAATATTGTTGAAATACTCAAACTATTATTTCAGTTGGGAATTTAATGACAATTGTGTTATGGGTACAAACAATTTTAACATTTACCCATTTAGCTAAAAAGTGTAGCCGCAATATTTATGGTGTTAGGAAGCCATAAAGATGTAATACTGTTGAAGTGATTTTGTAAGTATCTTGTTTGATTAATATAGCCTTGAGCTTCCTAGGATAAGACTATTTCATAATGGATAAGGGCTTTTAAAATCAGAAAAGAAAATTTACAATAAAATATTGTTGAAATACTCAGACTATTATTTTAGTTGGGAATTTAATGACAACTGTATTAAGGGTACAATCGATTTTAACATTTACCCATTTAGCTAAAAAGTGTAGTCGCAATATTTATGGTGCTAGGAAGCCATGAAGATGTTATCATGTTGAAGTGATTTTGTAAGTATCTTGTTTGATTAATATAGCCTTGAGCTTCCTCGGATAAGACTATTTCATAATGGATAAGGGCTTTTAAAATCAGGAAAAAAACTTTACAATAAAATATTGTTGAAATACTCAAACTATTATTTCAGTTGGGAATTTAATGACAATTGTGTTATGGGTACAAACAATTTTAACATTTACCCATTTAGCTAAAAAGTGTAGCCGCAATATTTATGGTGTTAGGAAGCCATAAAGATGTAATACTGTTGAAGTGATTTTGTAAGTATCTTGTTTGATTAATATAGCCTTGAGCTTCCTAGGATAAGACTATTTCATAATGGATAAGGGCTTTTAAAATCAGAAAAGAAAATTTACAATAAAATATTGTTGAAATACTCAAACTATTATTTCAGTTGGGAATTTAATGACAATTGTGTTATGGGTACAAACAATTTTAACATTTACCCATTTAGCTAAAAAGTGTAGCCGCAATATTTATGGTGCTAGGAAGCCATGAAGATGTTATCATGTTGAAGTGATTTTGTAAGTATCTTGTTTGATTAATATAGCCTTGAGCTTCCTCGGATAAGACTATTTCATAATGGATAAGGGCTTTTAAAATCAGGAAAAAAAACTTTACAATAAAATATTGTTGAAATACTCAGACTATTATTTCTGTTGGGAATTTAATGACAATTGTGTTATGGGTACAAACAATTTTAACATTTACCCATTTAGCTAAAAAGTGTAGCCGCAATATTTATGGTGTTAGGAAGCCATAAAGATGTTATCATGTTGAAGTGATTTTGTAAGTATCTTGTTTGATTAATATAGCCTTGAGCTTCCTAGGATAAGACTATTTCATAATGGATAAGGGCTTTTAAAATCAGAAAAAAAAATTTACAATAAAATATTGTTGAAATACTCAGACTATTATTTCTGTTGGGAATTTAATGACAATTGTGTTATGGGTACAAACAATTTTAACATTTACCCATTTAGCTAAAAAGTGTAGCCGCAATATTTATGGTGTTAGGAAGCCATAAAGATGTAAT
The DNA here is from genome assembly GCA_030763125.1 of Hippophae gyantsensis. NCBI lineage: Eukaryota > Viridiplantae > Streptophyta > Magnoliopsida > Rosales > Elaeagnaceae > Hippophae > Hippophae gyantsensis. The sequence continues at coordinate 47,797,475 of CM061036.1, forward strand.
ACTGTTGAAGTGATTTTGTAAGTATCTTGTTTGATTAATATAGCCTTGAGCTTCCTCGGATAAAACTATTTCATAATGGATAAGAGCTTTTAACATTTGAAAAAAATATTTACAATAAAATATTGTTGAAATACTAAGACTATTATTTCAGTTGGGAATTTAATGACAATTGTGTTAAGGGTACAAACAATTTTAACATTTACCCATTTAGCTAAAAAGTGTAGTCGCAATATTTATAGTGTTAGGAAGCTATAAAGATGTAATCATGTTGAAGTGATTTTGTAAGTATCTTGTTTGATTAATATAGCCTTGAGCTTCCTAGGATAAGACTATTTCATAATGGATAAGGGCTTTTAAAATCAGAAAAGAAAATTTACAATAAAATATTGTTGAAATACTCAGACTATTATTTCTGTTGGGAATTTAATGACAATTGTGTTATGGGTACAATCGATTTTAACATTTACCCATTTAGCTAAAAAGTGTAGTCGCAATATTTATGGTGTTAGGAAGCCATAAAGATGTAATACTGTTGAAGTGATTTTGTAAGTATCTTGTTTGATTAATATAGCCTTGAGCTTCCTAGGATAAGACTATTTCATAATGGATAAGGGCTTTTAAAATCAGAAAAGAAAATTTACAATAAAATATTGTTGAAATACTCAGACTATTATTTATGTTGGGAATTTTATGACAATTGTGTTAAGGGTACAATCAATTTTAACATTTACGCATTTAGCTAAAAAGTGTAGCCACAATATTTATGGTGGTAGGAAGCCATGAAGATCTTATAATGTTGAAGTGATTTTGTAAGTATCTTGTTTAATTAATATAGCGTTGAGCTTCCTAGGATAATACTATTTCATAATGGATAAGGGCTTTTAAAATCGAAAAAGAAAATTTACAATTAAATATTGTTGAAATACTCAAACTATTATTTCAGTTGGGAATTTAATGACAATTGTGTTATGGGTACCAAAAATTTTAACATTTACCCATTTAGCTAAAAAGTGTAGCCGCAATATTTATGGTGTTAGGAAGCCATGAAGATGTTATCATGTTGAAGTGATTTTGTAAGTATCTTGTTTGATTAATATAGCCTTGAGCTTCCTCGGATAAGACTATTTCATAATGGATAAGGGCTTTTAAAATCAGGAAAAAAAACTTTACAATAAAATATTGTTGAAATACTCAAACTATTATTTCAGTTGGGAATTTAATGACAATTGTGTTATGGGTACAAACAATTTTAACATTTACCCATTTAGCTAAAAAGTGTAGTCGCAATATTTATGGTGCTAGGAAGCCATGAAGATGTTATCATGTTGAAGTGATTTTGTAAGTATCTTGTTTGATTAATATAGCCTTGAGCTTCCTCGGATAAGACTATTTCATAATGGATAAGGGCTTTTAAAATCAGAAAGGAAAATTTACAATAAAATATTGTTGAAATACTCAGACTATTATTTCAGTTTCAAATTTAATGACAATTGTGTTATGGGTACAATCGATTTTAACATTTACCCATTTAGCTAAAAAGTGTAGTCGCAATATTTATGGTGCTAGGAAGCCATGAAGATGTTATTATGTTAAAGTGATTTTGTAAGTATCTTGTTTGATTAATATAGCCTTGAGCTTCCTAGGATAAGACTATTTCATAATGGATAAGGGCTTTTAAAATCAGAAAAGAAAATTTACAATAAAATATTGTTTAAATACTCAGACTATTATTTCAGTTTGCAATTTAATGACAATTGTGTTATGGCTACAAACAATTTTAACGTTTTCCCATCTAGCTAAAAAGTGTCGTCGCAATATTTATGGTGTTAGGAAGCCATAAAGATGTTATCATGTTGAAGTGATTTTGTAAGTATCTTGTTTGATGAATATAGCCTTCAGCTTCCTAGGATAAGACTATTTCATAATGCATAAGGGCTTTTAAAATCAGAAAAGAAAATTTACAATAAAATATTGTTGAAATACTCAGACTATTATTTTTGTTGGGAATTTAATGACAATTGTGTTAAGGGTACAATCAATTTTAACATTTACCCATTTAGCTAAAAAGTGTAGTCGCAATATTTATGGTGCTAGGAAGCCATGAAGATGTTATCATGTTGAAGTGATTTTGTAAGTATCTTGTTTGATTAATATAGCCTTGAGCTTCCTAGGATAAGACTATTTCATAATGGATAAGGGCTTTTAAAATCAGGAAAAAAAACTTTACAATAAAATATTGTTGAAATACTCAGACTATTATTTCAGTTTCAAATTTAATGACAATTGTGTTAAGGGTACAAACAATTTTAAAATTTACCCATTTAGCTAAAAAGTGTAGTCGCAATATTTATGGTGTTAGGAAGCCATAAAGATGTAATCATGTTGAAGTGATTTTGTAAGTATCTTGTTTGATTAATATAGCGTTTAGCTTCCTAGGATAATACTATTTCAAAATGCATAAGTGCTTTTAAAATCAGAAAAACAATTTACAATAAAATATTGTTGAAATACTCAGACTATTATTTCTGTTGGGAATTTAATGACAATTGTGTTATGGGTACAAACAATTTTAACATTTACCCATTTAGCTAAAAAGTGTAGCCGCAATATTTATGGTGTTAGGAAGCCATAAAGATGTAATACTGTTGAAGTGATTTTGTAAGTATCTTGTTTGATTAATATAGCCTTGAGCTTCCTAGGATAAGACTATTTCATAATGGATAAGGGCTTTTAAAATCAGAAAAGAAAATTTACAATAAAATATTGTTGAAATACCGAGACTATTATTTCATATGGGAAATTAATGACAATTGAGTTAAGGGTACATTCAATTTTAACATTTTCCCATTTAGCTAAAAAGTGTAGCGCCAGTACTTATGGTGCTAGGAAGCCATGAAGATGTTATCATGTTGAAGTGATTTTGTAAGTATCTTGTTTGATTAATATAGCCTTGAGCTTCCTAGGATAAGACTATTTCATAATGGATAAGGGCTTTTAAAATCAGAAAGGAAAATTTACAATAAAATATTGTTGAAATACTCAGACTATTATTTCAGTTGGGAATTTAATGACAATTGTGTTATGGGTACAATCGATTTTTCCATTTACCCATTTAGCTAAAAAGTGTAGTCGCAATATTTCTGGTGTTAGGAAGCCATGAAGATGTTATCATGTTGAAGTGATTTTGTAAGTATCTTGTTTGATTAATATAGCCTTGAGCTTCCTCGGATAAGACTATTTCATAATGGATAAGGGCTTTTAAAATTTGAAAAAAATATTTACAATAAAATATTGTTGAAATACTCAGACTATTATTTCTGTTGGGAATTTAATGACAATTGTGTTATGGGTACAAACAATTTTAACATTTACCCATTTAGCTAAAAAGTGTAGCCGCAATATTTATGGTGTTAGGAAGCCATAAAGATGTAATACTGTTGAAGTGATTTTGTAAGTATCTTGTTTGATTAATATAGCCTTGAGCTTCCTAGGATAAGACTATTTCATAATGGATAAGGGCTTTTAAAATCAGAAAAGAAAATTTACAATAAAATATTGTTGAAATACTCAGACTATTATTTCAGTTTCAAATTTAATGACAATTGTGTTATGGGTACAATCGATTTTAACATTTACCCATTTAGCTAAAAAGTGTAGTCGCAATATTTATGGTGCTAGGAAGCCATGAAGATGTTATCATGTTGAAGTGATTTTGTAAGTATCTTGTTTGATTAATATAGCCTTGAGCTTCCTCGGATAAGACTATTTCATAATGGATAAGGGCTTTTAAAATTTGAAAAAAATATTTACAATAAAATATTGTTGAAATACTCAGACTATTGTTAATGACAATTGTGTTATGGGTACAAACAATTTTAACATTTACCCATTTAGCTAAAAAGTGTAGCCGCAATATTTATGGTGTTAGGAAGCCATAAAGATGTAATACTGTTGAAGTGATTTTGTAAGTATCTTGTTTGATTAATATAGCCTTGAGCTTCCTAGGATAAGACTATTTCATAATGGATAAGGGCTTTTAAAATCAGAAAAGAAAATTTACAATAAAATATTGTTGAAATACTCAGACTATTATTTCAGTTTCAAATTTAATGACAATTGTGTTATGGGTACAATCGATTTTAACATTTACCCATTTAGCTAAAAAGTGTAGTCGCAATATTTATGGTGCTAGGAAGCCATGAAGATGTTATCATGTTGAAGTGATTTTGTAAGTATCTTGTTTGATTAATATAGCCTTGAGCTTCCTCGGATAAGACTATTTCATAATGGATAAGGGCTTTTAAAATTTGAAAAAAATATTTACAATAAAATATTGTTGAAATACTCAGACTATTATTTCTGTTGGGAATTTAATGACAATTGTGTTATGGGTACAAACAATTTTAACATTTACCCATTTAGCTAAAAAGTGTAGCCGCAATATTTATGGTGTTAGGAAGCCATAAAGATGTAATACTGTTGAAGTGATTTTGTAAGTATCTTGTTTGATTAATATAGCCTTGAGCTTCCTAGGATAAGACTATTTCATAATGGATAAGGGCTTTTAAAATCAGAAAGGAAAATTTACAATAAAATATTGTTGAAATACTCAGACTATTATTTCAGTTTCAAATTTAATGACAATTGTGTTATGGGTACAATCGATTTTAACATTTACCCATTTAGCTAAAAAGTGTAGTCGCAATATTTATGGTGCTAGGAAGCCATGAAGATGTTATCATGTTGAAGTGATTTTGTAAGTATCTTGTTTGATTAATATAGCCTTGAGCTTCCTCGGATAAGACTATTTCATAATGGATAAGGGCTTTTAAAATCAGGAAAAAAACTTTACAATAAAATATTGTTGAAATACTCAAACTATTATTTTAGTTGGGAATTTAATGACAATTGTGTTATGGGTACAAACAATTTTAACATTTACCCATTTAGCTAAAAAGTGTAGCCGCAATATTTATGGTGTTAGGAAGCCATAAAGATGTAATACTGTTGAAGTGATTTTGTAAGTATCTTGTTTGATTAATATAGCCTTGAGCTTCCTAGGATAAGACTATTTCATAATGGATAAGGGCTTTTAAAATCAGAAAAGAAAATTTACAATAAAATATTGTTGAAATACTCAGACTATTATTTCAGTTTCAAATTTAATGACAATTGTGTTATGGGTACAATCGATTTTAACATTTACCCATTTAGCTAAAAAGTGTAGTCGCAATATTTATGGTGCTAGGAAGCCATGAAGATGTTATCATGTTGAAGTGATTTTGTAAGTATCTTGTTTGATTAATATAGCCTTGAGCTTCCTCGGATAAGACTATTTCATAATGGATAAGGGCTTTTAAAATTAGGAAAAAAACTTTACAATAAAATATTGTTGAAATACTCAAACTATTATTTCAGTTGGGAATTTAATGACAATTGTGTTATGGGTACAAACAATTTTAACATTTACCCATTTAGCTAAAAAGTGTAGCCGCAATATTTATGGTGTTAGGAAGCCATAAAGATGTAATACTGTTGAAGTGATTTTGTAAGTATCTTGTTTGATTAATATAGCCTTGAGCTTCCTAGGATAAGACTATTTCATAATGGATAAGGGCTTTTAAAATCAGAAAGGAAAATTTACAATAAAATATTGTTGAAATACTCAGACTATTATTTCAGTTTCAAATTTAATGACAATTGTGTTATGGGTACAATCGATTTTAACATTTACCCATTTAGCTAAAAAGTGTAGTCGCAATATTTATGGTGCTAGGAAGCCATGAAGATGTTATCATGTTGAAGTGATTTTGTAAGTATCTTGTTTGATTAATATAGCCTTGAGCTTCCTCGGATAAGACTATTTCATAATGGATAAGGGCTTTTAAAATTTGAAAAAAATATTTACAATAAAATATTGTTGAAATACTCAGACTATTATTTCTGTTGGGAATTTAATGACAATTGTGTTATGGGTACAAACAATTTTAACATTTACCCATTTAGCTAAAAAGTGTAGCCGCAATATTTATGGTGTTAGGAAGCCATAAAGATGTAATACTGTTGAAGTGATTTTGTAAGTATCTTGTTTGATTAATATAGCCTTGAGCTTCCTAGGATAAGACTATTTCATAATGGATAAGGGCTTTAAAAATCAAAAAGGAAAATTTACAATAAAATTTTGTTGAAATACTCAGACTATTATTTCTGTTGGGAATTTAATGACAATTGTGTTATGGGTACAAACAATTTTAACATTTACCCATTTAGCTAAAAAGTGTAGTCGCAATATTTATGGTGCTAGGAAGCCATGAAGATGTTATCATGTTGAAGTGATTTTGTAAGTATCTTGTTTGATTAATATAGCCTTGAGCTTCCTAGGATAAGACTATTTCATAATGGATAAGGGCTTTTAAAATCAGAAAAGAAAATTTACAATAAAATATTGTTGAAATACTCAGACTATTATTTTAGTTGGGAATTTAATGACAATTGTGTTAAGGGTACAATCAATTTTAACATTTACCCATTTAGCTAAAAAGTGTAGCCGCAATATTTATGGTGCTAGGAAGCCATGAAGATGTTATCATGTTGAAGTGATTTTGTAAGTATCTTGTTTGATTAATATAGCCTTGAGCTTCCTAGGATAAGACTATTTCATAATGGATAAGGGCTTTTAAAATCAGAAAAGAAAATTTACAATAAAATATTGTTGAAATACTCAGACTATTATTTCAGTTGGGAATTTAATGACAATTGTGTTAAGGGTACAAACAATTTTAAAATTTACCCATTTAGCTAAAAAGTGTAGTCGCAATATTTATGGTGCTAGGAAGCCATGAAGATGTTATCATGTTGTAGTGATTTTGTAAGTATCTTGTTTGATTAATATAGCCTTGAGCTTCCTCGGATAAGACTATTTCATAATGGATAAGGGCTTTTAAAATTAGGAAAAAAACTTTACAATAAAATATTGTTGAAATACACAAACTATTATTTCAGTTTGGAATTTAATGACAATTGTGTTATGGGTACAAACAATTTTAACATTTACCCATTTAGCTAAAAAGTGTAGTCGCAATATTTATGGTTTTAGGAAGCCATAAAGATGTAATACGGTTGAAGTGATTTTGTAAGTATCTTGTTTGATTAATATAGCCTTGAGCTTCCTAGGATAAAACTATTTCATAATGGATAAGGGCTTTTAAAATCAGAAAAGAAAATTTACAATAAAATATTGTTGAAATACTCCGACTATTATTTCAGTTGGGAATTTAATGACAATTGTGTTATGGGTACAAACAATTTTAACATTTACCCATTTAGCTAAAAAGTGTAGTCGCAATATTTATGGTGCTAGGAAGCCATGAAGATGTTATCATGTTGAAGTGATTTTGTAAGTATCTTGTTTGATTAATATAGCCTTGAGCTTCCTCGGATAAGACTATTTCATAATGCATAAGGGCTTTTAAAATCAGGAAAAAAAATATTTACAATAAAATATTGTTGAAATACTCAGACTATTATTTCAGTTGGGAATTTAATGACAATTGTGTTATGGGTACAAACAATTTTAACATTTACCCATTTAGCTAAAAAGTGTAGCCGCAATATTTATGGTGTTAGGAAGCCATAAAGATGTAATACTGTTGAAGTGATTTTGTAAGTATCTTGTTTGATTAATATAGCCTTGAGCTTCCTAGGATAAGACTATTTCATAATGGATAAGGGCTTTTAAAATCAGAAAAGAAAATTTACAATAAAATATTGTTGAAATACTCAGACTATTATTTCTGTTGGGAATTTAATGACAATTGTGTTATGGGTACAATCGATTTTAACATTTACCCATTTAGCTAAAAAGTGTAGTCGCAATATTTATGGTGCTAGGAAGCCATGAAGATGTTATCATGTTGAAGTGATTTTGTAAGTATCTTGTTTGATTAATATAGCCTTGAGCTTCCTCGGATAAGACTATTTCATAATGGATAAGGGCTTTTAAAATTTGAAAAAAATATTTACAATAAAATATTGTTGAAATACACAAACTATTATTTTAGTTGGGAATTTAATGACAACTGTGTTATGGGTACAAACAATTTTAACATTTACCCATTTAGCTAAAAAGTGTAGCCACAATATTTATGGTGTTAGGAAGCCATAAAGATGTAATACTGTTGAAGTGATTTTGTAAGTATCTTGTTTGATTAATATAGCCTTGAGCTTCCTCGGATAAGACTATTTCATAATGGATAAGGGCTTTTAAAATCAGGAAAAAAACTTTACAATAAAATATTGTTGAAATACTCAGACTATTATTTCAGTTTCAAATTTAATGACAATTGTGTTATGGGTACAATCGATTTTAACATTTACCCATTTAGCTAAAAAGTGTAGTCGCAATATTTATGGTGCTAGGAAGCCATGAAGATGTTATCATGTTGAAGTGATTTTGTAAGTATCTTGTTTGATTAATATAGCCTTGAGCTTCCTCGGATAAGACTATTTCATAATGGATAAGGGCTTTTAAAATTTGAAAAAAATATTTACAATAAAATATTGTTGAAATACTCAGACTATTATTTCTGTTGGGAATTTAATGACAATTGTGTTATGGGTACAAACAATTTTAACATTTACCCATTTAGCTAAAAAGTGTAGCCGCAATATTTATGGTGTTAGGAAGCCATAAAGATGTAATACTGTTGAAGTGATTTTGTAAGTATCTTGTTTGATTAATATAGCCTTGAGCTTCCTAGGATAAGACTATTTCATAATGGATAAGGGCTTTTAAAATCAGAAAAGAAAATTTACAATAAAATATTGTTGAAATACTCAGACTATTATTTCAGTTGGGAATTTAATGACAATTGTGTTATGGGTACAAACAATTTTAACATTTACCCATTTAGCTAAAAAGTGTAGCCGCAATATTTATGGTGCTAGGAAGCCATGAAGATGTTATCATGTTGAAGTGATTTTGTAAGTATCTTGTTTGATTAATATAGCCTTGAGCTTCCTAGGATAAGACTATTTCATAATGGATAAGGGCTTTTAAAATCAGAAAAGAAAATTTACAATAAAATATTGTTGAAATACTCAGACTATTATTTTAGTTGGGAATTTAATGACAATTGTGTTAAGGGTACAAACCATTTTAACATTTACCCATTTAGCTAAAAAGTGTAGCCGCAATATTTATGGTGTTAGGAAGCCATGAAGGTGTAATCATGTTGAAGTGATTTTGTAAGTATCTTGTTTGATTAATATAGCCTTGAGCTTCCTCGGATAAGACTATTTCATAATGGATAAGGGCTTTTAAAATCAGGAAAAAAAACTTTACAATAAAATATTGTTGAAATACTCAAACTATTATTTCAGTTGGGAATTTAATGACAATTGTGTTAAGGGTACAAACAATTTTAACATTTACCCATTTAGCTAAAAAGTGTAGCCGCAATATTTATGGTGTTAGGAAGCCATGAAGATGTTATCATGTTGAAGTGATTTTGTAAGTATCTTGTTTGATTAATATAGCCTTGAGCTTCCTCGGATAAGACTATTTCATAATGGATAAGGGCTTTTAAAATCAGAAAAGAAAATTTACAATAAAATATTGTTGAAATACTCAGACTATTATTTCAGTTGGGAATTTAATGACAATTGTGTTATGGGTACAAACAATTTTAACATTTACCCATTTAGCTAAAAAGTGTAGCCGCAATATTTATGGTGTTAGGAAGCCATAAAGATGTAATACTGTTGAAGTGATTTTGTAAGTATCTTGTTTGATTAATATAGCCTTGAGCTTCCTAGGATAAGACTATTTCATAATGGATAAGGGCTTTTAAAATCAGGAAAAAAAACTTTACAATAAAATATTGTTGAAATACTCAAACTATTATTTCAGTTGGGAATTTAATGACAATTGTGTTATGGGTACAATCGATTTTAACATTTACCCATTTAGCTAAAAAGTGTAGTCGCAATATTTATGGTGCTAGGAAGCCATGAAGATGTTATCATGTTGAAGTGATTTTGTAAGTATCTTGTTTGATTAATATAGCCTTGAGCTTCCTCGGATAAGACTATTTCATAATGGATAAGGGCTTTTAAAATCAGGAAAAAAAACTTTACAATAAAATATTGTTGAAATACTCAAACTATTATTTCAGTTGGGAATTTAATGACAATTGTGTTATGGGTACAAACAATTTTAACATTTACCCATTTAGCTAAAAAGTGTAGCCGCAATATTTATGGTGTTAGGAAGCCATAAAGATGTAATACTGTTGAAGTGATTTTGTAAGTATCTTGTTTGATTAATATAGCCTTGAGCTTCCTAGGATAAGACTATTTCATAATGGATAAGGGCTTTTAAAATCAGAAAAGAAAATTTACAATAAAATATTGTTGAAATACTCCGACTATTATTTCAGTTGGGAATTTAATGACAATTGTGTTATGGGTACAATCGATTTTAACATTTACCCATTTAGCTAAAAAGTGTAGTCGCAATATTTATGGTGCTAGGAAGCCATGAAGATGTTATCATGTTGAAGTGATTTTGTAAGTATCTTGTTTGATTAATATAGCCTTGAGCTTCCTCGGATAAGACTATTTCATAATGGATAAGGGCTTTTAAAATCAGAAAGGAAAATTTACAATAAAATATTGTTGAAATACTCAAACTATTATTTCAGTTGGGAATTTAATGACAATTGTGTTATGGGTACAAACAATTTTAACATTTACCCATTTAGCTAAAAAGTGTAGCCGCAATATTTATGGTGTTAGGAAGCCATAAAGATGTAATACTGTTGAAGTGATTTTGTAAGTATCTTGTTTGATTAATATAGCCTTGAGCTTCCTAGGATAAGACTATTTCATAATGGATAAGGGCTTTTAAAATCAGGAAAAAACTTTACAATAAAATATTGTTGAAATACTCAGTCTATTATTTTAGTTGGGAATTTAATGACAACTGTATTAAGGGTACAATCGATTTTAACATTTACCCATTTAGCTAAAAAGTGTAGCCGCAATATTTATGGTGCTAGGAAGCCATGAAGATGTTATCATGTTGAAGTGATTTTGTAAGTATCTTGTTTGATTAATATAGCCTTGAGCTTCCTCGGATAAGACTATTTCATAATGGATAAGGGCTTTTAAAATCAGAAAAGAAAATTTACAATAAAATATTGTTGAAATACTCAAACTATTATTTCAGTTGGGAATTTAATGACAATTGTGTTAAGGGTACAAACAATTTTAAAATTTACCCATTTAGCTAAAAAGTGTAGCCGCAATATTTATGGTGTTAGGAAGCCATAAAGATGTAATACTGTTGAAGTGATTTTGTAAGTATCTTGTTTGATTAATATAGCCTTGAGCTTCCTAGGATAAGACTATTTCATAATGGATAAGGGCTTTTAAAATGAGAAAAGAAAATTTACAATAAAATATTGTTGAAATACTCAGACTATTATTTTTGTTGGGAATTTAATGACAATTGTGTTAAGGGTACAATCAATTTTAACATTTACCCATTTAGCTAAAAAGTGTAGCCGCAATATTTATGGTGTTAGGAAGCCATGAAGATGTTATCATGTTGAAGTGATTTTGTAAGTATCTTGTTTGATTAATATAGCCTTGAGCTTCCTCGGATAAGACTATTTCATAATGGATAAGGGCTTTTAAAATCAGAAAAGAAAATTTACAATAAAATATTGTTGAAATACACAAACTATTATTTTAGTTGGGAATTTAATGACAACTGTGTTATGGGTACAAACAATTTTAACATTTACCCATTTAGCTAAAAAGTGTAGCCGCAATATTTATGGTGTTAGGAAGCCATAAAGATGTAATACTGTTGAAGTGATTTTGTAAGTATCTTGTTTGATTAATATAGCCTTGAGCTTCCTAGGATAAGACTATTTCATAATGGATAAGGGCTTTTAAAATCAGAAAAGAAAATTTACAATAAAATATTGTTGAAATACTCAGTCTATTATTTTAGTTGGGAATTTAATGACAACTGTATTAAGGGTACAATCGATTTTAACATTTACCCATTTAGCTAAAAAGTGTAGCCGCAATATTTATGGTGCTAGGAAGCCATGAAGATGTTATCATGTTGAAGTGATTTTGTAAGTATCTTGTTTGATTAATATAGCCTTGAGCTTCCTAGGATAAGACTATTTCATAATGGATAAGGGCTTTTAAAATCAGAAAAGAAAATTTACAATAAAATATTGTTGAAATACTCAGACTATTATTTCTGTTGGGAATTTAATGACAATTGTGTTATGGGTACAAACAATTTTAACATTTACCCATTTAGCTAAAAAGTGTAGCCGCAATATTTATGGTGTTAGGAAGCCATAAAGATGTAATACTGTTGAAGTGATTTTGTAAGTATCTTGTTTGATTAATATAGCCTTGAGCTTCCTAGGATAAGACTATTTCATAATGGATAAGGGCTTTTAAAATTAGGAAAAAAAATTTACAATAAAATATTGTTGAAATACACAAACTATTATTTTAGTTGGGAATTTAATGACAATTGTGTTATGGGTACAAACAATTTTAACATTTACCCATTTAGCTAAAAAGTGTAGTCGCAATATTTATGGTGCTAGGAAGCCATGAAGATGTTATCATGTTGAAGTGATTTTGTAAGTATCTTGTTTGATTAATATAGCCTTGAGCTTCCTCGGATAAGACTATTTCATAATGGATAAGGGCTTTTAAAATCAGGAAAAAAACTTTACAATAAAATATTGTTGAAATACTCAAACTATTATTTCAGTTGGGAATTTAATGACAATTGTGTTATGGGTACAAACAATTTTAACATTTACCCATTTAGCTAAAAAGTGTAGCCGCAATATTTATGGTGTTAGGAAACCATGAAGCTGTAATCATGTTGAAGTGATTTTGTAAGTATCTTGTTTGATTAATATAGCCTTGAGCTTCCTCGGATAAGACTATTTCATAATGGATAAGGGCTTTTAAAATCAGAAAAGAAAATTTACAATAAAATATTGTTGAAATACTCAGTCTATTATTTTAGTTGGGAATTTAATGACAATTGTGTTATGGGTACAAACAATTTTAACATTTACCCATTTAGCTAAAAAGTGTAGCCGCAATATTTATGGTGTTAGGAAGCCATAAAGATGTAATACTGTTGAAGTGATTTTGTAAGTATCTTGTTTGATTAATATAGCCTTGAGCTTCCTAGGATAAGACTATTTCATAATGGATAAGGGCTTTTAAAATCAGGAAAAAAAATATTTACAATAAAATATTGTTGAAATACTCAGACTATTATTTCAGTTGGGAATTTAATGACAATTGTGTTATGGGTACAAACAATTTTAACATTTACCCATTTAGCTAAAAAGTGTAGCCGCAATATTTATGGTGTTAGGAAGCCATAAAGATGTAATACTGTTGAAGTGATTTTGTAAGTATCTTGTTTGATTAATATAGCCTTGAGCTTCCTAGGATAAGACTATTTCATAATGGATAAGGGCTTTTAAAATCAGAAAACAAAATTTACAATAAAATATTGTTGAAATACTCAGACTATTATTTCTGTTGGGAATTTAATGACAATTGTGTTATGGGTACAAACAATTTTAACATTTACCCATTTAGCTAAAAAGTGTAGCCGCAATATTTATGGTGTTAGGAAGCCATGAAGATGTTATCATGTTGAAGTGATTTTGTAAGTATCTTGTTTGATTAATATAGCCTTGAGCTTCCTCAGATAAGACTATTTCATAATGGATAAGGGCTTTTAAAATCAGGAAAAAAAATATTTACAATAAAATATTGTTGAAATACTCAGACTATTATTTTAGTTGGGAATTTAATGACAATTGTATTAAGGGTAAAAACAATTTTAACATTTACCCATTTAGCTAAAAAAGTGTAGCCGCAATATTTATGGTGTTAGGAAACCATGAAGCTGTAATCATGGTGAAGTGATTTTGTAAGTATCTTGTTTGATTAATATAGCCTTGAGCTTCCTCGGATAAGACTATTTCATAATGGATAAGGGCTTTTAAAATTTGAAAAAAATATTTACAATAAAATATTGTTGAAATACTCAGACTATTATTTTTGTTGGGAATTTAATGACAATTGTGTTATGGGTACAAACAATTTTAACATTTACCCATTTAGCTAAAAAGTGTAGCCGCAATATTTATGGTGTTAGGAAGCCATAAAGATGTAATACGGTTGAAGTGATTTTGTAAGTATCTTGTTTGATTAATATAGCCTTGAGCTTCCTCGGATAAGAATATTTCATAATGGATAAGGGCTTTTAAAATCAGAAAATAAAATTTACAATAAAATATTGTTGAAATACTCAGACTATTATTTCAGTTGGGAATTTAATGACAATTGTGTTATGGGTACAAACAATTTTAACATTTACCCATTTAGCTAAAAAGTGTAGCCGCAATATTTATGGTGTTAGGAAGCCATAAAGATGTAATACTGTTGAAGTGATTTTGTAAGTATCTTGTTTGATTAATATAGCCTTGAGCTTCCTAGGATAAGACTATTTCATAATGGATAAGGGCTTTTAAAATTTGAAAAAAATATTTACAATAAAATATTGTTGAAATACTCAGACTATTATTTTTGTTGGGAATTTAATGACAATTGTGTTAAGGGTACAATCAATTTTAACATTTACCCATTTAGCTAAAAAGTGTAGTCGCAATATTTATGGTGCTAGGAAGCCATGAAGATGTTATCATGTTGAAGTGATTTTGTAAGTATCTTGTTTGATTAATATAGCCTTGAGCTTCCTCGGATAAGACTATTTCATAATGGATAAGGGCTTTTAAAATCAGGAAAAAAAACTTTACAATAAAATATTGTTGAAATACTCAAACTATTATTTTAGTTGGGAATTTAATGACAATTGTGTTATGGGTACAAACAATTTTAACATTTACCCATTTAGCTAAAAAGTGTAGCCGCAATATTTATGGTGTTAGGAAGCCATAAAGATGTAATACTGTTGAAGTGATTTTGTAAGTATCTTGTTTGATTAATATAGCCTTGAGCTTCCTCGGGTAAGACTATTTCATAATGGATAAGGGCTTTTAAAATTTGAAAAAAATATTTTCAATAAAATATTGTTGAAATACTCAGACTATTAATTCTGTTGGGAATTTAATGACAATTGTGTTATGGGTACAAACAATTTTAACATTTACCCATTTAGCTAAAAAGTGTGGCCGCAATATTTATGGTGTTAGGAAGCCATAAAGATGTAATACTGTTGAAGTGATTTTGTAAGTATCTTGTTTGATTAATATAGCCTTGAGCTTCCTAGGATAAGACTATTTCATAATGGATAAGGGCTTTTAAAATCAGAAAGGAAAATTTACAATAAAATATTGTTGAAATACTCAGACTATTATTTTTATTGGGAATTTAATGACAAATGTGTTATGGGTACAAACAATTTTAACATTTACCCATTTAGGAAAAAAGTGTACGTGTAATATTTATGGTGTTAGGAAGCCATAAAGATGTAATACTGTTGAAGTGATTTTGTAAGTATCTTGTTTGATTAATATAGCCTTGAGCTTCCTAGGATAAGACTATTTCATAATGGATAAGGGCTTTTAAAATCAGGAAAAAAACTTTACAATAAAATATTGTTGAAATACTCAAACTATTATTTCAGTTGGGAATTTAATGACAATTGTGTTAAGGGTACAAATCATTTTAACATTTACCCATTTAGCTAAAAAGTGTAGCCGCAATATTTATGGTGCTAGGAAGCCATGAAGATGTTATCATGTTGAAGTGATTTTGTAAGTATCTTGTTTGATTAATATAGCCTTGAGCTTCCTCGGATAAGACTATTTCATAATGGATAAGGGCTTTTAAAATCAGAAAAAAAAACTTTACAATAAAATATTGTTGAAATACTCAAACTATTATTTCAGTTGGGAATTTAATGACAATTGTGTTAAGGGTACAAACAATTTTAACATTTACCCATTTAGCTAAAAAGTGTAGCCGCAATATTTATGGTGTTAGGAAACCATGAAGCTGTAATCATGTTGAAGTGATTTTGTAAGTATCTTGTTTGATTAATATAGCCTTGAGCTTCCTCGGATAAGACTATTTCATAATGGATAAGGGCTTTTAAAATTTGAAAAAAATATTTTCAATAAAATATTGTTGAAATACTCAAACTATTATTTCAGTTGGGAATTTAATGACAATTGTGTTATGGGTACAAACAATTTTAACATTTACCCATTTAGCTAAAAAGTGTAGCCGCAATATTTATGGTGTTAGGAAGCCATAAAGATGTAATACTGTTGAAGTGATTTTGTAAGTATCTTGTTTGATTAATATAGCCTTGAGCTTCCTCGGATAAGACTATTTCATAATGGATAAGGGCTTTTAAAATCAGAAAAAAAACTTTACAATAAAATATTGTTGAAATACACAAACTATTATTTTAGTTGGGAATTTAATGACAACTGTGTTATGGGTACAAACAATTTTAACATTTACCCATTTAGCTAAAAAGTGTAGCCACAATATTTATGGTGTTAGGAAGCCATAAAGATGTAATACTGTTGATGTGATTTTGTAAGTATCTTGTTTGATTAATATAGCCTTGACCTTCCTAGGATAAGACTATTTCATAATGGATAAGGCTTTTAAAATCAGAAAAGAAAATTTACAATAAAATATTGTTGAAATACTCAGTCTATTATTTTAGTTGGGAATTTAATGACAATTGTGTTAAGGGTACAAACAATTTTAACATTTACCCATTTAGCTAAAAAGTGTAGCCGCAATATTTATGGTGCTAGGAAGCCATGAAGATGTTATCATGTTGAAGTGATTTTGTAAGTATCTTGTTTGATTAATATAGCCTTGAGCTTCCTCGGATAAGACTATTTCATAATGGATAAGGGCTTTTAAAATCAGGAAAAAAAACTTTACAATAAAATATTGTTGAAATACTCAAACTATTATTTCAGTTGGGAATTTAATGACAATTGTGTTATGGGTACAAACAATTTTAACATTTACCCATTTAGCTAAAAAGTGTAGCCGCAATATTTATGGTGTTAGGAAGCCATAAAGATGTAATACTGTTGAAGTGATTTTGTAAGTATCTTGTTTGATTAATATAGCCTTGAGCTTCCTAGGATAAGACTATTTCATAATGGATAAGGGCTTTTAAAATCAAAAAATAAAATTTACAATAAAATATTGTTGAAATACTCAAACTATTATTTCAGTTGGGAATTTAATGACAATTGTGTTAAGGGTACAAACAATTTTAACATTTACCCATTTAGCTAAAAAGTGTAGCCGCAATATTTATGGTGTTAGGAAGCCATGAAGATGTTATCATGTTGAAGTGATTTTGTAAGTATCTTGTTTGATTAATATAGCCTTGAGCTTCCTCGGATAAGACTATTTCATAATGGATAAGGGCTTTTAAAATCAGGAAAAAAAACTTTACAATAAAATATTGTTGAAATACTCAAACTATTATTTCAGTTGGGAATTTAATGACAATTGTGTTATGGGTACAAACAATTTTAACATTTACCCATTTAGCTAAAAAGTGTAGCCGCAATATTTATGGTGTTAGGAAGCCATAAAGATGTAATACTGTTGAAGTGATTTTGTAAGTATCTTGTTTGATTAATATAGCCTTGAGCTTCCTAGGATAAGACTATTTCATAATGGATAAGGGCTTTTAAAATCAAGAAAAAACTTTACAATAAAATATTGTTGAAATACTCAAACTATTATTTTAGTTGGGAATTTAATGACAATTGTGTTATGGGTACAAACAATTTTAACATTTACCCATTTAGCTAAAAAGTGTAGCCGCAATATTTATGGTGTTAGGAAGCCATAAAGATGTAATACTGTTGAAGTGATTTTGTAAGTATCTTGTTTGATTAATATAGCCTTGAGCTTCCTAGGATAAGACTATTTCATAATAGATAAGGGCTTTTAAAATCTGAAAAGAAAATTTACAATAAAATATTGTTGAAATACTCAGACTATTATTTCTGTTGGGAATTTAATGACAATTGTGTTATGGGTACAAACAATTTTAACATTTACCCATTTAGCTAAAAAGTGTAGCCGCAATATTTATGGTGTTAGGAAGCCATAAAGATGTAATACTGTTGAAGTGATTTTGTAAGTATCTTGTTTGATTAATATAGCCTTGAGCTTCCTCGGATAAGACTATTTCATAATGGATAAGGGCTTTTAAAATTTGAAAAAAATATTTACAATAAAATATTGTTGAAATACTCAGACTATTATTTCAGTTTCAAATTTAATGACAATTGTGTTATGGGTACAATCGATTTTAACATTTACCCATTTAGCTAAAAAGTGTAGTCGCAATATTTATGGTGCTAGGAAGCCATGAAGATGTTATCATGTTGAAGTGATTTTGTAAGTATCTTGTTTGATTAATATAGCCTTGAGCTTCCTCGGATAAGACTATTTCATAATGGATAAGGGCTTTTAAAATCAGAAAAAAAAACTTTACAATAAAATATTGTTGAAATACACAAACTATTATTTTAGTTGGGAATTTAATGACAACTGTGTTATGGGTACAAACAATTTTAACATTTACCCATTTAGCTAAAAAGTGTAGCCGCAATATTTATGGTGTTAGGAAGCCATAAAGATGTAATACTGTTGAAGTGATTTTGTAAGTATCTTGTTTGATTAATATAGCCTTGAGCTTCCTAGGATAAGACTATTTCATAATGGATAAGGGCTTTTAAAATCAGAAAAGAAAATTTACAATAAAATATTGTTGAAATACTCAGACTATTATTTCAGTTGGGAATTTAATGACAATTGTGTTATGGGTACAATCGATTTTAACATTTACCCATTTAGCTAAAAAGTGTAGTCGCAATATTTATGGTGCTAGGAAGCCATGAAGATGTTATCATGTTGAAGTGATTTTGTAAGTATCTTGTTTGATTAATATAGCCTTGAGCTTCCTCGGATAAGACTATTTCATAATGGATAAGGGCTTTTAAAATCAGGAAAAAAAACTTTACAATAAAATATTGTTGAAATACTCAAACTATTATTTCAGTTGGGAATTTAATGACAATTGTGTTATGGGTACAAACAATTTTAACATTTACCCATTTAGCTAAAAAGTGTAGCCGCAATATTTATGGTGTTAGGAAGCCATAAAGATGTAATACTGTTGAAGTGATTTTGTAAGTATCTTGTTTGATTAATATAGCCTTGAGCTTCCTAGGATAAGACTATTTCATAATGGATAAGGGCTTTTAAAATCAGAAAAGAAAATTTACAATAAAATATTGTTGAAATACTCAGTCTATTATTTTAGTTGGGAATTTAATGACAACTGTATTAAGGGTACAATCGATTTTAACATTTACCCATTTAGCTAAAAAGTGTAGCCGCAATATTTATGGTGCTAGGAAGCCATGAAGATGTTATCATGTTGAAGTGATTTTGTAAGTATCTTGTTTGATTAATATAGCCTTGAGCTTCCTCGGATAAGACTATTTCATAATGGATAAGGGCTTTTAAAATCAGGAAAAAAAACTTTACAATAAAATATTGTTGAAATACTCAAACTATTATTTCAGTTGGGAATTTAATGACAATTGTGTTATGGGTACAAACAATTTTAACATTTACCCATTTAGCTAAAAAGTGTAGCCGCAATATTTATGGTGTTAGGAAGCCATAAAGATGTAATACTGTTGAAGTGATTTTGTAAGTATCTTGTTTGATTAATATAGCCTTGAGCTTCCTAGGATAAGACTATTTCATAATGGATAAGGGCTTTTAAAATCAGAAAAAAAAATTTACAATAAAATATTGTTGAAATACTCAAACTATTATTTCAGTTTCAAATTTAATGACAATTGTGTTATGGGTACAAACAATTTTAACATTTACCCATTTAGCTAAAAAGTGTAGTCGCAATATTTATGGTGTTAGGAAGCCATAAAGATGTAATACTGTTGAAGTGATTTTGTAAGTATCTTGTTTGATTAATATAGCCTTGAGCTTCCTCGGATAAGACTATTTCATAATGGATAAGGGCTTTTAAAATTAGGAAAAATACTTTACAATAAAATATTGTTGAAATACACAAACTATTATTTTAGTTGGGAATTTAATGACAACTGTGTTATGGGTACAAACAATTTTAACATTTACCCATTTAGCTAAAAAAGTGTAGCCGTAATATTTATGGTGTTAGGAAACCAAGAAGCTGTAATCGTGGTGAAGTGATTTTGTAAGTATCTTGTTTGATTAATATAGCCTTGAGCTTCCTCGGATAAGACTATTTCATAATGGATAAGGGCTTTTAAAATTTGAAAAAAATATTTACAATAAAATATTGTTGAAATACTCAGACTATTATTTCTGTTGGGAATTTAATGACAATTGTGTTATGGGTACAAACAATTTTAACATTTACCCATTTAGCTAAAAAGTGTAGCCGCAATATTTATGGTGTTAGGAAGCCATAAAGATGTAATACTGTTGAAGTGATTTTGTAAGTATCTTGTTTGATTAATATAGCCTTGAGCTTCCTAGGATAAGACTATTTCATAATGGATAAGGGCTTTTAAAAAATAGAAAAGAAAATTTACAATAAAATATTGTTGAAATACACAAACTATTATTTTAGTTGGGAATTTAATGACAATTGTGTTATGGGTACAAACAATTTTAACATTTACCCATTTAGCTAAAAAGTGTAGCCGCAATATTTATGGTGTTAGGAAGCCATAAAGATGTAATACTGTTGAAGTGATTTTGTAAGTATCTTGTTTGATTAATATAGCCTTGAGCTTCCTAGGATAAGACTATTTCATAATGGATAAGGGCTTTTAAAATCAGGAAAAAAAACTTTACAATAAAATATTGTTGAAATACTCAGACTATTATTTCTGTTGGGAATTTAATGACAATTGTGTTATGGGTACAAACAATTTTAACATTTACCCATTTAGCTAAAAAGTGTAGCCGCAATATTTATGGTGTTAGGAAGCCATAAAGATGTAATACTGTTGAAGTGATTTTGTAAGTATCTTGTTTGATTAATATAGCCTTGAGCTTCCTAGGATAAGACTATTTCATAATGGATAAGGGCTTTTAAAATCAGAAAAAAACTTTACAATAAAATATTGTTGAAATACTCAAACTATTATTTCAGTTGGGAATTTAATGACAATTGTGTTATGGGTACAAACAATTTTAACATTTACCCATTTAGCTAAAAAGTGTAGCCGCAATATTTATGGTGTTAGGAAACCATGAAGCTGTAATCATGTTGAAGTGATTTTGTAAGTATCTTGTTTGATTAATATAGCCTTGAGCTTCCTAGGATAAGACTATTTCATAATGGATAAGGGCTTTTAAAATCAGAAAAGAAAATTTACAATAAAATATTGTTGAAATACTCAGACTATTATTTTAGTTGGGAATTTAATGACAATTGTGTTATGGGTACAAACAATTTTAACATTTACCCATTTAGCTAAAAAGTGTAGCCGCAATATTTATGGTGTTAGGAAGCCATAAAGATGTAATACTGTTGAAGTGATTTTGTAAGTATCTTGTTTGATTAATATAGCCTTGAGCTTCCTAGGATAAGACTATTTCATAATGGATAAGGGCTTTTAAAATCAGAAAAAAAAAACTTTACAATAAAATATTGTTGAAATACTCAAACTATTATTTCAGTTGGGAATTTAATGACAATTGTGTTAAGGGTACAAACAATTTTAAAATTTACCCATTTAGCTAAAAAGTGTAGCCGCAATATTTATGGTGTTAGGAAGCCATAAAGATGTAATACTGTTGAAGTGATTTTGTAAGTATCTTGTTTGATTAATATAGCCTTGAGCTTCCTAGGATAAGACTATTTCATAATAGATAAGGGCTTTTAAAATCTGAAAAGAAAATTTACAATAAAATATTGTTGAAATACTCAGACTATTATTTCTGTTGGAAAGTTAATGACAATTGTGTTAAGGGTACAATCAATTTTAACATTTACCCATTTAGCTAAAAAGTGTAGCCGCAATATTTATGGTGTTAGGAAACCATGAAGCTGTAATCATGTTGAAGTGATTTTGTAAGTATCTTGTTTGATTAATATAGCCTTGAGCTTCCTCGGATAAGACTATTTCATAATGGATAAGGGCTTTTAAAATCAGAAAAGAAAATTTACAATAAAATATTGTTGAAATACTCAGACTATTATTTTAGTTTCAAATTTAATGACAATTGTGTTATGGGTACAATCGATTTTAACATTTACCCATTTAGCTAAAAAGTGTAGCCGCAATATTTATGGTGTTAGGAAGCCATAAAGATGTAATACTGTTGAAGTGATTTTGTAAGTATCTTGTTTGATTAATATAGCCTTGAGCTTCCTAGGATAAGACTATTTCATAATGGATAAGGGCTTTTAAAATCAGAAAACAAAATTTACAATAAAATATTGTTGAAATACTCAGACTATTATTTTAGTTGGGAATTTAATGACAATTGTGTTAAGGGTACAAACAATTTTAAAATTTACCCATTTAGCTAAAAAGTGTAGCCGCAATATTTATGGTGTTAGGAAGCCATAAAGATGTAATACTGTTGAAGTGATTTTGTAAGTATCTTGTTTGATTAATATAGCCTTGAGCTTCCTAGGATAAGACTATTTCATAATGGATAAGGGCTTTTAAAATCAGAAAAGAAAATTTACAATAAAATATTGTTGAAATACTCAGACTATTATTTCAGTTGGGAATTTAATGACAATTGTGTTATGGGTACAAACAATTTTAACATTTACCCATTTAGCTAAAAAGTGTAGCCGCAATATTTATGGTGTTAGGAAGCCATGAAGCTGTAATCATGTTGAAGTGATTTTGTAAGTATCTTGTTTGATTAATATAGCCTTGAGCTTCCTCGGATAAGACTATTTCATAATGGATAAGGGCTTTTAAAATCAGAAAAAAAATTTACAATAAAATATTGTTGAAATACTCAGACTATTATTTTAGTTGGATATATAAGGACAATTTTGTTTAGGGTATAAACAATTTTAACATTTACCCATTTAGGTAAAAATTGTAGCCGCAATATTTTTGGTGCTAGGAAGCCATAAAGATGTAATCATGTTGAAGTGATTTTGTAAGTATCTTGTTTGATTAATATAGCCTTCACCTTTCGAGGATAAGACTATTGCATAATGGATAAGGGCTTTTAAATTCAGAAAAAAAATTTACTAGAAAATAATTTTAAAATACTCAGACTATTATTTCAGTTGGGAATTTAATGACAATTGTGTTAAGGGTACAATCAATTTTAACATTTACCCATTTAGCTAAAAAGTGTAGCTGCAATATTTATAGTGTTAGGAAGCCATAAAGATGTAATCATGTTGAAGTGATTTTGTAAGTATCTTGTTTGATTAATATAGCCTTGAGCTTCCTAGGATAAGACTATTTCATAATGGATAAGGGCTTTTAAAATCAGAAAAAAAAAACTTTACAATAAAATATTGTTGAAATACTCAGACTTTTATTTCTGTTGGGAATCTAATGACAATTGTGTTATGGGTACAAACAATTTTAACATTTACCCATTTACCTAAAAAGTGTAGCCGCAATATTTATGGTGTTAGGAAGGCATGAAGATGTAATCATGTTGAAGTGATTTTGTAAGTATCTTGTTTGATTAATATAGCCTTGAGCTTCCTAGGATAAGACTATTTCATAATGGATAAGGGCTTTTAAAATCAGAAAAGAAAATTTACAATAAAATATTGTTGAAATACTCAGTCTATTATTTTAGTTGGGAATTTAATGACAACTCTATTAAGGGTACAATCGATTTTAACATTTACCCATTTAGCTAAAAAGTGTAGCCGCAATATTTATGGTGTTAGGAAGCCATAAAGATGTAATCATGTTGAAGTGATTTTGTAAGTATCTTGTTTGATTAATATAGCCTTGAGCTTCCTAGGATAAGACTATTTCATAATAGATAAGGGCTTTTAAAATTTGAAAAAAATATGTACAATAAAATATTGTTGATATACTCAAACTATTATTTCAGTTGGGAATTTAATGACAATTGTGTTAAGGGTACAAACAATTTTAAAATTTACCCATTTAGCTAAAAAGTGTAGCTGGAATATTTATGGTGTTAGGAAACCATGAAGCTGTAATCATGTTGAAGTGATTTTGTAAGTATCTTGTTTGGTTAATATAGCCTTGAGCTTCCTCGGATAAGACTATTTCATAATGGATAAGGGCTTTTAAAATCAGAAAAGAAAATTTACAATAAAATATTGTTGAAATACTCAGACTATTATTTCTTTCGGGAATTTAATGACAATTGTGTTATGGGTACAAACAATTTTAACATTTACCCATTTAGCTAAAAAGTGTAGCCGCAATATTTATGGTGTTAGGAAGCCATAAAGATGTAATACTGTTGAAGTGATTTTGTAAGTATCTTGTTTGATTAATATAGCCTTGAGCTTCCTCGGATAAGACTATTTCATAATGGATAAGGGCTTTTAAAATCAGGAATAAAAACTTTACAATAAAATATTGTTGAAATACTCAGACTATTATTTCTGTTGGGAATTTAATGACAATTGTGTTAAGGGTACAAACAATTTTAAAATTTACCCATTTAGCTAAAAAGTGTTGCCGCAATATTTATGGTGTTAGGAAGCCATAAAGATGTAATACTGTTGAAGTGATTTTGTAAGTATCTTGTTTGATTAATATAGCCTTGAGCTTCCTAGGATAAGACTATTTCATAATGGATAAGGGCTTTTAAAATCAGAAAAGAAAATTTACAATAAAATATTGTTGAAATACTCAGACTATTATTTCAGTTGGGAATTTAATGACAATTGTGTTATGGGTACAAACAATTTTAACATTTACCCATTTAGCTAAAAAGTGTAGCTGCAATATTTATGGTGTTAGGAAACCATGAAGCTGTAATCATGTTGAAGTGATTTTGTAAGTATCTTGTTTGGTTAATATAGCCTTGAGCTTCCTCGGATAAGACTATTTCATAATGGATAAGGGCTTTTAAAATCAGAAAAGAAAATTTACAATAAAATATTGTTGAAATACTCAGACTATTATTTTAGTTTCAAATTTAATGACAATTGTGTTATGGGTACAATCGATTTTAACATTTACCCATTTAGCTAAAAAGTGTAGCCGCAATATTTATGGTGTTAGGAAGCCATAAAGATGTAATCATGTTGAAGTGATTTTGTAAGTATCTTGTTTGATTAATATAGCCTTGAGCTTCCTAGGATAAGACTATTTCATAATGGATAAGGGCTTTTAAAATCAGAAAAAAAAACTTTACAATAAAATATTGTTGAAATACTCACACTATTATTTTAGTTGGGCATTTAATGACAACTGTATTAAGGGTACAATCGATTTTAACATTTACCCATTTAGCTCAAAAGTGTAGCCACAATATTTATGGTGTTAGGAAGCCATGAAGGTGTAATCATGTTGAAGTAATTTTGCAAGTATCTTCTTTCATTAATATAGCCTTGAGCTTCCAAGGATAAGACTATTTCATAATGGATAAGGGCTTTTAAAAGCAGAAAAGAAAATTTACAATAAAATATTGTTGAAATACTCAGACTATTATTTCAGTTGGGAATTTAATGACAATTGTGTTAAGGGTACAAACAATTTTAAAATTTACCCATTTAGCTAAAAAGTGTAGCCGCAATATTTATGGTGTTAGGAAGCCATAAAGATGTAATACTGTTGAAGTGATTTTGTAAGTATCTTGTTTGATTAATATAGCCTTGAGCTTCCTCGGATAAGACTATTTCATAATGGATAAGGGCTTTTAAAATCAGAAAAAAAAACTTTACAATAAAATATTATTGAAATACTCAAACTATTATTTCAGTTGGGAATTTAATGACAATTGTGTTAAGGGTACAAACAATTTTAAAATTTACCCATTTAGCTAAAAAGTGTAGCCGCAATATTTATGGTGTTAGGAAGCCATAAAGATGTAATACTGTTGAAGTGATTTTGTAAGTATCTTGTTTGATTAATATAGCCTTGAGCTTCCTAGGATAAGACTATTTCATAATGGATAAGGGCTTTTAAAATCAGAAAAGAAAATTTACAATAAAATATTGTTGAAATACTCAGACTATTATTTCAGTTGGGAATTTAATGACAATTGTGTTAAGGGTACAAACAATTTTAACATTTACCCATTTAGCTAAAAAGTGTAGCCCCAATATTTATGGTGTTAGGAAGCCATAAAGATGTAATCATGTTGAAGTGATTTATTAAGTATCTTCTTTGATTAATATAGCATTGAGCTTCCTAGGATAAGACTATTTCATAATGGATAAGGGCTTTTAAAATCAGAAAAGAAAATTTACAATAAAATATTGTTGAAATACTCAGACTATTATTTCTGTTGGGAATTTAATGACAATTGTGTTACGGGTACAAACAATTTTAACATTTACCCATTTAGCTAAAAAGTGTAGCCGCAATATTTATGGTGCTAGAAAGCCAAGAAGCTGTAATCATGTTGAAGTGATTTTGTAAGTATCTTGTTTGATTAATATAGCCTTGAGCTTCCTCGGATAAGACTATTTCATAATGGATAAGGGCTTTTAAAATTTGAAAAAAATATTTACAATAAAATATTGTTGAAATACTCAGACTATTATTTCTGTTGGGAATTTAATGACAACTCTATTAAGGGTACAATCGATTTTAACATTTACCCATTTAGCTAAAAAGTGTAGCCGCAATATTTATGGTGTTAGGAAGCCATGAAGATGTTATCATGTTGAAGTGATTTTGTAAGTATCTTGTTTGATTAATATAGCCTTGAGCTTCCTCGGATAAGACTATTTCATAATGGATAAGGGATTTTAAAATCATAAAAAAAAACTTTACAATAAAATATTATTGAAATACTCGAACTATTATTTCAGTTGGGAATTTAATGACAATTGTGTTAAGGGTATAAACAATTTTAAAATTTACCCATTGAGCTAAAAAGTGTAGCCGCAATATTTATGGTGTTAGGAAGCCCTAAAGATGTAATACTGTTGAAGTGATTTTGTAAGTATCTTCTTTGATTAATATAGCCTTGAGCTTCCTAGGATAAGACTATTTCATAATGGATAAGGGCTTTTAAATTTAGAAAAAATATTTACTAGAAAATATTTTTGAAAGACTCAGACTGTTATATTAGTTGGGAATTTAATGACAATTGTGTTAAAAGTACAAACAATTTTAACATTTACCCATTTAGCTAAAAAGTGTAGCCGCAATATTTATGGTGTTAGGAAGCCATAAAGATGTAATACTGTTGAAGTGATTTTGTAAGTATCTTGTTTGATTAATATAGCCTTGAGCTTCCTAGGATAAGACTATTTCATAATGGATAAGGGCTTTTAAAATCAGAAAAAAATATTTACAATCAAATATTGTTGAAATACTAAACTATTATTTTTGTTGGGAATTTAATGACAATTGTGTTATGGGTACAATCAATTTTAACATTTACCCATTTAGCTAAAAAGTGTAGCCGCAATATTTATGGTGCTAGGAAGCCATGAAGATGTTATCATGTTGAAGTGATTTTGTAAGTATCTTGTTTGATTAATATAGCCTTGAGCTTCCTAGGATAATACTATTTCATAATGGATAAGGGCTTTTAAAATCAGAAAAGAAAATTTACAATAAAATATTGTTGAAATACTCAGACTATTATTTTAGTTGGGAATTTAATGACAACTGTATTAAGGGTACAATCGATTTTAACATTTACCCATTTAGCTAAAAAGTGTAGCCGCAATATTTATGGTGTTAGGAAGCCATAAAGATGTAATACTGTTGAAGTGATTTTGTAAGTATCTTGTTTGATTAATATAGCCTTGAGCTTCCTAGGATAAGACTATTTCATAATGGATAAGGGCTTTTAAAATCAGAAAAAAAAACTTTACAATAAAATATTGTTGAAATACTCAAACTATTATTTCAGTTGGGAATTTAATGACAATTGTGTTAAGGGTACAAACAATTTTAACATTTACCCATTTAGCTAAAAAGTGTAGCCGCAATATTTATGGTGTTAGGAAGCCATAAAGATGTAATACTGTTGAAGTGATTTTGTAAGTATCTTGTTTGATTAATATAGCCTTGAGCTTCCTAGGATAAGACTATTTCATAATGGATAAGGGCTTTTAAAATCAGAAGAAAAAATTTACAATAAAATATTGTTGAAATACTCAGACTATTATTTTAGTTGGGAATTTAATGACAATTCTGTTAAGGGTACAAACCATTTTAACATTTACCCATTTAGCTAAAAAGTGTAGCCGCAATATTTATGGTGTTAGGAAGCCATGAAGGTGTAATCATGTTGAAGTGATTTTGTAAGTATCTTGTTTGATTAATATAGCCTTGAGCTTCCTAGGATAAGACTATTTCATAATGGATAAGGGCTTTTAAAATCAGAAAAGAAAATTTACAATAAAATATTGTTGAAATACTCAGACTATTATTTTAGTTGGGAATTTAATGACAATTGTGTTAAGGGTACAAACAATTTTAACATTTACCCATTTAGCTAAAAAGTGTAGCCGCAATATTTATGGTGCTAGGATGCCATAAAGATGTAATACTGTTGAAGTGATTTTGTAAGTATCTTGTTTGATTAATATAGCCTTGAGCTTCCTCAGATAAGACTATTTCATAATGGATAAGGGCTTTTAAAATCAGGAAAAAAAATATTTACAATAAAATATTGTTGAAATACTCAGACTATTATTTCAGTTGGGAATTTAATGACAATTGTGTTATGGGTACAAACAATTTTAACATTTACCCATTTAGCTAAAAAGTGTAGCCGCAATATTTATGGTGTTAGGAAGCCATAAAGATGTAATACTGTTGAAGTGATTTTGTAAGTATCTTGTTTGATTAATATAGCCTTGAGCTTCCTAGGATAAGACTATTTCATAATGGATAAGGGCTTTTAAAATCAGAAAGGAAAATTTACAATAAAATATTGTTGAAATACTTAGACTATTATTTTAGTTTCAAATTTAATGACAATTGTGTTATGGGTACAATCGATTTTAACATTTACCCATTTAGCTAAAAAGTGTAGCCGCAATATTTATGGTGTTAGGAAGCCATAAAGGTGTAATCATGTTGAAGTGATTTTGTAAGTATCTTGTTTGATTAATATAGCCTTGAGCTTCCTCGGATAAGACTATTTCATAATGGATAAGGGCTTTTAAAATCAGAAAAGAAAATTTACAATAAAATATTGTTGAAATACTCAGACTATTATTTTAGTTGGGAATTTAATGACAATTGTGTTAAGGGTACAAACAATTTTAACATTTACCCATTTAGCTAAAAAGTGTAGCCGCAATATTTATGGTGTTAGGAAGCCATAAAGATGTAATCATGTTGAAGTGATTTTGTAAGTATCTTGTTTGATTAATATAGCCTTGAGCTTCCTAGGATAAGACTATTTCATAATGGATAAGGGCTTTTAAAATCAGAAAAGAAAATTTACAATAAAATATTGTTGAAATACTCAGACTATTATTTCTGTTGGGAATTTAATGACAATTGTGTTAAGGGTACAAACAATTTTAAAATTTACCCATTTAGCTAAAAAGTGTGGCCGCAATATTTATGGTGTTAGGAAGCCATAAAGATGTAATACTGTTGAAGTGATTTTGTAAGTATCTTGTTTGATTAATATAGCCTTGAGCTTCCTAGGATAAGACTATTTCATAATGGATAAGGGCTTTTAAAATCAGAAAAAAACTTTACAATAAATTATTGGTGAAATACTAAGACTATTATTTCAGTTGGGAATTTAATGATAATTCTGTTAAGGGTACAAACAATTTTAACATTTACCCATTTAGCTAAAAATTATAGCCGCAATATTTATTGTGTAAGGAAGCCTGAAAGATGTTATCATGTTGAAGTGATTTTGTAAGTATCTTGTTTGATTAATATAGCCTTGAGCTTCCTAGGATAAGACTATTTCATAATGGATAAGGGCTTTTAAAATCAGAAAAGAAAATTTACAATAAAATATTGTTGAAATACTCAGACTATTATTTCAGTTGGGAATTTAATGACAATTGTGTTAAGGGTACAAACAATTTTAACATTTACCCATTTAGCTAAAAAGTGTAGCCCCAATATTTATGGTGTTAGGAAGCCATAAAGATGTAATCATGTTGAAGTGATTTATTAAGTATCTTCTTTGATTAATATAGCATTGAGCTTCCTAGGATAAGACTATTTCATAATGGATAAGGGCTTTTAAAATCAGAAAAAAAATTTACTAGAAAATATTGTTGAAATACTCATACTATTATTTCTGTTGGGAATCTAATGACAATTGTGTTATGGGTACAAACAATTTTAACATTTACCCATTTAGCTAAAAAGTGTAGTAGGAAGCCATAAAGATGTAATACTGTTGAAGTGATTTTGTAAGTATCTTGTTTGATTAATATAGCCTTGAGCTTCCTAGGATAAGACTATTTCATAATGGATAAGGGCTTTTAAAATCAGAAAAGAAAATTTACAATAAAATATTGTTGAAATACTCACACTATTATTTTTGTTGGGAATTTAATGGCAATTGTGTTAAGGGTACAAACGATTTTAACATTTACCCATTTAGCTAAAAAGTGTAGCCGTAATATTTATGGTGTTAGGAAGCCGTGAAGGTGTAATCATGTTGAAGTGATTTTGTAAGTATCTTCTTTGATTAATATAGCCTTGGGCTTCCTAGTATAAGACTATTTCATAATGGATAAGGGCTTTTAAAATCAGAAAAAAAATTTACAATAAAATATTGTTGAAATACTCAGACTATTATTTTAGTTGGATATATAAGGACAATTTTGTTTAGGGTATAAACAATTTTAACATTTACCCATTTACCTAAAAAGTATAGCCGCAATATTTATTGTGTTAGGAAGCCATGAAGATGTAATCATGTTGAAGTGATTTTGAAGTATTTTGTTTGATTAATATAGCCTTGAGCTTCCTAGGATAAGACTATTTCATAATGGATAAGGGCTTTTAAAATCAGAAAAGAAAATTTACAATAAATTATTGCTGAAATACTAAGACTATTATTTTAGTTGGGAATTTAATGACAATTGTGTTAAGGGTACAAACAATTTTAACATTTACCCATTTAGCTAAAAAGTGTAGCCGCAATATTTATGGTGTTAGGAAGCCATAAAGATGTAATACTGTTGAAGTGATTTTGTAAGTATCTTGTTTGATTAATATAGCCTTGAGCTTCCTAGGATAAGACTATTTCATAATGGATAAGGGCTTTTAAAATCAGAAAAAAATATTTACAATAAAATATTGTTGAAATACTCAGACTATTATTTCAGTTGGGAATTTAATGACAATTGTGTTATGGGTACAAACAATTTTAACATTTACCCATTTAGCTAAAAAGTGTAGCCGCAATATTTATGGTGTTAGGAAGCCATAAAGATGTAATACTGTTGAAGTGATTTTGTAAGTATCTTGTTTGATTAATATAGCCTTGAGCTTCCTAGGATAAGACTATTTCATAATGGATAAGGGCTTTTAAAATCAGAAGTGAAAATTTACAATAAAATATTGTTGAAATACTGAGACTATTATTTTAGTTGGGAATTTAATGACAATTGTATTAAGGGTAAAAACAATTTTAACATTTACCCATTTAGCTAAAAAGTGTAGCCGTAATATTTATGGTGTTAGGAAGCCATAAAGATGTAATCATGTTGAAGTGATTTTGTAAGTATCTTGTTTGATTAATATAGCCTTGAGCTTCCTAGGATAAGACTATTTCATAATGGATAAGGGCTTTTAAAATCAGAAAAAAAAATTTACAATAAAATATTGTTGAAATACTAAGACTATTATTTCAGTTGGGAATTTAATGACAATTGTGTTATGGGTACAAACAATTTTAACATTTACCCATTTAGCTAAAAAGTGTAGCCGCAATATTTATGGTGTTAGGAAGCCATAAAGATGTAATACTGTTGAAGTGATTTTGTAAGTATCTTGTTTGATTAATATAGCCTTGAGCTTCCTAGGATAAGACTATTTCATAATGGATAAGGGCTTTTAAATTCAGAAAAAATGTTTACTAGAAAATATTTTTGAAAGACTCAGACTATTATTTTAGTTGGGAATTTAATGACAATTGTGTTAAGGGTACAAACAATTTTAACATTTACCCATTTAGCTAAAAAGTGTAGCCGCAATATTTATGGTGTAAGGAAGCCATGAAGGTGTAATCATGTTGAACTGATTTTGTAAGTATCTTCTTTGATTATTATAGCCTTTAGCTTTCAAGGATAAGACTATTTCATAATGTATAAGGGCTTTTAAAATCAGAAAAGAAAATTTACAATAAAATATTGTTGAAATACTGAGACTATTATTTCAGTTGGGAATTTAATGACAATTGTGTTAAGGGTACAAACAATTTTAAAATTTACCCATTTAGCTAAAAAGTGTAGCCGCAATATTTATGGTGTTAGGAAGCCATAAAGATGTAATACTGTTGAAGTGATTTTGTAAGTATCTTGTTTGATTAATATAGCCTTGAGCTTCCTAGGATAAGACTATTTCATAATGGATAAGGGCTTTTAAAATCAGAAAAGAAAATTTACAATAAAATATTGTTGAAATACTCAGACTATTATTTTAGTTGGGAATTTAATGACAATTGTGTTAAGGGTACAAACAATTTTAACATTTACCCATTTAGCTAAAAAGTGTAGCCGCAATATTTATGGTGTTAGGAAGCCATAAAGATGTAATACTGTTGAAGTGATTTTGTAAGTATCTTGTTTGATTAATATAGCCTTGAGCTTCCTAGGATAAGACTATTTCATAATGGATAAGGGCTTTTAAAATCAGAAAAAAATATTTACAATAAAATATTGTTGAAATACTCAGACTATTATTTTAGTTGGGAATTTAATGACAATTGTGTTATGGGTACAAACAATTTTAACATTTACCCATTTAGCTAAAAAGTGTAGCCCAATATTTATGGTGCTTGGAAGCCATGAAGATGTAATCATGTTGAAGTGATTTTGTAAGTATCTTGTTTGATTAATATAGCCTTGAGCTTCCTCGGATAACACTATTTCATAATGGATAAGGGCTTTTAAAATCAGAAAAGAAAATTTACAATAAAATATTGTTGAAATACTCACACTATTATTTCAGTTGGGAATTTAATGACAATTGTGTTATGGGTACAAACAATTTTAACATTTACCCATTTAGCTAAAAAGTGTAGCCGCAATATTTATGGTGTTAGGAAGCCATAAAGATGTAATACTGTTGAAGTGATTTTGTAAGTATCTTGTTTGGTTAATATAGCCTTGAGCTTCCTCGGTTAAGACTATTTCATAATGGATAAGGGCTTTTAAAATCAGAAAAAAAAACTTTACAATAAAATATTGTTGAAATACTCAGACTATTATTTCAGTTGGGAATTTAATGACAATTGTGTTATGGGTACAAACAATTTTAACATTTACCCATTTAGCTAAAAAGTGTAGCCGCAATATTTATGGTGTTAGGAAGCCATAAAGATGTAATACTGTTGAAGTGATTTTGTAAGTATCTTGTTTGATTAATATAGCCTTGAGCTTCCTAGGATAAGACTATTTCATAATGGATAAGGGCTTTTAAAATCAGAAAAGAAAATTTACAATAAAATATTGTTGAAATACTCAGACTATTATCTTAGTTGGGAATTTAATGACAACTGTATTAAGGGTACAATCCATTTTAACATTTACCCATTTAGCTAAAAAGTGTAGCCGCAATATTTATGGTGTTAGGAAGCCATGAAGGTGTAATCATGTTGAAGTGATTTTGTAAGTATCTTGTTTGATTAATATAGCCTTGAGCTTCCTCGGATAAGACTATTTCATAATGGATAAGGGCTTTTAAAATTAGAAAAGAAAATTTACAATAAAATATTGTTCAAATACTAAGACTATTATTTCAGTTGGGAATTTAATGACAATTGTATTAAGGGTAAAAACAATTTTAACATTTACCTATTTAGCTAAAAAGTGTAGCCGCAATATTTATGGTGTTAGGAAGCCATAAAGATGTAATACTATTGAAGTGATTTTGTAAGTATCTTGTTTGATTAATATAGCCTTGAGCTTCCTAGGATAAGACTATTTCATAATGCATAAGGGCTTTTAAAATCAGAAGTGAAAATTTACAATAAAATATTGTTGAAATACTGAGACTATTATTTCAGTTGGGAATTTAATGACAATTGTATTAAGGGTAAAAACAATTTTAACATTTACCCATTTAGCTAAAAAAGTGTAGCCGCAATATTTATGGTGTTAGGAAACCATGAAGCTGTAATCATGGTGAAGTGATTTTGTAAGTATCTTGTTTGATTAATATAGCCTTGAGCTTCCTCGGATAAGACTATTTCATAATGGATAAGGGCTTTTAAAATTTGAAAAAAATATTTACAATAAAATATTGTTGAAATACTCAGACTATTATTTCTGTTGGGAATTTAATGACAATTGTGTTATGGGTACAAACAATTTTAACATTTACCCATTTAGCTAAAAAGTGTAGCCGCAATATTTATGGTGTTAGGAAGCCATAAAGATGTAATACTGTTGAAGTGATTTTGTAAGTATCTTGTTTGATTAATATAGCCTTGAGCTTCCTAGGATAAGACTATTTCATAATGGATAAGGGCTTTTAAAATCAGAAAAGAAAATTTACAATAAAATATTTTTGAAATACTGAAGCTATTATTTCAGTTGGGAATTTAATGACAATTGTATTAAGGGTAAAAACAATTTTAACATTTACCTATTTAGCTAAAAAGTGTAGCCGCAATATTTATGGTGTTAGGAAACCATGAAGCTGTAATCATGTTGAAGTGATTTTGTAAGTATCTTGTTTGATTAATATAGCCTTGAGCTTCCTCGGATAAGACTATTTCATAATGGATAAGGGCTTTTAAAATTTGAAAAAAATATTTACAATAAAATATTGTTGAAATACTCAGACTATTATTTCTGTTGGGAATTTAATGACAATTGTGTTAAGGGTACAAACAATTTTAAAATTTACCCATTTAGCTAAAAAGTGTGGCCGCAATATTTATGGTGTTAGGAAGCCATAAAGATGTAATACTGTTGAAGTGATTTTGTAAGTATCTTGTTTGATTAATATAGCCTTGAGCTTCCTAGGATAAGACTATTTCATAATGGATAAGGGCTTTTAAAATCAGAAAACATTATTTACAATAAATTATTGCTGAAATACTAAGACTATTATTTTAGTTGGGAATTTAATGACAATTGTGTTAAGGGTACAAACAATTTTAACATTTACCCATTTAGCTAAAAAGTGTAGCCGCAATATTTATGGTGTTAGGAAGCCATGAAGATGTTATCATGTTGAAGTGATTTTGTAAGTATCTTGTTTGATTAATATAGCCTTGAGCTTCCTCGGATAAGACTATTTCATAATGGATAAGGGCTTTTAAAATCAGAAAAAAAACTTTACAATAAAATATTGTTGAAATACTCAAACTATTATTTCAGTTGGGAATTTAATGACAATTGTGTTAAGGGTACAAACAATTTTAACATTTACCCATTTAGCTAAAAAGTGTAGCCGCAATATTTATGGTGTTAGGAAGCCATAAAGATGTAATCATGTTGAAGTGATTTTGTAAGTATCTTGTTTGATTAATATAGCCTTGAGCTTCCTAGGATAAGACTATTTCATAATGGATAAGGGCTTTTAAAATCAGAAAAGAAAATTTACAATAAAATATTGTTGAAATACTCAAACTATTATTTCAGTTGGGAATTTAATGACAATTGTGTTAAGGGTACAAACCATTTTAACATTTACCCATTTAGCTAAAAAGGGTAGCCGTAATATTTATGGTGTTAGGAAGGCATGAAGGTGTAATCATGTTGAAGTGATTTTGTAAGTATCTTCTTTCATTAATATAGCCTTGAGCTTCCAAGGATAAGACTATTTCATAATGGATAAGGTCTTTTAAAATCAGAAAAGAAAATTTACAATAAAATATTGTTGAAATACTCAGTCTATTATTTTAGTTGGGAATTTAATGACAACTCTATTAAGGGTACAATCGATTTTAACATTTACCCATTTAGCTAAAAACTGTAGCCGCAATATTTATGGTGCTAGGAAGCCATAAAGATGTAATACTGTTGAAGTGATTTTGTAAGTATCTTGTTTGATTAATATAGCCTTGAGCTTCCTAGGATAAGACTATTTCATAATGCATAAGGGCTTTTAAAATCAGAAGAAAAAATTTACAATAAAATATTGTTGAAATACTGAGACTATTATTTCAGTTGGGAATTTAATGATAATTGTATTAAGGGTAAAAACAATTTTAACATTTACCCATTTAGCTAAAAAAGTGTAGCCGCAATATTTATGGTGTTAGGAAACCATGAAGCTGTAATCATGTTGAAGTGATTTTGTAAGTATCTTTTTTGATTAATATAGCCTTGAGCTTCCTCGTATAAGACTATTTCATAATGGATAAGGGCTTTTAAAATCAGAAAAGAAAATTTACAATAAAATATTGTTGAAATACTAAGACTATTATTTTAGTTGGGAATTTAATGACAATTGTGTTAAGGGTACAAACAATTTTAACATTTACCCATTTAGCTAAAAAGTGTAGCCGCAATATTTATGGTGTTAGGAAGCCATAAAGATGTAATACTGTTGAAGTGATTTTGTAAGTATCTTGTTTGATTAATATAGCCTTGAGCTTCCTCGGATAAGACTATTTCATAATGGATAAGGGCTTTTAAAATCAGGAAAAAAAACTTTACAATAAAATATTGTTGAAATACTCAAACTATTATTTCAGTTGGGAATTTAATGACAATTGTGTTAAGGGTACAAACAATTTTAACATTTACCCATTTAGCTAAAAAGTGTAGCCGCAATATTTATGGTGTTAGGAAGCCATAAAGATGTAATCATGTTGAAGTGATTTTGTAAGTATCTTGTTTGATTAATATAGCCTTGAGCTTCCTAGGATAAGACTATTTCATAATGGATAAGGGCTTTTAAAATCAGAAAAGAAAATTTACAATAAAATATTGTTGAAATACTGAGACTATTATTTTAGTTGGGAATTTAATGACAATTGTGTTAAGGGTACAAACCATTTTAACATTTACCCATTTAGCTAAAAAGTGTAGCCGCAATATTTATGGTGTTAGGAAGCCATGAAGGTGTAATCATGTTGAAGTAATTTTGTAAGTATCTTCTTTGATTAATATAGCCTTGAGCTTCCAAGGATAAGACTATTTCATAATGGATAAGGGCTTTTAAAATCAGAAAAGAAAATTTACAATAAATGATTGCTGAAATACTCAAACTATTATTTCAGTTGGGAATTTAATGACAATTGTGTTAAGGGTACAAACAATTTTAAAATTTACCCATTTAGCTAAAAAGTGTAGCCGCAATATTTATGGTGTTAGGAAGCCATAAAGATGTAATACTGTTGAAGTGATTTTGTAAGTATCTTCTTTGATTAATATAGCCTTGAGCTTCCTAGGATAAGACTATTTCATAATAGATAAGGGCTTTTAAAATTTGAAAAAAATATGTACAATAAAATATTGTTGATATACTCAAACTATTATTTCAGTTGGGAATTTAATGACAATTGTGTTAAGGGTACAAACAATTTTAACATTTACCCATTTAGCTAAAAAGTGTAGCCGCAATATTTATGGTGTTAGGAAGCCATAAAGATGTAATCATGTTGAAGTGATTTTGTAAGTATCTTGTTTGATTAATATAGCCTTGAGCTTCCTAGGATAAGACTATTTCATAATGCATAAAGGCTTTTAAAATCAAAAAACAAAATTTACAATAAAATATTTTTAAAATACTCAAACTATTATCTTAGTTGGGAATTTAATGACAATTGTGTTAAGGGTACAAACAATTTTAACATTTACCCATTTAGCTAAAAAGTGTAGCCGCAATATTTATGGTGTTAGGAAGCCATGAAGGTGTAATCATGTTGAAGTGATTTTGTAAGTATCTTGTTTGATTAATATAGCCTTGAGCTTCCTAGGATAAGACTATTTCATAATGGATAAGGGCTTTTAAAATCAGAAAAGAAAATTTACAATAAAATATTGTTGAAATACTCAGACTATTATTTTAGTTGGGAATTTAATGACAATTGTGTTAAGGGTACAAACAATTTTAACATTTACCCATTTAGCTAAAAAGTGTAGCCGCAATATTTATGGTGTTAGGAAGCCATAAAGATGTAATACTGTTGAAGTGATTTTGTAAGTATCTTGTTTGATTAATATAGCCTTGAGCTTCCTAGGATAAGACTATTTCATAATGGATAAGGGCTTTTAAAATCAGAAAAGAAAATTTACAATAAAATATTGTTGAAATACTGAGACTATTATTTCTGTTGGGAATTTAATGACAATTGTGTTAAGGGTACAAACAATTTTAAAATTTACCCATTTAGCTAAAAAGTGTAGCCGCAATATTTATGGTGTTAGGAAGCCATAAAGA
The DNA here is from genome assembly GCA_030763125.1 of Hippophae gyantsensis. Lineage (NCBI taxonomy): Eukaryota > Viridiplantae > Streptophyta > Magnoliopsida > Rosales > Elaeagnaceae > Hippophae > Hippophae gyantsensis. Next base: position 47,836,267 of record CM061036.1, read on the forward strand.
TGTAATACTGTTGAAGTGATTTTGTAAGTATCTTGTTTGATTAATATAGCCTTGAGCTTCCTAGGATAAGACTATTTCATAATGGATAAGGGCTTTTAAAATCAGAAACGAAAATTTACAATAAATTATTGTTGAAATACTAAGACAATTATTTCAGTTGGGAATTTAATGACAATTGTGTTAAGGGTACAAACAATTTTAACATTTACCCATTTAGCTAAAAAGTGTAGCCGCAATATTTATGGTGTTAGGAAGCCATAAAGATGTAATCATGTTGAAGTGATTTTGTAAGTATCTTGTTTGATTAATATAGCCTTGAGCTTCCTAGGATAAGACTATTTCATAATGGATAAGGGCTTTTAAAATCAGAGAAGAAAATTTACAATAAAATATTGTTGAAATACTCAGACTATTATTTCAGTTGGGAATTTAATGACAATTGTGTTAAGGGTACAAACGATTTTAACATTTACCCATTTAGCTAAAAAGTGTAGCCGCAATATTTATGGTGTTAGGAAGCCATGAAGGTGTAATCATGTTGAAGTGATTTTGTAAGTATCTTCTTTGATTAATATAGCCTTGAGCTTCCTAGGGTAAGACTATTTCATAATGGATAAGGGCTTTTAAAATCAGAAAAAAAAACTTTACAATAAAATATTGTTGAAATACTCAGACTATTATTTCAGTTGGATATATAAGGACAATTTTGTTTAGGGTATAAACAATTTTAACATTTACCCATTTAGGTAAAAATTGTAGCCGCAATATTTTTGGTGCTAGGAAGCCATAAAGATGTAATCATGTTCAAGTGATTTTGTTAAGTATCTTCTTTGATTAATATAGCCTTGAGCTTCCAAGGATAAGACTATTTCATAATGGATAAGGGCTTTTAAATTCAGAAAAAAAATTTACTAGAAAATATTTTTGAAAGACTCAGACTATTATCTTAGTTGGGAATTTAATGACAATTGTGTTAAAAGTACAAACAATTTTAACATTTACCCATTTAGCTAAAAAGTGTAGCCGCAATATTTATGGTATTTGGAAGCCATGAAGGTGTAATCATGTTGAAGTGATTTTGTAAGTATCTTGTTTGATTAATATAGCCTTCAGCTTTCTAGGATAAGACTATTTCATAATGTATAAGGGCTTTTCAAATCAGAAAAGAAATTTTACAATAAAATATTGTTTAAATACTGAGACTATTATTTCAGTTGGGAATTTAATGCCAATTGTATTAAGGGTACAATCAATTTTAACATTTACCCATTTAGCTAAAAATATTAGCCTCAATATTTATGGTGTTAGGAAGCCATGAAGGTGTAATCATGTTGAAGTGATTTTGTTAGTATCTTGTTTGATTAATATAGCCTTGAGCTTCCTAGGATAAGACTATTTCATAATGGATAAGGGTTTTTAAAATCAGAAAAGAAATTTTACAATAAAATATTGTTGAAATACTGAGACTATTATTTCAGTTGGGATTTTAATGACAATTCTGTTAAGGGTACAAACCATTTTAACACTTACCCATTTAGTTAAAAAGTGTAGCCGCAATATTTATGGTGTTAGGAAACCATGAAGCTGTAATCATGTTGAAGTGATTTTGTAAGTATCTTGTTTGATTAATATAGCCTTGAGCTTCCTAGGATAAGACTATTTCATAATGGATAAGGGCTTTTAAAATCAGAAAAGAAAATTTACAATAAAATATTGTTGAAATACTCAAACTATTATTTCAGTTGGGAATTTAATGACAATTGTATTAAGGGTACAAACAATTTTAAAATTTACCCATTTAGCTAAAAAGTGTAGCCGCAATATTTATGGTGTTAGGAAGCCATAAAGATGTAATACTGTTGAAGTGATTTTGTAAGTATCTTCTTTGATTAATATAGCCTTGAGCTTCCTAGGATAAGACTATTTCATAATAGATAAGGGCTTTTAAAATTTGAAAAAAATATGTACAATAAAATATTGTTGATATACTCAAACTATTATTTCAGTTGGGAATTTAATGACAATTATGTTAAGGGCACAATCAATTTTAACATTTACCAATTTTGCTAAAATGTGTAGCTGGAATATTTATGGTGTTAGGAAACCATGAAGCTGTAATCATGTTGAAGTGATTTTGTAAGTATCTTCTTTGATTAATATAGCCTCGAGCTTCCAAGGATAAGACTATTTCATAATGGATAAGGGCATTTAAAATCAGAAAATAAAATTTACAATAAAATATTGTTGAAATACTGAGACTATTATTTCAGTTGGGAATTTAATGACAATTGTATTAAGGGTACAATCGATTTTAACATTTACCCATTTAGCTAAAAAGTGTAGCCGCAATATTTATGGTGCTAGGAAGCCATGAAGATGTTATCATGTTGAAGTGATTTTGTAAGTATCTTGTTTGATTAATATAGCCTTGAGCTTCCAAGGATAAGACTATTTCATAATGGATAAGGGCTTTTAAAATCAGAAAACAAAATTTACAATAAATTATTGCTGAAATACTAAGACTATTATTTTAGTTGGGAATTTAATGACAATTGTGTTAAGGGTACAAACGATTTTAACATTTACCCATTTAGCTAAAAAGTGTAGCTGCAATATTTATGGTGTTAGGAAGCCAAGAAGGTATAATCATGTTGAAGTGATTTTGTAAGTATCTTCTTTGATTAATATAGCCTTAAGCTTCCTAGGATAAGAGTATTTCATAATGGATAAGGGCTTTTAAATTTAGAAAAAAAATTTACTAGAAAATATTTTTGAAAGACTCAGACTATTATCTTAGTTGGGAATTTAATGACAATTGTGTTAAGGGTACAAACGATTTTAACATTTACCCATTTAGCTAAAAAGTGTAGCCGCAATATTTATGGTGTTAGGAAGCCATAAAGATGTAATACTGTTGAAGTGATTTTGTAAGTATCTTGTTTGATTAATATAGCCTTGAGCTTCCTAGGTTAAGACTATTTCATAATGGATAAGGGCTTTTAAAATCAGGAAAAAAAACTTTACAATAAAATATTGTTGAAATACTGAGACTATTATTTCAGTTGGGAATTTAATGACAATTGTGTTAAGGGTACAAACCATTTTAACATTTACCCATTTAGCTAAAAAGTGTAGCCGCAATATTTATGGTGTTAGGAAACCATGAAGGTGTAATCATGTTGAAGTAATTTTGTAAGTATCTTCTTTGATTAATATAGCCTTGAGCTTCCAAGGATAAGACTATTTCATAATGGATAAGGGCTTTTAAAATCAGAAAAGAAAATTTACAATAAAATATTGTTGAAATACTGAGACTATTATTTTAGTTGGGAATTTAATGACAACTCTATTAAGGGTACAATCGATTTTAACATTTACCCATTTAGCTAAAAACTGTAGCCGCAATATTTATGGTGCTAGGAAGCCATAAAGATGTAATACTGTTGAAGTTATTTTGTAAGTATCTTGTTTGATTAATATAGCCTTGAGCTTCCTAGGATAAGACTATTTCATAATGCATAAGGGCTTTTAAAATCAGAAAAGAAAATTTACAATAAAATATTGTTGAAATACTAAGACTATTATTTCAGTTGGGAATTTAATGACAATTGTGTTAAGGGTAAAAACAATTTTAACATTTACCCATTTAGCTAAAAAGTGTAGCCGCAATATTTATGGTGCTAGGAAGCCATGAAGATGTTATCATGTTGAAGTGATTTTGTAAGTATCTTGTTTGATTAATATAGCCTTGAGCTTCCTCGGATAAGACTATTTCATAATGGATAAGGGCTTTTAAAATCAGGAAAAAAAACTTTACAATAAAATATTGTTGAAATACTCAAACTATTATTTCAGTTGGGAATTTAATGACAATTGTGTTAAGGGTACAAACCATTTTAACATTTACCCATTTAGCTAAAAAGTGTAGCCGCAATATTTATGGTGTTAGGAAGCCATGAAGGTGTAATCATGTTGAAGTGATTTTGTAAGTATCTTCTTTGATTAATATAGCCTTGAGCTTCCAAGGATAAGACTATTTCATAATGGATAAGGGCTTTTAAAATCAGAAAAAAAACTTTACAATAAAATATTGTTGAAATACTCAAACTATTATTTCAGTTGGGAATTTAATGACAATTGTGTTAAGGGTACAAACAATTTTAACATTTACCCATTTAGCTAAAAAGTGTAGCCGCAATATTTATGGTGTTAGGAAGCCATAAAGATGTAATACTGTTGAAGTGATTTTGTAAGTATCTTGTTTGATTAATATAGCCTTGAGCTTCCTAGGATAAGACTATTTCATAATGGATAAGGGCTTTTAAAATCAGAAAAAAACTTTACAATAAAATATTATTGAAATACTCAAACTATTATTTCAGTTGGGAATTTAATGACAATTGTGTTAAGGGTACAAACAATTTTAAAATTTACCCATTTAGCTAAAAAGTGTAGCCGCAATATTTATGGTGTTAGGAAGCCATAAAGATGTAATACTGTTGAAGTGATTTTGTAAGTATCTTGTTTGATTAATATAGCCTTGAGCTTCCTAGGATAAGACTATTTCATAATGGATAAGGGCTTTTAAAATCAAAAAAGAAAATTTACAATAAAATATTGTTGAAATACTCAGACTATTATTTCAGTTGGGAATTTAATGACAATTGTGTTATGGGTACAAACAATTTTAACATTTACCCATTTAGCTAAAAAGTGTAGCCGCAATATTTATGGTGTTAGGAAACCATGAAGCTGTAATCATGTTGAAGTGATTTTGTAAGTATCTTGTTTGATTAATATAGCCTTGAGCTTCCTCGGATAAGACTATTTCATAATGGATAAGGGCTTTTAAAATCAGGAAAAAAAACTTTACAATAAAATATTGTTGAAATACTCAGACTATTATTTCAGTTTCAAATTTAATGACAATTGTGTTATGGGTACAATCGATTTTAACATTTACCCATTTAGCTAAAAAGTGTAGCCGCAATATTTATGGTGTTAGGAAGCCATAAAGATGTAATACTGTTGAAGTGATTTTGTAAGTATCTTGTTTGATTAATATAGCCTTGAGCTTCCTAGGATAAGACTATTTCATAATGGATAAGGGCTTTTAAAATCAGCACAAAAACTTTACAATAAAATATTGTTGAAATACTAAGACTATTATTTCAGTTGGGAATTTAATGACAATTGTGTTAAGGGTACAAACAATTTTAACATTTACCCATTTAGCTAAAAAGTGTAGTCGCAATATTTATAGTGTTAGGAAGCTATAAAGATGTAATCATGTTGAAGTGATTTTGTAAGTATCTTGTTTGATTAATATAGCCTTGAGCTTCCTAGGATAAGACTATTTCATAATGGATAAGGGCTTTTAAAATTAGGAAAAAAATTTACAATAAAATATTGTTGAAATACTCACACTATTATTTTTGTTGGGAATTTAATGACTATTGTGTTAAGGGTACAATCAATTTTAACATTTACCCATTTAGCTAAAAAGTGTAGCCGCAATATTTACGGTGTTAGGGAGCCATGAAGGTGTAATCATGTTGAAGTAATTTTGTAAGTATCTTCTTTGATTAATATAGCCTTGAGCTACCTAGGATAAGACTATTTCATAATGGATAAGGGCTTTTAAAATGAGAAAAGAAAATTTACAATAAAATATTGTTGAAATACGGAGACTATTATTTCAGTTGGGAATTTAATGACAATTGTATTAAGGGTAAAAACAATTTTAACATTTACCTATTTAGCTAAAAAGTGTAGTCGCAATATTTATGGTGCTAGGAAGCCATGAAGATGTTATCATGTTGAAATGATTTTGTAAGTATCTTATTTGATAAATATAGCCTTGAGTTTCCTCGGATAGGACTATTTCATAATGGATAAGGGCTTTTAAAATTAGGAAAAATACTTTACAATAAAATATTGTTGAAATACACAAACTATTATTTTAGTTGGGAATTTAATGACAACTGTGTTATGGGTACAAACAATTTTAACATTTACCCATTTAGCTAAAAAGTGTAGCCACAATATTTATGGTGTTAGGAAGCCATAAAGATGTAATACTGTTGATGTGATTTTGTAAGTATCTTGTTTGATTAATATAGCCTTGAGCTTCCTAGGATAAGACTATTTCATAATGGATAAGGGCTTTTAAAATCAGAAGAGAAAATTTACAATAAAATATTGTTGAAATACTGAGACTATTATTTCAGTTGGGAATTTAATGACAATTGTATTAAGGGTAAAAACAATTTTAACATTTACCCATTTAGCTAAAAAAGTGTAGCCGCAATATTTATGGTGTTAGGAAACCATGAAGCTGTAATCATGTTGAAGTAATTTTGTAAGTATCTTCTTTGATTAATATAGCCTTGAGCTTCCAAGGATAAGACTATTTCATAATGGATAAGGGCTTTTAAAATCAGAAAAGAAAATTTACAATAAAATATTGTTGAAATACTAAGACTATTATTTCAGTTGGGAAATTAATGACAATTGTGTTAAGGGTACAATCAATTTTAACATTTACCCATTTAGCTAAAAAGTGTTGCCGCAATATTTATGGTGTTAGGAAGCCATAAAGATGTAATACTGTTGAAGTGATTTTGTAAGTATCTTGTTTGATTAATATAGCCTTGAGCTTCCTAGGATAAGACTATTTCATAATGGATAAGGGCTTTAAAATTAGGAAAAAAAACTTTACAATAAAATATTGTTGAAATACTCAAACTATTATTTCAGTTGGGAATTTAATGACAATTGTGTTAAGGGTACAAACCATTTTAACATTTACCCATTTAGCTAAAAAGTGTAGCCGCAATATTTATGGTGTTAGGAAGCCATGAAGGTGTAATCATGTTGAAGTGATTTTGTAAGTATCTTCTTTGATTAATATAGCCTTGAGCTTCCAAGGATAAGACTATTTCATAATGGATAAGGGCTTTTAAAATCAGAAAAGAAAATTTACAATAAAATATTGTTGAAATACTAAACTATTATTTTTGTTGGGAATTTAATGACAATTGTGTTAAGGGTAAAATCAATTTTAACATTTACCCATTTAACTAAAAAGTGTAGCCGCAATATTTATGGTGTTAGGAAGCCATGAAGATGTAATCATGTTGAAGTGATTTTGTAAGTATCTTGTTTGATTAATATAGCCTTGAGCTTCCTCGGATAAGACTATTTCATAATGGATAAGGGCTTTTAAAATCAGGAAAAAAAACTTTACAATAAAATATTGTTGAAATACTCAAACTATTATTTCAGTTGGGAATTTAATGACAATTGTGTTATGGGTAAAAACAATTTTAACATTTACCCATTTAGCTAAAAAAGTGTAGCCGCAATATTTATGGTGTTAGGAAACCATGAAGCTGTAATCATGGTGAAGTGATTTTGTAAGTATCTTGTTTGATTAATATAGCCTTGAGCTTCCTCGGATAAGACTATTTCATAATGGATAAGGGCTTTTAAAATCAGGAAAAAAAACTTTACAATAAAATATTGTTGAAATACTCAAACTATTATTTCAGTTGGGAATTTAATGACAATTGTGTTAAGGGTACAATCAATTTTAACATTTACCCATTTAGCTAAAAAGTGTAGCCGCAATATTTATGGTGTTAGGAAGCCATAAAGATGTAATCATGTTGAAGTGATTTTGTAAGTATCTTGTTTGATTAATATAGCAATGAGCTTCCTAGGATAAGACTATTTAATAATGGATAAGGGATTTTAAAATTTGAAAATCATATTTACAATAAAATATTGTTGAAATACTCAGACTATTATTTCAGGTGGGAATTTAATGACAATTATGTTATGGGTACAACCAATTTTAACATTTACCCATTTAACTAAAAAGTGTAGCCGCAATATTTATGGTGTTAGGAAGCCATAAAGATGTAATCATGTTGAAGTGATTTTGTAAGTATCTTGTTTGATTAATATATCGTTGAGCTTCCTTGGATAAGACTATTTCATAATGGATAAGGGATTTTAAAATCAGAGAAGGAAATTTACAATAAAATATTGTTGAAATACTCAGACTATTATTTCAGGTGGGAATTTAATGACAATTATGTTATGGGTACAACCAATTTTAACACTTACCAATTTTGCTAAAATGTGTAGCCGCAAAATTTATGGTGTTAGGAAGCCATGAAGCTGTAATCATGTTGAAGTGATTTTGTAAGTATCTTGTTTGATTAATATAGCCTTGAGCTTCCTAGGATAAGACTATTTCATAATGCAAAAGGGCTTTTAAAATCAAAAGTGAATATTTACAATAAAATATTGTTGAAATACTGAGACTATTATTTCAGTTGGGAATTTAATGACAATTTTGTTAAGGGTACAATCAATTTTAACATTTACCCATTTAGCTAAAAAGTGTAGCCGCAATATTTATGGTGCTAGGAACCCATAAAGATGTAATCATGTTGAAGTGATTTTGTTAGTATCTTGTTTGATTAATATAGCCTTGAGCTTCCTAGGATAAGGCTATTTCATAATGGATAAGGGCTTTTAAAAATTGAAAAAAAATTTACAATAAAATATTGTTGAAATACTCGGACTGTTATTCCAGTTGGTTATTTAATGACAATTGTGTAAGGATACAAACAATTTTAACATTTACCCATTTAGCTAAAAAGTGTAGCCGCAATATTTATGGTGTTAGGAAGCCATAAAGATGTAATCATGTTGAAGTGATTTTGTAAGTATCTTGTTTGATTAATATAGCCTTGAGCTTCCTAGGATAAGACTATTTCATAATGGATAAGGGCTTTTAAAATCAGGAAAAAAAACTTTACAATAAAATATTGTTGAAATACTCAAACTATTATTTCAGTTGGGAATTTAATGACAATTGTGTTAAGGGTACAAACAATTTTAACATTTACCCATTTAGCTAAAAAGTGTAGCCGCAATATTTATGGTGTTAGGAAGCCATGAAGGTGTAATCATGTTGAAGTGATTTTGTAAGTATCTTGTTTGATTAATATAGCCTTGAGCTTCCAAGGATAAGACTATTTCATAATGGATAAGGGCTTTTAAAATCAGAAAAGAAAATTTACAATAAAATATTGTTGAAATACTGAGACTATTATTTCAGTTGGGAATTTAATGACAATTGTATTAAGGGTACAATCAATTTTAACATTTACCCATTTAGCTACAAAGTGTAGCCACAATATTTATGGTGTTAGGAAGCCATGAAGGTGTAATCATGTTGAAGTGATTTTGTAAGTATCTTCTTTGATTAATATAGCCTTGAGCTTCCTAGGATAAGACTATTTCATAATGGATAAGGGCTTTTAAAATCAGAAAAAAAAACTTTACAATAAAATATTGTTGAAATACTCAAACTATTATTTCAGTTGGGAATTTAATGACAATTGTGTTAAGGGTAAAAACAATTTTAACATTTACCTATTTAGCTAAAAAGTGTAGCCGCAATATTTATGGTGTTAGGAAACCATGAGGCTGTAATCATGTTGAAGTGATTTTGTTAGTATCTTGTTTGATTAATATAGCCTTGAGCATCCTCGGATAAGACTATTTTATAATGGATAAGGGCTTTTAAAATTTGAAAAAAATATGTACAATAAAATATTGTTGATATACTCAAAATATTATTTCAGTTGGGAATTTAATGAAAATTATATTAAGGGTACAATCAATTTTAACATTTACCAATTTGGCTATAATGTGTAGCTGCAATATTTATGGTGTTAGGAAACCATGAAGCTGTAATCATGTTGAGGTGATTTTGAAAGTATCTTGTTTGGTTAATATAGCCTTGAGCTTCCTCGGATAAGACTATTTCATAATGCATAAGTGCATTTAAAATCACGAAACAAAATTTACAATAAATTATTGCTGAAATACTAAGACTATTATTTCAGTTGGGAATTTAATGACAATTGTGTTAAGGGTACAAACAATTTTAACATTTACCCATTTAGCTAAAAATTGTAGCCGCAATATTTATGGTGTTAGGAAGCCATAAAGATGTAATCATGTTGAAGTGATTTTGTAAGTATCTTGTTTGATTAATATAGCCTTGAGCTTCCTTGGATAAGACTATTTCATAATGGATAAGGGATTTTAAAATCAGAGATGGAAATTTACAATAAAATATTGTTGAATTACTGAGACTATTATTTCAGTTGGGAATTTAATGACAATTGTGTTAAGGGTACAAACGATTTTAACATTTACCCATTTAGCTAAAAAGTGTAGCCGCAATATTTATGGTGTTAGGAAGCCATGAAGGTGTAATCATGTTGAAGTGATTTTGTAAATATCTTGTTTGATTAATATAGCCTTGAGCTTCTTCGAATAAGACTATTTCATAATGTATAAGGGCTTTTAAAATCAGAAAACATAATTTACAATAAATTATTGCTGAAATACTAAGACTATTATTTCAGTTGGGAATTTAATGACAATTGTGTTAAGGGTACAAACGATTTTAACATTTACCCATTTAGCTTAAAGTGTAGTCGCAATATTTATGGTATTTGGAAGCCATGAAGGTGTAATCATGTTGAAGTGATTTTGTAAATATCTTGTTTGATTAATATAGCCTTGAGCTTCCTCAGATAAGACTATTTCATAGTGGATAAGGGCTTTTAAAATCAGAAAACATAATTTACAATAAATTATTGCTGAAATACTAAGACTATTATTTTAGTTGGGAATTTAATGACAATTGTGTTAAGGGTACAAACGATTTTAACATTTACCCATTTAGCTAAAAAGTGTAGCCGCAATATTTATGGTGTTAGGAAGCCATGAAGGTGTAATCATGTTGAAGTGATTTTGTAAGTATCTTCTTTGATTAATATAGCCTTGAGCTTCCTAGGATAAGACTATTTCATAATGGATAAGGGCTTTTAAAATCAGAAAAAAAAACTTTACAATAAAATATTGTTGAAATACTCAGACTATTATTTCAGTTGGGAATTTAATGACAATTGTGTTAAGGGTACAATCAATTTTAACATTTACCCATTTAGCTAAAAAGTGTAGCCGCAATATTTATGGTGTTAGGAAGCCATAAAGATGTAATCATGTTGAAGTGATTTTGTAAGTATCTTGTTTGATTAATATAGCCTTGAGCTTCCTAGGATAAGACTATTTCATAATGCATAAGGGCTTTTAAAACTAGAAAAAAAAATTTTACAATAAAATATTGTTGAAATACTTAGACTATTATTTCAGTTGGGAATTTAATGACAATTGTGTTAAGGGTACAAACAATTTTAAAATTTACCCATTTAGCTAAAAAGTGTAGCCGCAATATTTATGGTGTTAGGAAGCCATAAAGATGTAATACTGTTGAAGTGATTTTGTAAGTATCTTGTTTGATTAATATAGCCTTGAGCTTCCTAGGATAAGACTATTTCATAATGGATAAGGGCTGTTAAAATTTGGAAAAAAACTTTACAATAAAATATTGTTGAAATACTAAGACTATTATTTCAGTTGGGAATTTAATGACAATTGTGTTAAGGGTACAAACAATTTTAACATTTACCCATTTAGCTAAAACGTGTAGCCGCAATATTTATGGGGGTAGGAAGCCATGAAGATGTAATCATGTTGAAGTGATTTTGTAAATATCTTGTTTGATTAATATAGCCTCCAGCTTCCTCAGATAAGACTATTTCATAGTGGATAAGGGCTTTTAAAATCAGAAAACATAATTTACAATAAATTATTGCTGAAATACTAAGACTATTATGTCAGTTGGGAATTTAATGACAATTGTGTTAAGGGTACAAACAATTTTACCATTTACCCATATAGCCAAAAAGTGTAGCGAGAATATTTATTGTGTAAGGAAGCCATGAAGATGTAATCATGTTGAAGTGATTTTGTAAGTATCTTGTTTGATTAATATAGCCTTGAGCTTCCTAGGATAAGACTATTTCATAATGCATAAGGGCTTTTAAAATCAGAAGAAAAAATTTACAATAAAATATTGTTGAAATACTGAGACTATTATTTCAGTTGGGAATTTAATGATAATTGTATTAAGGGTAAAAACAATTTTAACATTTACCCATTTAGCTAAAAAAGTGTAGCCGCAATATTTATGGTGTTAGGAAGCCATAAAGATGTAATCATGTTGAAGTGATTTTGTAAGTATCTTGTTTGATTAATATAGCCTTGAGCTTCCTAGGATTAGACTATTTCATAATGCATAAGGGCTTTTAAAATCAGAAGAAAAAAAACTTTACAATAAAATATTGTTGAAATACTCAGACTATTATTTTTGTTGGGAATTTAATGACAATTGTGTTAAGGGTACAATCAATTTTAACATTTACCCATTTAGCTAAAAAGTGTAGCCGCAATATTTATGGTGCTAGGAAGCCATGAAGGTGTAATCATGTTGAAGTGATTTTGTAAGTATCTTCTTTGATTAATATAGCCTTGAGCTTCCAAGGATAAGACTATTTCATAATGGATAAGGGCTTTTAAAATCAGAAAAGAAAATTTACAATAAAATATTGTTGAAATACTAAGACTATTATTTCAGTTGGGAATTTAATGACAATTGTATTAAGGGTACAAACAATTTTAACATTTACCCATTTAGCTAAAAAGTGTAGCCGCAATATTTATGGTGTTAGGAAGCCATAAAGATGTAATCATGTTGAAGTGATTTTGTAAGTATCTTGTTTGATTAATATAGCCTTGAGCTTCCTAGGATAAGACTATTTCATAATGGATAAGGGCTTTTAAAATCAGAAAAGAAAATTTACAATAAAATATTGTTGAAATACTGAGACTATTATTTCAGTTGGGAATTTAATGACAATTGTATTAAGGGTAAAAACAATTTTAACATTTACCTATTTAGCTAAAAAGTGTAGCCGCAATATTTATGGTGTTAGGAAACCATGAAGCTGTAATCATGTTGAAGTGATTTTGTAAGTATCTTGTTTGATGAATATAGCCTTCAGCTTCCTAGGATAAGACTATTTCATAATGCATAAGGGCTTTTAAAATCAGAAAAGAAATTTAAAACAAAATATTGTTGAAATATTGAGACTATTATTTTAGTTAGGAATTTAATGACAATTGTGTTAAGGGTACAATCAATTTTAACATTTACCCATTTAACTAAAAAGTGTAGCCGTAATATTTCTGGTGCTAGGAAGCCATAAAGATGTAATCATGTTGAAGTGATTTTGTAAGTATCTTGTTTGATTAATATAGCCTTGAACTTCCTAGGATAAGGCTATTTCATAATGGATAAGGGCTTTTAAAATTAGAAAAAAAATTTACAATAAAATATTGTTGAAATACTCAGATTATTATTTTAGTTGGGAATTTAATGACAATTGTATTAAGGATACAAACAATTTGAACATTTACCCATTTAGCTAAAAAGTGTAGCCGCAATATTTATGGTGTTAGGAAGCCATAAAGGTGTAATCATGTTGAAGTGATTTTGTAAGTATCTTGTTTGATTAATATAGCCTTGAGCTTCCTAGGATAAGACTATTTCAAAATGCATAAGGGCTTTTAAAATCAAAAAATAAAATTTACAATAAAATATTGTTGAAATACTCAGACTGTTATTCCAGTTGGTTATTTAATGACAATTGTATAAGGATACAAACAATTTTAACATTTACCCATTTAGCTAAAAAGTGTAGCCGCAATATTTATGGTGTTAGGAAACCATGAAGGTGTAATCATGTTAAAGTGATTTTGTAAGTATCTTGTTTGATAAATATAGCCTTGAGCTTCCTAGGGTTAGACTATTTCAAAAGGCATAAGGGCTTTTAAAATCTGGAAAAAAAGTTTACAATAAAATATTGTTGAAATAATGAGACTATTATTTCAGTTGGGAATTTAATGACAATTGTGTTAAGGGTACAATCGATTTTAACATTTACCCATTTAGCTAAAAAGTGTAGCCGCAATATTTATGGTGCTAGGAAGCCATAAAGATGTAATCATGTTGAAGTGATTTTGTAAGTATCTTGTTTGATTAATATAGCCTTGAGCTTCCTAGGATAAGACTATTTCATAATGGATAAGGGCTTTTAAAATCAGAAAACAAAATTTACAATAAATTATTGGTGAAATACTAAGACTATTATTTTTGTTGGGAATTTAATGATAATTGTGTTAAGGGTACAAACAATTTTAACATTTACCCATTTAGCTAAAAAGTATAGCCGCAATATTTATTGTGTAAGGAAGCCATGAAGCTGTAATCATGTTGAAGTGATTTTGTAAGTATCTTGTTTGATTAATATAATCTTGAGCTTCCTCGGATAACACTATTTCAAAAGGCATAAGGGCTTTTAAAATCAGAAAAAAAAACTTCACAATAAAATATTGTTAAAATACTGAGACTATTATTTCAGTTGGGAATTTAATGACAATTGTGTTAAGGGTACCAACAATTTTAACATTTACCCATTTAGCTAAAAAGTGTAGCCGCAATATCTATGGTGTTTGGAAGCCATGAAGATGTTATCTTGTTGAAGTGATTTTCTAAGTATCTTGTTTGATTAATATAGCCTTGAGCTTCCTCGGATAAGACTATTTCATAATGGATAAGGGCTTTTAAAATCAGGAAAAAAAACTTTACAATAAAATATTGTTGAAATACGGAGACTATTATTTCAGTTGGGAATTTAATGACAATTGTATTAAGGGTAAAAACAATTTTAACATTTACCTATTTAGCTAAAAAGTGTAGCCGCAATATTTATGGTGTTAGGAAACCATGAAGCTGTAATCATGTTGAAGTGATTTTGTAAGTATCTTGTTTGATGAATATAGCCTTCAGCTTCCTAGGATAAGACTATTTCATAATGCATAAGGGCTTTTAAAATCAGAAAAGAAAATTTACAATAAAATATTGTTGAAATACTCAGACTATTATTTTTGTTGGGAATTTAATGACAATTGTGTTATGGGTACAAACAATTTTAACATTTACCCATTTAGCTAAAAAGTGTAGCCGCAATATTTATGGTGTTAGGAAGCCATAAAGATGTAATACTGTTGAAGTGATTTTGTAAGTATCTTGTTTGATTAATATAGCCTTGAGCTTCCTAGGATAAGACTATTTCATAATGCATAAGGGCTTTTAAAATCAGAAAAGAAAATTTACAATAAAATATTGTTGAAATACTCAGACTATTATTTTTGTTGGGAATTTAATGACAATTGTGTTAAGGGTACAATCAATTTTAACATTTACCCATTTAGCTAAAAAGTGTAGCCGCAATATTTATGGTGCTAGGAAGCCATGAAGGTGTAATCATGTTGAAGTGATTTTGTAAGTATCTTGTTTGATTAATATAGCCTCGAGCTTCCAAGGATAAGACTATTTCATAATGGATAAGGGCTTTTAAAATCAGAAAAAAAACTTTACAATAAAATATTGTTGAAATACTCAAACTATTATTTCAGTTGGGAATTTAATGACAATTGTGTTAAGGGTACAAACAATTTTAACATTTACCCATTTAGCTAAAAAGTGTAGCCGCAATATTTATGGTGTTAGGAAGCCATAAAGATGTAATCATGTTGAAGTGATTTTGTAAGTATCTTGTTTGATTAATATAGCCTTGAGCTTCCTAGGATAAGACTATTTCAAAATGCATAAGGGCTTTTAAAATCAGAGAACATAATTTACAAAAAATTGTTGCTGAAATACTAAGACTATTATTTCAGTTGGGAATTTAATGACAATTGTGTTAAGGGTACAAAAAATTTTAACATTTACCCATTTAGCTAAAAAGTGTAGCCGCAATATTTATGGTGTTAGGAAGCCATAAAGATGTAATCATGTTGAAGTGATTTTGTAAGTATCTTGTTTGATTAATATAGCCTTCAGCTTCCTAGGATAAGACTATTTCAAAATGCATAAAGGCTTTTAAAATTAGAAAACAAATTTACAATAAAATATTGTTGAAATACTCAGACTATTATTCGAGTTGGGAATTTAATGACAATTGTGTTAAGGGTACAATCAATTTTAACATTTACCCATTTAACTAAAAAGTGTAGCCGCAATATTTATGGTGTTAGGAAGCCATAAAGATGTAATCATGTTGAAGTGATTTTGTAAGTATCTTGTTTGATTAATATAGCCTTGAGCTTCCTAGGATAAGACTATTTCAAAATGCATAAGGGCTTTTAAAATCAGAAAACATAATTTACAATAAATTATTGCTGAAATACTAAGACTATTATTTCAGTTGGGAATTTAATGACAATTGTGTTAAGGGTACAAACAATTTTAACATTTACCCATTTAGCTAAAAAGTGTAGCCGCAATATTTATGGTGTTAGGAAGCCATGAAGGTGTAATCATGTTGAAGTGATTTTGTAAGTATCTTGTTTGATTAATATAGCCTTGAGCTTCCTAGGTTAAGACTATTTCATAATGCATAAGGGCTTTTAAAATCAGAAAAAAAAACTTTACAATAAAATATTGTTGAAATACTCAGACTATTATTTTAGTTGGGAATTTAATGACAACTCTATTAAGGGTACAATCGATTTTAACATTTACCCATTTAGCTAAAAAGTGTAGCCGCAATATTTATGGTGCTAGGAAGCCATGAAGATGTTATCATGTTGAAGTGATTTTGTAAGTATCTTGTTTGATTAATATAGCCTTGAGCTTCCTCGGATAAGACTATTTCATAATGGATAAGGGCTTTTAAAATTTGAAAAAAATATTTACAATAAAATATTGTTGAAATACTCAGACTATTATTTCAGTTGGGAATTTAATGACAATTGTGTTAAGGGTACAAACAATTTTAAAATTTACCCATTTAGCTAAAAAGTGTAGCCGCAATATTTATGGTGTTAGGAAGCCATAAAGATGTAATACTGTTGAAGTGATTTTGTAAGTATCTTGTTTGATTAATATAGCCTTGAGCTTCCTAGGATAAGACTATTTCATAATGCATAAGGGCTTTTAAAATCAGAAGTGAAAATTTACAATAAAATATTGTTGAAATACTGAGACTATTATTTCAGTTGGGAATTTAATGACAATTGTATTAAGGGTAAAAACAATTTTAACATTTACCCATTTAGCTAAAAAAGTGTAGCCGTAATATTTATGGTGTTAGGAAACCATGAAGATGTTATCATGTTGAAGTGATTTTGTAAGTATCTTGTTTGATTAATATAGCCTTGAGCTTCCTCAGATAAGACTATTTCATAATGCATAAGGGCTTTTAAAATCAGGAAAAAAAATATTTACAATAAAATATTGTTGAAATACTCAGACTATTATTTCAGTTGGGAATTTAATGACAATTGTGTTATGGGTACAAACAATTTTAACATTTACCCATTTAGCTAAAAAGTGTAGCCGCAATATTTATGGTGTTAGGAAGCCATAAAGATGTAATCATGTTGAAGTGATTTTGTAAGTATCTTGTTTGATTAATATAGCCTTGAGCTTCCTAGGATAAGGCTATTTCATAATGGATAAGGGCTTTTAAAATTAGAAAAAAAAACTTTAGAATAAAATATTGTTGAAATACTGAGACTATTAATTTTGTTGGGAATTTAATGACAATTATGTTAAGGGTACAATCAATTTTAACATTTACCCATTTAACTAAAAAGTGTAGCCGTAATATTTATGGTGTTAGGAAGCCATAAAGGTGTAATCATATTGAAGTTATTTTGTAAGTATCTTGTTTGATTAATATAGCCTTGAGCTTCCTAGGATAAGGCTATTTCATAATGGATAAGGGCTTTTAAAATTAGAAAAAAAACTTTAGAATAAAATATTGTTGAAATACTCAGACTATTATTCGAGTTGGGAATTTAATGACAATTGTGTTAAGGGTACAATCAATTTTAACATTTACCCATTTAACTAAAAAGTGTAGCCGTAATATTTCTGGTGCTAGGAAGCCATAAAGATGTAATCATGTTGAAGTGATTTTGTAAGTATCTTGTTTGATTAATATAGCCTTGAGCTTCCTAGGATAAGGCTATTTCATAATGGATAAGGGATTTTAAAATTAGAGAACATAATTTACAATAAATTGTTGCTGAAATACTCAGACTATTATTTCAGTTGGGAATTTAATGACAATTGTTTTATGGGTAGAAACAAATTTAACATTTACCCATTTAGCTAAAAAGTGTAGCCGCAATATTTATGGTGTTAGGAAGCCATGAAGGTGTAATCATGTTGAAGTGATTTTGTAAGTATCTTGTTTGATTAATATAGCCTTGAGCTTCCTAGGATAAGACTATTTCATAATGCATAAGGGCTTTTAAAATCAGAAAAAAAACTTTACAATAAAATATTGTTGAAATACTCAGACTATTATTCGAGTTGGGAATTTAATGACAATTGTGTTAAGGGTACAATCAATTTTAACATTTACCCATTTAACTAAAAAGTGTAGCCGCAATATTTATGGTGTTAGGAAGCCATAAAGATGTAATCATGTTGAAGTGATTTTGTAAGTATCTTGTTTGATTAATATAGCCTTGAGCTTCCTAGGATAAGACTATTTCAAAATGCATAAGGGCTTTTAAAATCAGAAAAGAAAATTTATAATAAATTTTGTTGAAATACTAAGACTATTATTTCAGTTGGGAATTTAATGACAATATTTTTATGAGTAGAAATAAATTTATCATTTACCCATTTAGCTAAAAAGTGTAGCCGCAATATTTATGGTGTTAGGAAGCCATGAAGGTGTAATCATGTTGAAGTGATTTTGTAAGTATCTTGTTTGATTAATATAGCCTTGAGCTTCCTAGGATAAGACTATTTCAAAATGCATACGGGCTTTTAAAATCAGAAAAAAAAAACTTTACAATAAAATATTGTTGAAATACTCAGACTATTATTCCAGTTGGGAATTTAATGACAATTGTGTTAAGGGTACAATCAATTTTAACATTTACCCATTTAACTAAAAAGTGTAGCCGTAATATTTCTGGTGCTAGGAAGCCATAAAGATGTAATCATGTTGAAGTGATTTTGTAAGTATCTTGTTTGATTAATATAGCCTTGAGCTTCCTAGGATAAGGCTATTTCATAATGGATAAGGGCTTTTAAAATTAGAAAAAAAACTTACAATAAAATATTGTTGAAATACTCAGATTATTATTTTAGTTGGGAATTTAATGACAATTGTATTAAGGATACAAACAATTTTAACATTTACCCATTTAGCTAAAAAGTGTAGCCGCAATATTTATGGTGTTAGGAAGCCATAAAGATGTAATCATGTTGAAGTGATTTTGTAAGTATCTTGTTTGATTAATATAGCCTTGAGCTTCCTAGGATAAGACTATTTCATAATGCATAAGGGCTTTTAAAATCAGAAAAGAAAATTTACAATAAAATATTGTTGAAATACTCAAACTATTATTTCAGTTGGGAATTTAATGACAATTGTGTTAAGGGTACAAAAAATTTTAACATTTTCCAATTTTTCTAAAATGTGTAGCTACAATATTTATGGTGTTAGGAAACCATGTAGCTGTAATCATGTTGAAGTGATTTTGTAAGTATCTTGTTTGATGAATATAGCCTTCAGCTTCCTAGGATAAGACTATTTCATAATGCATAAGGGCTTTTAAAATCAGAAAAGAAAATTTACAATAAAATATTGTTGAAATACTCAAACTATTATTTCAGTTGGGAATTTAATGACAATTGTGTTAAGGGTACAATCAATTTTAACATTTACCCATTTAGCTAAAAAGTGTAGCCGCAATATTTATGGTGTTAGGATGCCATGAAGGTGTAATCATGTTAAAGTGATTTTGTAAGTATCTTGTTTGATAAATATAGCATTGAGCGTCCTAGGGTAAGACTATTTCATAATGGGTAAGGGCTTTTAAAATCATAAAAAAAAACTTTACAATAAAATATTCTTGAAATACTCAGGCTGTTATTCCAGTTGGGAATTTAATGACAATTATGTTAAGGGTACAATCAATTTTAACATTTACCCATTTAACTAAAAAGTGTAGCCGTAATATTTTTGGTGCTAGGAAGCCATAAAGATGTAATCATGTTGAAGTGATTTTGTAAGTATCTTGTTTGATTAATATAGCCTTGAGCTTCCTAGGATAAGACTATTTCAAAATGCATAAGGGCTTTTAAAATCAGAGAACATAATTTACAAAAAATTGTTGCTGAAATACTAAGACTATTATTTCAGTTGGGAATTTAATGACAATTGTTTTATGGGTAGAAACAAATTTAACATTTACCCATTTAGCTAAAAAGTGTAGCCGCAATATTTATGGTGTTAGGATGCCATGAAGGTGTAATCATGTTAAAGTGATTTTGTAAGTATCTTGTTTGATAAATATAGCCTTGAGCTTCCTAGGGTAAGACTATTTCATAATGCATAAGGGCTTTTAAAATCAGAAAAGAAAATTTACAACAAAATATTGTTGAAATACTCAGACTATTATTTTAGTTGGGAATTTATTGACAATTTTGTTAAGGGTACAATCAATTTTAACATTTACCCATTTAGCTAAAAAGTATAGCCGCAATATTTCTAGTGCTAGGAAGCCATAAAGATGTAATCATGTTGAAGTGATTTTGTAAGTATCTTGTTTGATAAATATAGCCTTGAGCTTCCTAGGGTAAGACTATTTCATAATGCATAAGGGCTTTTAAAATCAGAAAAAAAAACTTTACAATAAAATATTGTTGAAATACTTAGACTATTATTCCAGTTGGGAATTTAATGACAATTGTGTTAAGGGTACAAACAATTTTAACATTTACCCATTTAGCTAAAAAGTGTAACCGTAATATTTATGGTGTTAGGAAGCCATAAAGATGTAATCATGTTGAAGTGATTTTGTAAGTATCTTGTTTGATAAATATAGCCTTGAGCTTCCTAGGGTAAGACTATTTCATAATGCATAAGGGCTTTTAAAATTAGAAAAAAAAACTTTAGAATAAAATATTGTTGAAATACTCAGACTGTTATTCCAGTTGGTTATTTAATGACAATTGTGTTAAGGATACAAACAATTTTAACATTTACCCATTTAAGTAAAAAGTGAAGCCGCAATATTTATGGTGTTAGGAAACCATGAAGCTGTAATCATGTTGAAGTGATTTTGTAAGTATCTTGTTTGATTAATATAGTCTTGAGCTTCCTCGGATAAGACTATTTCAAAAGGCATAAGGGCTTTTAAAATCAGGAAAAAAAGTTTACAATAAAATATTGTTGAAATAATGAGACTATTATTTCAGTTGGGAATTTAATGACAATTGTGTTAAGGGTACAATCGATTTTAACATTTACCCATTTAGCTAAAAAGTGTAGCCGCAATATTTATGGTGCTAGGAAGCCATGAAGGTGTAATCATGTTGAAGTGATTTTGTAAGTATCTTGTTTGATTAATATAGCCTTGAGCTTCCTAGGATAAGACTATTTCATAATGCATAAGGGCTTTTAAAATCAGAAAAAAAAATTTACAATAAAATATTGTTGAAATACTGAGACTATTATTCCAGTTGGGAATTTAATGACAATTGTGTTAAGGGTACAATCAATTTTAACATTTACCCATTTAACTAAAAAGTGTAGCCGCAATATTTATGGTGCTAGGAAGCCATAAAGATGTAATCATGTTGGAGTGATTTTGTAAGTATCTTGTTTGATTAATATAGCCTTGAGCTTCCTAGGATAAGGCTATTTCATAATGGATAAGGGCTTTTAAAATTAGAAAAAAAAACTTTAGAATAAAATATTGTTGAAATACTAAGACTATTATTTCAGTTGGGAATTTAATGACAATTGTGTTAGGGGTACAAACAATTTTAACATTTACCCATTTAGCTAAAAAGTGTAGCCGCAATATTTATGGTGTTAGGAAGCCATAAAGATGTAATCATGTTAAAGTGATTTTGTAAGTATCTTGTTTGATTAATATAGCCTTGAGCTTCCTAGGATAAGGCTATTTCATAATGGATAAGGGATTTTAAAATTAGAGAACATAATTTACAATAAATTGTTGCTGAAATACTCAGACTATTATTTCAGTTGGGAATTAAATGACAATTGTTTTATGGTTAGAAACAAATTTAACATTTATTCATTTAGCTAAAAAGTGTACCCGCAATATTTTTTTTGTTAGGATGCCATGAAGGTGTAATCATGTTGAAGTGATTTTGTAAGTATCTTGTTTGATTAATATAGCCTTGAGCTTCCTAGGATAAAACTATTTCAAAAGGCATAAGGGCTTTTAAAATCAGGAAAAAAAGTTTACAATAAAATATTGTTGAAATAATGAGACTATTATTTCAGTTGGGAATTTAATGACAATTGTGTTAAGGGTACAATCGATTTTAACATTTACCCATTTAACTAAAAAGTGTAGCCGTAATATTTTTGGTGCTAGGAAGCCATAAAGATGTAATCATGTTGAAGTGATTTTGTAAGTATCTTGTTTGATTAATATAGCCTTGAGCTTCCTAGGGTAAGACTATTTCATAATGCATAAGGGCTTTTAAAACTAGAAAAAAAAACTTTACAATAAAATATTGTTGAAATACTCAAACTATTATTTCAGTTGGGAATTTAATGACAATTGTGTTAAGGGTACAAACAATTTTAACATTTACCCATTTAGCTAAAAAGTGTAGCCGCAATATTTATGGTGTTAGGAAGCCATGAAGGTGTAATCATGTTGAAGTGATTTTGTAAGTATCTTGTTTGATTAATATAGCCTTGAGCTTCCTAGGATAAGGCTATTACATAATGCATAAGGGCTTTTAAAATCAGAAAAAAAACTTTACAATAAAATATTGTTGAAATACTCAGACTATTATTCGAGTTGGGAATTTAATGACAATTGTGTTAAGGGTACAATCAATTTTAACATTTACCCATTTAACTAAAAAGTGTAGCCGCAATATTTATGGTGTTAGGAAGCCATAAAGGTGTAATCATATTGAAGTTATTTTGTAAGTATCTTGTTTGATTAATATAGCCTTGAGCTTCCTAGGATAAGGCTATTTCATAATGGATAAGGGCTTTTAAAATCATAAAAAAAACTTTACAATAAAATATTCTTGAAATACTCAGACTGTTATTCCAGTTGGGAATTTAATGACAATTATGTTAAGGGTACAATCAATTTTAACATTTACCCATTTAACTAAAAAGTGTAGCCGTAATATTTTTGGTGCTAGGAAGCCATAAAGATGTAATCATGTTGAAGTGATTTTGTAAGTATCTTGTTTGATTAATATAGCCTTGAGCTTCCTAGGATAAGACTATTTCAAAATGCATAAGGGCTTTTAAAATCAGAGAACATAATTTACAATAAATTGTTGCTGAAATACTAAGACTATTATTTCAGTTGGGAATTTAATGACAATTGTTTTATGGGTAGAAATAAATTTAACATTTACCCATTTAGCTAAAAAGTGTAGCCGCAATATTTATGGTGTTAGGATGCCATGAAGGTGTAATCATGTTAAAGTGATTTTGTAAGTATCTTGTTTGATAAATATAGCCTTGAGCTTCCTAGGGTAAGACTATTTCATAATGGGTAAGGGCTTTTAAAATGATAAAAAAAAACTTTACAATAAAATATTGTTGAAATACTCAGACTGTTATTCCAGTTGGGAATTTAATGACAATTGTGTTAAGGGTACAATCAATTTTAACATTTACCCATTTAACTAAAAAGTGTAGCCGTAATATTTCTGGTGCTAGGAAGCCATAAAGATGTAATCATGTTGAAGTGATTTTGTAAGTATCTTGTTTGATTAATATAGCCTTGAACTTCCTAGGATAAGGCTATTTCATAATGGATAAGGGCTTTTAAAATTAGAAAAAAAAATTACAATAAAATATTGTTGAAATACTCAGATTATTATTTTAGTTGGGAATTTAATGACAATTGTATTAAGGATACAAACAATTTTAACATTTACCCATTTAGCTAAAAAGTGTAGCCGCAATATTTATGGTGTTAGGAAGCCATAAAGATGTAATCATGTTGAAGTGATTTTGTAAGTATCTTGTTTGATTAATATAGCCTTGAGCTTCCTAGGATAAGACTATTTCAAAATGCATAAGGGCTTTTAAAATAGAGAACATAATTTACAATAAATTGTTGCTGAAATACTCAGACTATTATTTCAGTTGGGCATTTAATGACAATTGCTTTATGGGTAGAAACAAATTTAACATTTATTCATTTAGCTAAAAAGTGTAGCCGCAATATTTATGGTGTTAGGATGCCATGAAGGTGTAATCATGTTAAAGTGATTTTGTAAGTATCTTGTTTGATAAATATAGCCTTGAGCTTCCTAGGATAAGACTATTTCAAAATGCATAAGGGCTTTTAAAATCAGAAAAAAAACTTTACAATAAAATATTGTTGAAATACTCAGACTATTATTCTAGTTGGGAATTTAATGACAATTGTGTTAAGGGTACAATCGATTTTAACATTTACCCATTTAGCTAAAAAGTGTAGCCGCAATATTTATGGTGCTAGGAAGCCATAAAGATGTAATCATGTTGAAGTGATTTTGTAAGTATCTTGTTTGATTAATATAGCCTTGAGCTTCCTAGGATAAGGCTATTACATAATGGATAAGGGCTTTTAAAATCAGAAAAAAAACTTTACAATAAAATATTGTTGAAATACTCAGACTATTATTCCAGTTGGGAATTTAATGACAATTGTGTTAAGGGTACAATCAATTTTAACATTTACCCATTTAACTAAAAAGTGTAGCCGCAATATTTATGGTGTTAGGAAGCCATAAAGATGTAATCATGTTGAAGTGATTTTGTAAGTATCTTGTTTGATTAATATAGCCTTGAGCTTCCTAGGATAAGACTATTTCAAAATGCATAAGGGCTTTTAAAATCAGAGAACATAATTTACAATAAATTGTTGCTGAAATACTCACACTATTATTTCAGTTGGGAATTTAATGACAATTGTTTTATTGGTAGAAACAAATTTAACATTTACCCATTTAGCTAAAAAGTGTAGCCGCAATATTTATGGTGTTAGGATGCCATGAACGTGTAATCATGTTAAAGTGATTTTGTAAGTATCTTGTTTGATAAATATAGCCTTGAGCTTCCTAGGGTAAGACTATTTCATAATGCATAAGGGCTTTTAAAATCAGAAAAAAACTTTACAATAAAATATTGTTGAAATACTCAGACTATTATTCCAGTTGGGAATTTAATGACAATTGTGTTAAGGGTACAATCAATTTTAACATTTACCCATTTAACTAAAAAGTGTAGCCGCAATATTTATGGTGCTAGGAAGCCATAAAGATGTAATCATGTTGAAGTGATTTTGTAAGTATCTTGTTTGATTAATATAGCCTTGAGCTTCCTAGGATAAGACTATTTCAAAATGCATAAGGGCTTTTAAAATTAGAAAAAAAAATTACAATAAAATATTGTTGAAATACTTAGACTATTATTCCAGTTGGGAATTTAATGACAATTGTGTTAAGGGTACAAACAATTTTAACATTTACCCATTTAGCTAAAAAGTGTAACCGTAATATTTATGGTGTTAGGAAGCCATAAAGATGTAATCATGTTGAAGTGATTTTGTAAGTATCTTGTTTGATAAATATAGCCTTGAGCTTCCTAGGGTAAGACTATTTCATAATGCATAAGGGCTTTTAAAATCAGAAAAAAAACTTTACAATAAAATATTGTTGAAATACTCAGACTATTATTCCAGTTGGGAATTTAATGACAATTGTGTTAAGGGTACAATCAATTTTAACATTTACCCATTTAACTAAAAAGTGTAGCCGCAATATTTATGGTGTTAGGAAGCCATAAAGATGTAATCATGTTGAAGTGATTTTGTAAGTATCTTGTTTGATTAATATAGCCTTGAGCTTCCTAGGATAAGACTATTTCAAAATGCATAAGGGCTTTTAAAATCAGAGAACATAATTTACAAAAAATTGTTGCTGAAATACTAAGACTATTATTTCAGTTGGGAATTTAATGACAATTGTTTTATGGGTAGAAATAAATTTAACATTTACCCATTTAGCTAAAAAGTGTAGCCGCAATATTTATGGTGTTAGGATGCCATGAAGGTGTAATCATGTTAAAGTGATTTTGTAAGTATCTTGTTTGATAAATATAGCCTTGAGCTTCCTAGGGTAAGACTATTTCATAATGCATAAGGGCTTTTAAAATCAGAAAAAAAAACTTTACAATAAAATATTGTTGAAATACTCAGACTATTATTCCAGTTGGGAATTTAATGACAATTGTGTTAAGGGTACAATCAATTTTAACATTTACCCATTTAACTAAAAAGTGTAGCCGCAATATTTATGGTGTTAGGAAGCCATAAAGATGTAATCATGTTGGAGTGATTTTGTAAGTATCTTGTTTGATTAATATAGCCTTGAGCTTCCTAGGATAAGGCTATTTCATAATGGATAAGGGCTTTTAAAATTAGAAAAAAAACTTTAGAATAAAATATTGTTGAAATACTCAGACTATTATTCCAGTTGGGAATTTAATGACAATTGTGTTACGGATACAAACAATTTTAACATTTACCCATTTAACTAAAAAGTGTAGCCGCAATATTTATGGTGTTAGGAAGCCATAAAGATGTAATCATGTTGAAGTGATTTTGTAAGTATCTTGTTTGATTAATATAGCCTTGAGCTTCCTAGGATAAGACTATTTCAAAATGCATAAGGGCTTTTAAAATCAGAGAACATAATTTACAAAAAATTGTTGCTGAAATACTAAGACTATTATTTCAGTTGGGAATTTAATGACAATTGTTTTATGGGTAGAAACAAATTTAACATTTACCCATTTAGCTAAAAAGTGTAGCCGCAATATTTATGGTGTTAGGATGCCATGAAGGTGTAATCATGTTAAAGTGATTTTGTAAGTATCTTGTTTGATAAATATAGCCTTGAGCTTCCTAGGGTAAGACTATTTCATAATGCATAAGGGCTTTTAAAATCAGAAAAAAAAAACTTTACAATAAAATATTGTTGAAATACTCAGACTATTATTCCAGTTGGGAATTTAATGACAATTGTGTTAAGGGTACAATCAATTTTAACATTTACCCATTTAACTAAAAAGTGTAGCCGCAATATTTATGGTGTTAGGAAGCCATAAAGATGTAATCATATTGAAGTGATTTTGTAAGTATCTTGTTTGATTAATATAGCCTTGAACTTCCCAGGATAAGGCTATTACATAATGGATAAGGGCTTTTAAAATCAGAAAAAAAAACTTTACAATAAAATATTGTTGAAATACTCAGACTATTATTCCAGTTGGGAATTTAATGACAATTGTGTTACGGATACAAACAATTTTAACATTTACCCATTTAACTAAAAAGTGTAGCCGCAATATTTTTGGTGTTAGGAAACCATAAAGATGTAATCATGTTGAAGTGATTTTGTAAGTATCTTGTTTGATTAATATAGCCTTGAGCTTCCTAGGATAAGACTATTTCAAAATGCATAAGGGCTTTTAAAATCAGAGAACATAATTTACAAAAAATTGTTGCTGAAATACTAAGACTATTATTTCAGTTGGGAATTTAATGACAATTGTTTTATGGGTACAAACAAATTTAACATTTACCCATTTAGCTAAAAAGTGTAGCCGCAATATTTATGGTGTTAGGATGCCATGAAGGTGTAATCATGTTAAAGTGATTTTGTAAGTATCTTGTTTGATAAATATAGCCTTGAGCTTCCTAGGGTAAGACTATTTCATAATGCATAAGGGCTTTTAAAATCAGAAAAAAAAACTTTACAATAAAATATTGTTGAAATACTCAGACTATTATTCCAGTTGGGAATTTAATGACAATTGTGTTAAGGGTACAATCATTTTTAACATTTACCCATTTAACTAAAAAGTGTAGCCGCAATATTTCTGGTGCTAGGAAGCCATAAAGATGTAATCATGTTGGAGTGATTTTGTAAGTATCTTGTTTGATTAATATAGGCTTGAGCTTCCTAGGATAAGGCTATTTCATAATGGATAAGGGCTTTTAAAATTAGAAAAAAAAACTTTAGAATAAAATATTGTTGAAATACTCAGACTATTATTCGAGTTGGGAATTTAATGACAATTGTGTTAAGGGTACAATCAATTTTAACATTTACCCATTTAACTAAAAAGTGTAGCCGCAATATTTATGGTGTTAGGAAGCCATAAAGGTGTAATCATATTGAAGTTATTTTGTAAGTATCTTGTTTGATTAATATAGCCTTGAGCTTCCTAGGATAAGACTATTTCAAAAGGCATAAGGGCTTTTAAAATCAGGAAAAAATTTTACAATAAAATATTGTTGAAATAATGAGACTATTATTCGAGTTGGGAATTTAATGACAATTGTGTTACGGATACAAACAATTTTAACATTTACCCATTTAGCTAAAAAGTGTAGCCGCAATATTTATGGTGTTAGGATGCCATGAAGGTGTAATCATGTTAAAGTGATTTTGTAAGTATCTTGTTTGATAAATATAGCCTTGAGCTTCCTAGGGTAAGACTATTTCATAATGCATAAGGGCTTTTAAAATCAGAAAAGAAAATTTACAACAAAATATTGTTGAAATACTCAGACTATTATTTTAGTTGGGAATTTAATGACAATTGTGTTAAGGGTACAATCATTTTTAACATTTACCCATTTAACTAAAAAGTGTAGCCGCAATATTTCTGGTGCTAGGAAGCCATAAAGATGTAATCATGTTGAAGTGATTTTGTAAGTATCTTGTTTGATTAATATAGCCTTGAGCTTCCTAGGATAAGGCTATTTCATAATGGATAAGGGCTTTTAAAATTAGAAAAAAAAAATTTAGAATAAAATATTGTTGAAATACTCAGATTATTATTTTAGTTGGGAATTTAATGACAATTGTATTAAGGATACAAACAATTTGAACATTTACCCATTTAGCTAAAAAGTGTAGCCGCAATATTTATGGTGTTAGGAAGCCATGAAGGTGTAATCATGTTGAAGTGATTTTGTAAGTATCTTGTTTGATTAATATAGCCTTGAGCTTCCTAGGATAAGACTATTTCAAAATGCATAAGGGCTTTTAAAATCAGAAAAAAAACTTTACAATAAAATATTGTTGAAATACTCAGACTATTATTCCAGTTGGGAATTTAATGACAATTGTGTTAAGGGTACAATCAATTTTAACATTTACCCATTTAACTAAAAAGTGTAGCCGCAATACTTATGGTGCTAGGAAGCCATAAAGATGTAATCATGTTGAAGTGATTTTGTAAGTATCTTGTTTGATTAATATAGCCTTGAGCTTCCTAGGATAAGGCTATTACATAATGGATAAGGGCTTTTAAAATCAGAAAAAAAAACTTTACAATAAAATATTGTTGAAATACTCAAACTATTATTTAAGGTTGGAATTTATTGACAATTGTGTTAAGGGTACAAACAATTTTAACATTTACCCATTTAGCTAAAAAGTGTAGCCGCAATATTTATGGTGCTTGGAAGCCATGAAGATGTAATCATGTTGAAGTGATTTTGTAAGTATCTTGTTTGATAAATATAGCCTTCAGCTTCCTAGGGTAAGACTATTTCAAAATGCATAAGGGCTTTTAAAATCAGAGAACATAATTTTCAATAAATTGTTGCTGAAATACTAAGACTATTATTCCAGTTGGGAATTTAATGACAATTGTGTTACGGATACAAACAATTTTAACATTTACCCATTTAACTAAAAAGTGTAGCCGCAATATTTATGGTGTTAGGATGCCATGAAGGTGTAATCATGTTGAAGTGATTTTGTAAGTATCTTGTTTGATTAATATAGCCTTGAGCTGCCTAGGATAAGACTATCTCAAAATGCATAAGGGCTTTTAAAATCAGAGAACATAATTTACAAAAAATTGTTGTTGAAATACTAAGACTATTATTTCAGTTGGGAATTTAATGACAATTGTGTTAAGGGTACAATCAATTTTAACATTTACCCATTTAACTAAAAAGTGTAGCCGCAATATTTATGGTGTTAGGAAGCCATAAAGGTGTAATCATATTGAAGTTATTTTGTAAGTATCTTGTTTGATTAATATAGCCTTGAGCTTCCTAGGATAAGGCTATTTCATAATGGATAAGGGCTTTTAAAATTAGAAAAAAAAATTTAGAATAAAATATTGTTGAAATACTCAGACTGTTATTCCAGTTGGTTATTTAATGACAATTGTATAAGGATACAAACAATTTTAACATTTACCCATTTAACTAAAAAGTGTAGCCGCAATATTTATGGTGTTAGGAAGCCATAAAGATGTAATCATGTTGAAGTGATTTTGTAAGTATCTTGTTTGATTAATATAGCCTTGAGCTTCCTAGGATAAGACTATTTCAAAATGCATAAGGGCTTTTAAAATCAGAGAACATAATTTACAAAAAATTGTTGCTGAAATACTAAGACTATTATTTCAGTTGGGAATTTAATGACAATTGTTTTATGGGTAGAAATAAATTTAACATTTACCCATTTAGCTAAAAAGTGTAGCCGCAATATTTATGGTGTTAGGATGCCATGAAGGTGTAATCATGTTAAAGTGATTTTGTAAGTATCTTGTTTGATAAATATAGCCTTGAGCTTCCTAGGGTAAGACTATTTCATAATGCATAAGGGCTTTTAAAATCAGAAAAAAAACTTTACAATAAAATATTGTTGAAATACTCAGACTATTATTCCAGTTGGGAATTTAATGACAATTGTGTTAAGGGTACAATCATTTTTAACATTTACCCATTTAACTAAAAAGTGTAGCCGCAATATTTCTGGTGCTAGGAAGCCATAAAGATGTAATCATGTTGGAGTGATTTTGTAAGTATCTTGTTTGATTAATATAGCCTTGAGCTTCCTAGGATAAGGCTATTTCATAATGGATAAGGGCTTTTAAAATTAGAAAAAAAAACTTTAGAATAAAATATTGTTGAAATACTCAGACTGTTATTCCAGTTGGTTATTTAATGACAATTGTATAAGGATACAAACAATTTTAACATTTACCCATTTAACTAAAAAGTGTAGCCGCAATATTTATGGTGTTAGGAAGCCATAAAGATGTAATCATGTTGAAGTGATTTTGTAAGTATCTTGTTTGATTAATATAGCCTTGAGCTTCCTAGGATAAGACTATTTCAAAATGCATAAGGGCTTTTAAAATCAGAGAACATAATTTACAATAAATTGTTGCTGAAATACTCAGACTATTATTTCAGTTGGGAATTTAATGACAATTGCTTTATGGGTAGAAACAAATTTAACATTTATTCATTTAGCTAAAAAGTGTAGCCGCAATATTTATGGTGTTAGGATGCCATGAAGGTGTAATCATGTTAAAGTGATTTTGTAAGTATCTTGTTTGATAAATATAGCATTGAGCGTCCTAGGGTAAGACTATTTCATAATGGGTAAGGGCTTTTAAAATCATAAAAAAAAACTTTACAATAAAATATTCTTGAAATACTCAGACTGTTATTCCAGTTGGGAATTTAATGACAATTTTGTTAAGGGTACAATCAATTTTAACATTTACCCATTTAGCTAAAAAGTATAGCCGCAATATTTATGGTGTTAGGAAGCCATGAAGATGTAATCATGTTGAAGTGATTTTGTAAGTATATTGTTTGATTAATATAGCCTTGAGCTTCCTAGGATAAGACTATTTTATAATGGTTAAGGGCTTTTAAAATCAGAAAAGAAAATTTACAATAAAATATTGTTGAAATACTCACACTATTATTTCCGTTGGGAATTTAATGACAATTGTGTATATTTGATTGAATGAAATCATTATTTTTCAATTAAAAAAAACATTGGAGGATTACTATTTATGATGTCGATACCCTAAACTTATTCGTGCAACTTGCAATGAAATTATGCAAATAATTTTTAAAAATATACCATGCAACACTATATGATAATTTTTGCATACTTAGTTTTGTAAATTTTAAGAGCTAATAAATATTTCACATATTTTGTTAATATTTAATGAACTTTTGAATTTTATAATTAGACGATGTCTAATAATTGTCTAAACATTGATATTAATTACGAAATTTCAAAATTTATCTCTATAAAAAAATTCCTTATTTACATGCAACCATTCAAACCATACATTTATATTCTAACCATTATACTCCCTACAAAATATTGAACATATTTATGCAAATTTTATCAATCATTTCATGTGTAAGGCAATTTTCATGAAAAAGGGGTAACTTTTTGAAACTTTTTCTTACATATTTTCAAAAATGGCATTTTGTTAAATCTGTAGTACATTTTTTCATGATGGGTAAAAAAACACTCTTTAAAACTTTTTTGATATATATCCAAAAATAGCATTTTGATGAATCAGTAGTGCAATTTTAAAGACAGGTGGTTCCAAATCATTAATTCAAACTTTTTTGTACATAAAACCAAAAATCACTTTTTTATTTCTTAGATAATGTAATTTTCATGACAGGTGGTATAAGAGCAATTTTATACATATAGCAAAAGATGGTATTTTATTGAATCTATAGTGCAATTTTCATGACAAGGGGTAACAGAGCAATATTTGAAACTTTTTCATACATATAACTAAAAATGGAATTTTGTTGCATCCGTAGTGTGATTTTCATGACGTTTGTTACTAGTTCAATTTTTGTAATTTTTTCAACATATGCCCAAAAATAGCATTTTGTTGAATCTATAGTGCAATTTTCATGGCAAGTGATACCAGATAATTACTTAAAACATTTTTGTACGTATAACTAAAAATTTCATTTTGTTGCTTGGGTAATGTAATATTTTTGTAACTTTCCGTAGTGCAATTTTTATGACGATTGGTACCGAAGCACTTTTTGGAGCTTTTTTACACATAAGCCAAAAATTGATGTTATGTTTCATATGTAATATAGTTTTCATGACAAGTGAACTAGAGTACTTTTTGTAACATTTTAAGAGATGTAAACAAAAATGACATTTTGTTGTATCTATAGTGTAATTTTTCTTTTTGTACTGAAGCATTTTTTGTAACATTTTTGTACATATACTTAAAATCATTAACAAAAATATGGTAAAACTAGCTAAGCCATGAATGTTCCTTACCTCGGTAACGGACTTAGGTGTTGGCCAATCCTTAATAGCCTTCACCTTTCCTTCGTTCCATCTGATACCTTTAGAACTAACAATACACTACGCCAAAACCGAGCATTTGAGTAAGTTAATAACCAACTTAAAATTCTTTTAAAGTGGATTAGATGAACTCACTTAGAATAGAGAGACTTAAAATTAAAAGTTGGTTCACACACTGAACCGACTTTAAATTTTGTATTTTTTTACACATTTTCTATTATTCTCACAACCTATATTCGATCACATAATAGTAGAAAAAACCAAAATATGTTTAAAAGAGTTTTTAAATACTACAAATAATTGAAAAATTAAATATGAGTTAGTTATTAAGAATTAAATTTATTACAAAATAATTTACATACAATATATATATATATATATATATATATATATATATATATTTAAATTAAACTTGAAATAAAATGACATCACCTCTTTTGTCGTGGATTTTGTGATATTTGCACTTTATTTCAAGGAGAGGAAGCTTGGTTTGCTTAGAATCACAAGCAATGTCCCATTCATAGTGACCATGGAACTAGGCAAGAGATATGAGATGGAGTTTGGGTAGAAAACAAGTCCATATAACAATTCATTCCCCTAAATACGTGAGACATAAACAAGCTACCCAAACTTAAGAGACACATGAATAAAGAAATTAACGAATTTTAAAAATTACCATGGTGTTGTCCTATGCTATTCAAGATCATAAGATTCTTCTCCTATTTCTTCTTGTGATTTTATAATTTTAACCATGTGTTCTGCCCATTCTTATCATAAATCATCAAAATTTTGCATATCATAGCCCGACTTGTTCCATCCAAAGAACTACATATACTTAAATTCAAAACAAGAATGTAATATCATGGATTCACAAAAGACCTTATATATGTTAAAAAAGTATACTAGTAAAAGAGATTACCACATCTTTAATTGGAATATTGATATTTGAGATGATTTTACTCGTAAATTGCATGACAAAGTAACCACACATGACTCCATTTTGTGTGGAACCTACAAAAAACAAATGTATATGGTTTTTCATATTCGAACATCTTTATTATTCAATAGTAAAATTAATTAAATTATTAATATTCACTTGTACATACCATAACTTTTTCACATATAAGGTTATGGGATTTTTTAAGGGCAATTCCTCTACATTTGTTCCACAGCTTCCATGCCCTATCAAAGTTTAAAATAATGAGTTCTTTATTAAATATTACAAAGAAAAATAGAAGAAAATAGCAAGCTATAACTCTTATATTTCAACAATTGTTTTTATATCTTTACTCAATTCTATAGAAGCTAAGTCACAATACCAAACATAATTGCCATATAGATCAAGGATTGTCAACATCTAATGATTTTGGCCTTGTTCAAACTTTTGGTGGCCAAGGGATTATCAATTTATGATTTCTGCTAAGTGTTAATGCCTTATCACATATTTGTTTAGCTCTGATGCTAACATCCTTCTCTAGATATTTATTAACAAATGATGAATCATAGAACATTGCTAAATGTGATGAGCGATTACCTTGAATTCGATAATAACATGCCCTATATAAAATAAATATATATAAATAATTAGATAATATAAATATAATTATATGTTCTACTTAAATAAAATTTATTTAATGATTGAGGACTCACCTTGTCCATCTTTGAATTATACTTAAATCGATCATTTGATATTCTACATTAGAAATTTCTATAGGAACTGGCACAATCCATCCATCATTTATGCTAGTCTTGCACGCAACAATAGTCATCAAAGAGCTAAGATTTTTGCTGAAGTTTATAGCATATTCATAACTATACTTTTCCCATGGCTTCTTCTTGAATGACTTAGTACGCGATGATTGCCCACTAGACATAGATTTACCAAGAGATATTTGCTTTGTATCTCTTAAATTTTCCATACTTACTAATTATGGTTTAATAGACTAAAGAATAGGTACTATATATGTTAGTAACAATAAAAGAATAATAATATAATAGATGTAGTAAAAAAATGTTATCTTAAGTAAAAATATAGTACCATGTCAAAATTGTCCAAGCCTTATATTGTCCAATCATTTCTTGGACTATGGTAGCACTAAAAGACACAAGTAGTGGATAATCATTAAGCAATGATTGATCAATTACTATTCGCCAATAATTTGGCAAATATTGATTATGAATCATTTGATCATCACTTAATTGTTGTACCATTCCAATAGCAACATAGTTCGTAGATGATGGATGTTTCAACAAAAAAATTATATTCTATAAAACAATTTAAGTGTTATATATAATAAAAATAAAAATAATAGACTATCTACATAAACTTTAAATCTTACCATAAATGATTTATCAAATGGAGGACTCCAATGTGAGGTAGCTATTGGAAGGACATTCTCATCAAAACATTCATCATGATGTAATGGATGGTAATATTACACAGATTTCATTGGAGATATTGAACCACTACTTGATTGCATCTACATTCCTGGCATAAAGAGAGGACCAATAGGATGATTATATCTCATACTGGATATAGGTTGGGTGTCATGAGATTGCATGGGTGGCATGCCTGGCCAATAGAGCATACCCTGATTGTAGTAGGGTGCCATGCATGGCCAATAGAGCATACCCTAATTGTAGTAGGGTGCCATGCCTGGCCAATAGAGCATACCCTGATTGTAGTAGGGTGCCATGCCTGACATTTATTATGATTTATATTACTTTAAAGTGGCAATCTCACTTAACACTAAGGCCTTAAAGAAGCTTAATTCTTTTTCAATTTTACGGTACTTCTCCTCCTTATTGACCATCTCAGGATTTTTTTTGGAATATTAAAAAACTCCATATAACTATCACATTGGCTTCCTCCCCTAACACGACCAAGATGCTCCTGTCCAAATGCATTATATATAGCATCTCTCCTTGGTTGTTCGATTATTTCACCCCTAGCTATTTGTTCTTAAATAGCTCTCTAGAAATAAGAAAGTAAAAAAAACAAATCATACATTATTACATCAATACGTAGAAATCATAAGGAATTTGTATCAATTTAAATTACTAACCAACTTATTGAGTTGTTCTTCACCTCTTTTAGTCATTGGTCTTGACTTTTTAATTTTTGGGGTCTTTGTTTCTATATACAATTAAAATTGGGTAACCAATCTACCCAATTCAGCTTCCTACATAAATTAAATAAATTTATTAACCATGGCATCAACTTAAATTTGAGGAAAATAAATATAAAAATATTTATAAATTAACAACTTAATAAGTGTAGGCCTTTTATGTTTTAATTATCATAAGTATTTTTAGTCTTATATATTTTTTTCAAGGATGGATTAGGCCTAATTTACCACTAACTAATGTTTTTAGTTAATTTTTGTCTAGGGATTCTTTGTTATAAAAAAGAGCGGCTATTATAATTTGGAGGAAGACCATATCATTAATGAAAAGTATATTTTAGAAAGCTTCTTACTTTGGCTTTTCATGTTCTTGATTGAATGCTTGCATTTGGCTTATCAAAGGGAATGATCATCATTTGTGTCATCTCAACCAGGTTTTAAGGACTTTGTTTCCTTAGGGTTCTAATCTGATCTTCTTCAACACATTTTTAGAAAATCAATCATTTCCATTCCTTCGAGTTTGTGGGTTAAAAGGGTTGTTTGCCTAAAGAGTTGGCATCATTTGGTATCATAGCCTTGGTTGCTGGAAATAGGTATCTATCTTCATCTATCTTTTTTTGAGTTCTTGATATCAAAAATAAAAAATTTGTCCTTCAAGTCTTATGTTTTCTTTCAATTTTGTTGTCGTTGTTTTCATCTTTGGATTTCATTTCATAGTTCTCTTTGTATTCTTTGCATCTTTTTCTTGTTCCTTATTTTCTTATTCTGTAATTCTATCTTGAATCCATCTTTTTTCTTAAAAAAAAGAAGAGGGCTATAGTTCACATTTTCAAAATTTGTTGATAAATTGGAGATGCAACTTTAAACACCCATAACTTTTGAATCAGGCTTCGTCTTCGTTCCTTGCCTTTTTCCACCCCAACTTCCATCAATTACACCACTTAATGAGGGGTTAAAGTTTTGTCACCTCTTTTTTCATTTTTTTATTCTTGTTCATTAGGGTTACAAATTTTTTTATGAATTTTCTATTCACAACAGCCGCAATGGTAGTCAAAAAAAAGAAGGAAATGGAGAAAAAAGTAGAAAATTGTTCAAGAATCTAATTCTTGTTTTCTTGGTCTTGTTGAAATCAGGTTTTTGTTAGTTTTTTCTAGTTTCCGTATATTTCAATATAAAGAATCATCAAACTTGCTAGCCAAGTCTAATTTAAAAAAATGAAGGAAAAGGGAAAAATATTTTGGTCAAGAATATTTCTTTCCTATTTTCAAGATTTTTAAGATATTGAAAAGATTCTTTCTTGCTTCTTTAGAGTCCTCTTTAGACTTTGTTCTGTCCCCAATTAAAGTTTTTTAAAATATTTTGATATTAAAGATCTTGAAAATAGTCCTTCTCGTATCTTTAGATTCCTCTTTGGATTAAGTTTCTTAAATTATGATTTTTTTGTGATTGTCAACAATAAACCGGTTGCTTCTTGAGACTATTTTAATTCTTTGATTTTTTTAAGAACATAAAAGGAGGTTGGGTTGAACTTTGAGTGGTAAAAAGCAAGAGAGAAAAAAAAGAAAAAAATAGAAAGAATAATGCTTAAAAAGTGCGATAACAATTTATTTTAAAGATAAAAACATGTGTAAGGAAGTAGAAAAACCATAATAGATCAACTTGAAATTATTCCTCAAAACTTTTAATTACCAAAATAAGAGGCTGAATGGAAGGTTCGATGATTTAGAATCCTCTCCTATTTCTAAATTATATAAAAGAATACATAGACATAGAACATGAGTTTGACGAAAAAGAAGCTGATTCCAAAGTGGGGGGAGAGAGCAAGTTATAAATGGGACAAAAAGGTTATGGTTGTACAAAGAAGTGGAGAAATCGAAAGTGCTAGTTCATATGATGAAGAGATACCACCATTGGAGGATTGTTCTGATGTTGAAGTAGAAGAACATGTGCATAGAGTTGTAATTGACACAAAGAGAACCCTGAATATACAGCCTATAGATGGAGGAGCACCAAGGAGAAAAAAGTGAGCAAAAACTATGCAAAAAAGGGAGAAAAGTGAAAAAAAAGAGAAAAAAAAGTAGGCAAATACGAGAGGAAAGTGAGCAAATAGGAGAGGAAAATAAAAACAAATGAGTGTAATTACCGAAAAGCATAATGTTAAGAGTGCAATGATGGTGAGGCAATGAGTACTTGTACTTATATAGAAGGATTTTTATCTTTCTACTAACAATACTAATTCATCTTTTCCTGGTGTTGTTGTGTCTTCATTGTAGGACTTTTAGGATATATTTCATCAAGAGATTCCCCATGGACTAACAAATCAACCTGCCTATAGAGCTAAGATTTGAGGACCAATCTTTTCAAGGAGTAGTGGGAATAATGGAGATTGAGGTGCTCACCAAGTTAATGTTCACAAATATTCTAAAGATTCCTAAGATCTAAAAAATATTCTCAATATCCTACATATATCCTTAATATCCTACAGAAGGGATATATTTGGAATATCAAATTAGATGCAAGGATTAATTTTATAAATTTTTTTTTTGATTTAGTTAAGTGTGAGCCTTTTATGTTTTATTTATCATATGTCCTTTTAGTCTTATATTTTTTAAGGATGTATAAGGCCCAATACACTGCCAATTAGGGCTTTAGTTAATTTTTGTCTAGGATTTCTTGCTTATAAAAAATAGCAGCAAGTATAATTTGGAGGAAGAACATATCATAAATTAAAAGTGTATTTCAGAAAGCTTCTTGTTTTGCCAACTTGAGTTCTTAATTAAATACATCAATTTGACTTATCAAAGGGAGTGATCATCTTTTATGGTGTCTCAAGGTTGGGTTTTAAGAACTTTGTTTCCTTAGGATTCTAATTTGATCATCTTCAACACATTCTAAGCAAATCAATCATTCCTATTTCTTTGAGTTTGGGGGTTCCTATGGTTGTTCACCTAGAGGGTCTGTATTATTTGATCTTATCATGGGTCCACTTGTAATGTGCATTGGATCATGATTCCCATCATATTGTCTTGCAACCTGAGTGAGCATTCCCCATCCTCTACCATTCCTACCTACTTTTTGTATATACTCTCTACCATTAGACAAGTGATCCTCCTCTCCAATATCATCCAAATCAACCATGTAATCATCTCAAAATCATCCTCAATAGTGCTTGTCTTTTTTGCCTTCTAACATTGGGAACTCCTTACATTGTTCCCTTTGCAATGTTGCTCCAAATCTGCAAATCAAATCCTTTATATAACACTAGGTTCAACCTAGTAAAGTGCTATTACATGGCTTGCATCATGAAAGCTTGGTTTACCCATCTCTCTTAACATGGTGACCCCTCTCTATCGGACATCTTATTGTAAAGGAAATAAGGCACATACATGATGTTTCGAGCAAAATTTTCCTCGCACTCTCACCTCTCTTGTTCAACACTTAAAAAGGTCAATCAAACATTCTTTGTATTCCTTAGCAAACAAAGACTCCAATCAAATAATCAATTAACTTATGGTGTTTAACTAACACCAAAGATGATTCTAATGGAAAAACAATAACCAAGAAGTCAATATAAAACAAGAATGTGTATTTTGGGCTAAAATCCAAAATTGGACAGTAAGGAAAGACTCGTAAAAATAGTAGATTGTATCAGATTAAAACTCAAAAGCAACATACCTATTTGGATAGCAAAGAGCAAGTGAAAGGTAGACTGATTTGAAATTGAATGAATTGTTATAGTTGGGAAATAACAACAAAAACGTTTTAGGACAGTTTTTGCATACATGAAATGGGCGGACAGTAAAGGCATTACGAGTAGTAATTATTGTTGGTAACCACCAAATATTTTGTTCGAGTAGGAAAGACAATATTATGATTGATTCCATAAATTTTTCTTGATGGTATTTTATTAGATATTAATCTAGAATATTGACAATAATGAATTTTTTAATTTGTACCCAAGTCATTCCCACATGATGAATCAGCAAGGATTATTGTTAAGAGTAATCTCCATACTCTATAAGACCCCTAATTTTTGGCCAAATATCAAAAAAAGTAAGATTAGAGTTTAGCAAATGAGAACTTGAATTCAGTTGTTTCAAGAATAGAAGTTTTAGATCAATAAGGTTTCACTATTCAACAAGAGTTACAATGATAGTACAATTCTTATTGAAAAACTCAAAAACGATTCCAATTCAATTATTTTGTTCGGCCTTATTTTTGATTTTTTTTATTCCCAACAATAATTAAATCAAAAAGCATGAAAATTACCTCAAAAATAGAAACAAGATCAAGGCTTTAAAGCACGGGTCCAAAATTTAAAGAAATAATAAGGAAAAAGAAGAAACAAACAATAACACAACAAATGTAGAAATGGTAAGAAAACAAACAAAAACCTTGAGATCGAATTGAACTCCTAATGATTTCAATATTGAACTGACAAGAAAAAAGGAAAATTTATTAGACAAAAAAATTCAAAATAGCAAGAACAAAATGAAAGAAACATTGAGGATAAAAAATGATAGATATCTGGATTTTTCTTAGAGCTTAAGCTCTAATACCAACTAATGCGAACCCACAGGTCAGATCTTTCAACCAACAAACTACTTATGATCAAAAATTGCAAGAATATGGACCAAGAAGCTATAATCTAGCTAGAGTCCCCAAAAAATCTATGAAATGTAGATCTAGTTGAACCTTGACCTAATGGATATAGAAGAGCTATGAAACTTGGTAGAAAAGAAGCCACATGACATCAGTAATGCAATTTTCATGATTGGTGGTACTGGAACACTTTTTGTAACTTTTTAACAAGTATACATGAAAATGATTAATTGTATGCCTGTAGTACAATTTTCATGACTGGTCACGACGTAGAATTTTACAATGTTTCCATATATATACCCAAAAATGGGGTGTTGGTACATCCTAGTGTAATTTTCATTAGTATGATACCTGAGCATTTTTTCATAACTATTTTGTACATATACACAAAAATTGTTATTTTGTGTGTTTGAATTGTAATTTTCATGATGGGTGGCACCATAACACTTTTTAAAATGTTTTCGTACATACCTAAAAATGGGATTTTGGTACATCGATAGTATAACTTTTTAGCACATATACACAAAAATGGTTATTTTTTGTTTATGTTGGGCAATTTTATGATAGGTGGCACCGTAGCATTTTACAATGTTTTCACACATGTACAAAAAATGGATTTTCATGATTTTTATGACTGGTGATAATGGAAAAAGTTTTACAACTTTTTTGCACATGTATCCAAAAATGGAATTTTGGTCCATCCGAAATACAATTTTTATGACAGGTGATACTATGAACCTCTTTGCAACTTTATGCTAATATATCCAAAAATGTTTTTTGGTACATCTATAGTGGAAATTTCATAATGGGTGGTATAGGAGAAGTTTTTGAAACTTTTTAACACATATACACGAAAATAGTTATTTGGTATATTTGTGATGTAATTTTAATAAGGGGTGGCATCATTGCATTTTTATAACATTTTTGTACATATATTGAAAAATGGGGTGTTGTTATATCCGTATTGTAATTTTTAAGACTAGTGATACCAGAGCACTTCTTGCAAATTTTCTGCGTATATAACCAAAAAAGGTATTCAATTTTCATGATAGTTGGTACTAAAGCACATTTTGCAACTTTGTTTTTGCAAATATACCCAAAAATGGAATTATTTTGCATCCCTAATGTAACTTTCACGATGGGTAGTACCGAAGAAATATTTTTTAACTTTTTCAAAAATGATGTTTTGGGGCATCCATAGTGCAATTTGCATGATGGGAGGTACCTAAACACTTTTTTCAAATTTTTACAACTCTATTGCATATATTCTAGAAAATGGAAATTTGGTGCAATGTAGTGTAGTTTTCCTAACGGGTGCTACTAGAGCACTTTTTCCAAATTTTTTGCACATATAAAAGAAAATAGTAATTTTGTGCATTTGTATTGTACTTTTCATAATGATTGGTGATGCAAATCCTAAGATCGTGTCTTGCAACCTACAAATAACTAGTGATAAAAAAATGCAAGAATACAGGTCAACAACTCACAATCTATCTAGAGATCCCAAGAAAGCTAAGAAATGAGGATTTGGTTGAACCTCGATCCAATGGCTATAGAATAGCAATGAACCTTAATATAAAAATTTCCACCAGGGTAACCAACCTTTGATGAGTTTGTGATTTGTGTTAGGAACACAGGAATCAAGTGTGACAATTTTAAAACATTTCTTTCATATACTATTCAAACTAAGTTTTTCTATAAAATGGTATGAAATATATATAGCCTTACAAAAAACATTTATGACTTATGGTCATTAAAACCCTAATGAGATAAATTTTAAACAAAATAGAAACCTCATTGAAATACTAATTTTGGTCGACCACAATGGGCTTAACACTCCTATGTGTGGGCCGTCCAAGTGACAAAAAATAAGACCCTAAAAATAATCATCAAATATATCCAAGAATTAAGCTACAATGAAATTGGATTTTAACACATTAAACTAATTCTTGCACTATAGTAGCCCACGACTTGGAGTAAGAAATTAAGTGCATGCCCAATTATTTTTGGCCTAGATGCATATTTCCATATGTGGCCCTTATTTCATTGATCAATATTGGATCGTTCTTGGACTCTTCTTGATGGCCCTTATGAGCATCAATCCACAACACTCGAATCATTGCATTTAATGCTTCTTTGAGCTTCTTGGTCTATGATCTTGTTATTGGTCCACTTGATATTTGTAAGGGATCTTGTTATAGGTCCACCTCACTATAATGTAATTTTTATGATTAGTGGTACTAGAGCATATTCTGCAATTATTTAGCAAATATACATGAAAATAGTTATTTTGTGCATCTTTAGTGAAATTTTTAAGATGGGTGGCACCATAGAATTTTACAACGTTTTCACACATATACCAAAAAATGGGGTGTTGGAACATTAGTAGTGTAATTTGCACATATACTCGAATATGGAACATTAGGTAGTTTTGGAGAACGTGTTTCAACTTATTCACTAATATACCTAAAAATGGTGTTCTTATACATCAGTAGTGCAATTTTCAAGATAGGTGGTATTAGATAGCTTTTTGAAACTAGTTATTTGGTGTGTCTATAATGCAATGTCAATAACAGATGGCACTATAGCACTTTTATAATATTTTCACAAATATACATAAAAGTGGTGATATTACATCCATTATGCAATTTTATTGACTGGTGGTACAAGAGCAACGTTTGTAACCTTTTTGCTCATAAAGCCAAAGAAAGGCATTTTTTTTGCTTTTGTAATGTAATTTTCATGATGTATGGTATGAAAGAACTTTTTGCAAATTTTTCACACATATATTTAAAAATGGAATTTTCTTGCAACTGTAGTGCAATTTTCATAATGGGTGGTATCGAAGAAATTTTTTTACTCTTTGTAATAGACCCAAAAATAGTGTTTTTGGTCCTTTGTAGTGAAATTTGCATGAATGGTAGTACCTGAGTAATTTTTGAAACTTTTTACTACTTTATTGTATATATTCTTAAAAATGGGAGTTTGGTGCACCACAGTGTAATTATCCTAACTGATGGTACCAAAGTACTTTTTCACAAATTGTTTGCACATATACACAAAAAGGTTATTTTGTGCATTTGTATTATTATTTTCATTATGATTAGCACTATAGAATTTTTTAAAACACTTTTGTACATATACCCAAAATGGATTGTTGTGGAACTATGAACTAGAACCTTGAAATCCATATACATGAAATGGTTGCAAATTCCAAAAGAAACGAAAAAAGACCCAATGATAAAGTGAAAACTATCCCACAAAATGAAAAATTCAAATTGGTAACAGTACCTTGACTCTATGTATATAACGCACTGAGAACCAACAATGAATGATGCCACAAAGGTTGCAAATCCTTGATAAGTTGTTTTGAAGAAGAACAAAATAGGCTAAAAGCTCTCAACTTTGATTAATTATAAAATATTCAAATATGAGTCCAGTTACCCTCATTAGCAATAATATATACATCACAGACCTTAAGAAAAATAATCAAGAATGAAATAAGTCCAAAAAAATACAAGAAAACAAAGTTATATGTATGGGCAAAGGTGCACATTTACCATGACATGGCACATTGTCAAATACTAGAAAAACCAAGCATATTTCATAATGGTATACCATGGCATCCACTTATTCATGCCACCACACAACTTCTTTTCCCTTAGAACCA
Organism: Hippophae gyantsensis; assembly: GCA_030763125.1. Classification (NCBI taxonomy): domain Eukaryota; kingdom Viridiplantae; phylum Streptophyta; class Magnoliopsida; order Rosales; family Elaeagnaceae; genus Hippophae; species Hippophae gyantsensis. The sequence continues at coordinate 47,880,893 of CM061036.1, forward strand.
TCCAAGAACTTCATATCGCAGCATGATTTATATATGCCATGAAGTGCCTTCACTTCCTTGAATCAGTACTCTTATTTCATTGATTGGTTTATGCCATGATTTTTTCTCCTTTAGTGGCACTATTTGATTATGATTTAACTCTTGAATAATCTCATTCAATGCTTCAATGAGTTCTCCTTTGCCTTTCATCTAATGATGGATCCACTTGGAATGTGTAATGTTCCCATTATTCCCTCTCGCTTCAAAGGGATTCGACCTCGAATCGTCTCCTATGTGGTCAAAGGGAGAAAAAATTGAAACATTGAAACAAATGCTAATGTTACACACATCCGAAAGATCAACCATGCAAGTACTTGAAAAATTCCATATCCTCTAGGTTATAAATAGAATCATTGCTTTTTCAAGAACCTCTCTTTTCTTATGTCTACCCAAACGCAATTACTAGATTCAAAGATAACTCTTTGCCATCCTTTGTTGGATTTGAAAGTAAAATCCTTATTCTTTTTTTCAATGCGTTCATGGACACTTTCATGTAGCTTCACCATTTTCACTTTCCTCTTGCCATCTAAACTAGTTCCCTCAAAAATAGGTAAAGGTAATAAATTGATCATAGGAGTAAGTGGGTTAAAATCATAAATTATTTCAAATGGTGAATGTTCATTTATAGAATGCATACTCCTACTATAATCAAATTCGATAAAAGGAAAGCACTCCTCCCAATTTTTATGGTTCTTTTGTATCTTTGCTCCTAATAAGGTAGATAAAGTTATATTGACTACCTTAGTTTTTCCATTGGTTTATGGATGAAAAGTAGTAGAAAACAAAATTTTAGTCCCCAGTTTAGCCCACAAGGTTTCCCAAAAGTAGCTAAGGAATTTTACATCTTGCTTAAACAACCTAACAATCACCCTAAATAATAACTTTACTATGTTAGTTTGCATCATCGATTTTATGACATGCTATGAAATGTGTTATTCTAGAAAACCTATCTATAACAAAAAAATGGAATCTCTACCTTTCTTTTACATCAGCTACCCTAAAATAAAGTCCATAGAGATATCTACCCAAGGTTCTCTAGCTACAGGTAAAGGTGTATAAAGCCCATGCGCTAAGACCTTAGACTTGGCTTGCCTATATATAATGCATCCAAAATATACTCTTTCAAAATCCCACTTCATTTTAGGCCAAAATAAATATTCATGCAAAGTGAGATATACTTTGTATGCAAAACATGGTGTACAAAACATAGTGTTTGTTATTTTACTTAGCAGATTTGTCCTCTTCTATGTAAGGATGGTTACTGTAGATTAGCAATTCACACACACAAAAAGTAAGGTATACTTTGTATGCAAGCATGTTTACACACACCATAGGGTTTGTTTGCTTTTTATGCATACTAACATGACGGGTATGGTTTTTGATAAATGAGAGTATGAGTGAGCCAAAGTTGTCACTTGCATTTTTAGTTCATTTCTAGTGTAGGTATTTAAGGATAGTACTAGGTAACTTTTAGAACAAAAAATGAGACTTAATAGAACCTCACCAACAATCTTGGCAGGGACCTTACCAAAACCCTTGCCACCACCCTTGGCAAGGTCACTAGCTAGGTAGAAATTCAAGTTCTATAAATATTCCCTATTTTCTCTTATTTCTTACCCATTGTTTAAGAGTCAAAACTCTGCCAAAATTCATGTTGAGATTTATATCTATTTTCAAAGGTATTTTGGAGAGCTTATATTTGAGATTGGGGTCATTTTATGGTCAATCATCAAACCGTTATCTATGTGAGTACATGGTTTGATTGTGTGTCTTCCGTACATGATTTGATACATGTAGTGAATTGTGTGTCTCATGAGGTTGAGTGTGGTAACACATCTTGTTATTGATAAGTGGTTTCCATTCACACCACATTGAGTGGTGTTAGTAATGGAGGATAATCGAGTTCTTATGTTGAACCAAATAGTTGCAGAAGTAGCAAGTAAAAAGTAGCAGTATGTAGTTTGGATTAAGGTCATAATTCTAACTATTTTATTGTTTAGTGAATTATTTGGTGCTGAATGTAATGGAGAATGAGGTGATAATCGAGTTGAAGTTCCCAAGTGCTAAACAAGTTGATATTTCCAAATATTCTCAAGATCTATTGCAAGGAATTGGCTATCTTTGACTAGGGATAGATTTTGAAGATCAAGTTGGATGCAAGAATTAGTTTAGGAAGCAATTGTTGTTTTAATTAATTATGTGCCTTTTATGTTTTATTTATCATAATTTTTTTAGCCTTTTATTTTTAAGGATTGATTAGTCCCAATCCACCATTGATTAGGCCCATTTCATCTAGTGTTTTTTCTTTAGGGTTTGAATTTGCACATAGGGATTTTTTAGGTATGAATTTGCACCTAGGGTTTTACTGAGGCTAGAATTTGCATCTACGTTTTTTATGAGGGTTTGTTGTTATTAAAACTTAGCAGCTATTTACTCTTGATAAGACTATATATCATTAAAAAAAATTTATTTTAGAAAGTTTCTTGCTTTTCCTTCTTGTGTTCTTGATTGAATTCTTGAATTGAATTTATCAAAAGGAGTGATCATCCTTTGTGGTGTCTCAAGGTTAGGGTTTTAAGGACTATGTTTCTTTAGGGTTCTAATTCAATCATCTTCAACACGCTCCTAGAAAATCAATTGATCCTATTCCTTTCAGTTCGTGGGTTCCTAGGATTGTTCACCTAGAGCATTCACATTAGAATGGTTTCCTTAAGCAACCTAAAGATGTTACCAATAGATATGGTCTCTATGCAGGTTTACTTCGTTATATCGATTGTTATGCTCATTCCTTTGTTGAGTAAATAGATATGGGACATTTTACAAAAAATTGCTTTCTTGACCTCACTTGCCTTAACATAAAAGCTCACATCTTTAATTTTTTCTCTCTTTTTCTCACTCTTCTCTTTTTGCTCACTATTTTCTTTTTCTTCTTATTTTTAATTTTCTTTTTTCATTCTCATTTGATCTTCAAAAACTTTGTTTGAGGCAAAGTGTACAAGAATAATATTTTTGCCATCTACTACAAAATGTGTACTTGTTCCTAAACCCATAATGTGCACCTTCCTATCATATTGACATGGCCTACCAAACAAGTTATGCCCAACTTGCATTTGTGATACATCACACAACACTTCATCTTTGAAATTTCCTAGGAAGAAAGACCCTAATACTTGCTTTCTTAATAGGGTAGTACTAGCTATGTTAGTGCAACTTTCCCCATCAATAAGGGCCTACAAACCTTATTGTTCACATGACACCTCTTATGAAAGTTTTTTTTCCTTTGCTATTCCAAGTCATCTTCTTTAATTTGAGAACTTCATGCTCTCTTTACTACAAGCTTTTCAACGTCTATAACATATACTTCAAAATCTTTATTACTAGCTTCATCTTCACTCTCACCTTTAGTCTCTACCTCCCCATTTTCTTGGGTCATAATGGTTCTCTTTTTTGGACATTGAGATGCTAAATGACCCTACCAATATAAAAAAAACACTCAATATTATGATTACATATTAGGGTTTTTGTTTTACCTTTATCATTGCTTATCTTCGCCTATTTGGCCTTGAATAGTTTGGATTTAGGCTTGGAACTTGCTCCCTCTTTGTTCCTCCAGTTAGGCTTCCAAGGTGTAGAAGGATTTGGCCTTTGTTGTAGTGACAAGTTACCCTCAAGTTATGAACCATGTCTTTTAACTTTTCATAATGAGGAAACTCCACTATGTTGGCAAAATCTTGGTTCAAGCCACTTAGAAATTGAACCTATGGTGGCTTCCTTATCCTCCTCTACATTAGCCCTTATCATTACCACCTAATCATCTACTGTCTTGAACCCTTGATTAAGCCTTTATAACTTTTGGTGCAAATCAATATAGTAATAGTTAGAAACAAACCTCTTCCTTATGATAGTCTTCATGTCTTCCTAATTGTCAATTAGCCACTCATGATTCCTCCTCCTACCAAGCACTAGTTGATCCCACCAATTTAGTGTATAATCATTAAATTCAACCTATGTGATCATTAACACCTAATCATCTACTATCATGAACCCTTGATTAAGCCTTTATAACTTTTGGTGCAACTCAATACAGTAATAATTAGAAACCAACCTCTTCCTCGTGATAGCCTTCATGTCTTCCCAACTGCCAATTGGCCACTCATGATTCCTCCTCGTACCAAGCACTAGTTGATCCCACCAATTTAGTGTATAATTAGAAAATTCAACCAATGTGCTTCTCCCATAATTTCATGTCTCAAATAACAATCGATGGGTATCACAATCTTTCTATGGAAGCAAAAGGCTCCTTTATTGTAAGTACGTGCTTCCACCATCTATCCTTCATTTATTCAATACCATAATTCATAAATTTCAGGACCATTTGATTGGGTTACCTTGATGTTCTTCTGTAAGGTAAGACTAGTTATGAGGTTATATGGAAATGCTTTTTGTTCATCATCATACAAATTGAGCTCGTAACCTTCCACAATCTGAGTCTTTCACTAGGGATGCAACATCAATTTTGCAACAAAGCTTGACTTATGACTTAAAGTATCTGCCATAGTATTATCGTTGCTAGGATAATATTGAAAAGTGAGGTCAAAGTCTTGAAGATAATCTACCTATCTTCTTTGTCTCAAATTGAGATCCTTTTAGGTGGAAGATATTTGAGACTCTTATGGTTCGATAAGATTTGGAATATGGCACCATAAAAGGTAGCATATCTAAAAATTTAGACCACTACTGCTAGCCCTAAGTCATGAGTCGGGTAGTTTCTCTCATGAGCCTTAAGTTGTCATGATATGTAGGCATCTATTCAACAATTTTTCATTAAGATGCATCCAAGGCCTTATAATGAAGCATCTGTGAAGACCATGTAAGGTTTTGTACTCTCCAGTATGGTGAGGATTGGTGTAGTCATAAGTTGTTTTTTCAATTCTTGAAATGCCTTTTCAAAAGCTTTCATATTTTTCATGGGTCCTTAAATAAATCAATTTATTGTTAATAAACAAAATGATAAATTTATCTAAGTAAGGTCGAAATACATGGTTCATTAAATCCATAAAAGAAGCAGGAGCATTTGTTAGTCCAAAAAATATGACACAAAATTCAAAATGCCCATACTACATATGGAAAGTAGTTTTGGCTATATCTAACTATCTAACCCTTAGTTGGTGATATCTCGATCTGAGATTAATCTTTAAGAAGAAACTTGATCCTCGGAATTGGTAAAATAATTCATCGATCTAAGGTAATGGATACTTGTTCTTTATGCTTACCTTGTTCAATTGACGATAGTTAATGTAGAGTCTGAAACTTTCATCCTTCTTTTTGACAAAAAGAATAGATGCTTCCCAAGGTGATGAACTCAGTTGAATGAAGCCAACAAATCATCTAACTATTCCTTGAGTTCTTTTTTTCTACAAGTGCCATACGATACGAAGTGATGGATATCATTGCAGTTCTAGGACGTAAGTCAATCGCAAAACTAATTTCTTGAGTTGGAGGGAGTCTAGGAAATTCTTCTAGAAACAAATCCCAATATTCATTTACCACTAGTCTTTGTGCTAAGCTTCTTCCATTGTCTGTATCTTCTTCCAAAGAAATTAGGAGAACCATGCTTACTTGATTCTGGCTTCCACCAAAGCACAATTTAAGGAAAATGTTATGAAGGTTTTCTCCTTTTTCCCCCATAAAAGTGGACTTCTATGCCTTTGAGAGTTTGGACGGTAAATTTCTTTTCAAATAAACTTACAATGGCTTGATACTTGGTCAGCCAATCCATTCCTAAAACAACATTGAAATAACTCATATGAGGATAACGAGATCAATTAGGAATTGGTGACCATTGAGTCTGATCGAATAATTTTTGAAAATATACAATATTTTTAAAGAGGCTTTGGGAGGAGTATTTAAAATAAGAGGGATTTCAAAAGCTTCATAATCAAGTTTAGGCATTTGAGCAGAAGCTAATGAAATGAATGAATGAATGGTACCAATATCAAAAATAATAAAATTGAAGAGTGATATAATAGAATTGTAAATTCCACAATATTGTTGATTTCAAATCCTCCTTGACTGCCAACCATTGCAAAGGCTTGAGTGGCAGTGCTTTTATCCTTACCACTTCCATAGGTAGATGATAGACGTTGAAAAGCTGGTGTTGTACTAGAAGCTAGTTGGAATGATTACTGATAGGGTAGAACCGACATCGCCGATCCTACCGTTACTTTGGTTTTATGTATTTATAAAACTCTTGCAAGTGCACGAATCATTTCGTAGAAAATGATAAGTATACTCCCAAGGTCGATCTAAGGAAGGAATGTATGTGGTTTTTAATTTATTATTCAAACTTTTAAAAACAAAATTAAATCCTAAACATCCTATCACGATATTTTGGGTTTTGTGTTTTTAATCTAATTACATAAAAATAAACATAGATTCAATAAACATTTATGCAAATTTTATCTGTTAAAATAGTGGAGTATTTATGGATATAATAATTAAGTTAATTATGCTTGCTCATATTATTTAGGTTATTAAAGATATGAATTGATATTTATTGATTCTCTCTTTTTTATATGAATACCACCTTTGGTGGGGTTAGATATTCTTTGTTAACTAAACAAATCAATTAACACCTATGGGTGGGGTTGATAACTAACTTGGTTAATTAAATTAATTCCTTTTTCTAAGAGATTGAAAATGAACCATTTAAATGCCACCTTTGGTGGGGTTAGACAGTTTAAACTTTATTCAAGGTGTCCAAATTAAACATAAGAATTTAGTTATCCGAGTACTAACTTTCAAGTTTTAAAACCACTACTGAAAACATGTTGTCAATACATTTTTAGATAATAATTCTTATAAAAACTTTTGAAATAGAGCTTCACTCTAACTACCGGGCAATTGTACCAACAAATAAAAGAGCACTACTCTAAATTAGACCGGATAACTAAACCTTAAAATCTAATTTTCAGATTTAAGTTTGTAATGAAAAATAATATATTTCTCTCTAACATTCTTAATATAAAATCTTGAATAAAAATAAAATCAATTCATTTTAGAGATTTTTACCTATTTAATATTTCGCAAGCATACCAACGTTATTATTAAATCATGTTTATAAACAGCCAGCAGAGTTAAATTTAATCACAGAAAAATTAAATATAACATGTAAGAATAAAGCATAAAAAATAACCGTAAAGAAAATAAAATCCTTACAGAACTTCGATGCTATTCCCGTTGCTGGAAAACCTCCAAGTGGAATTTGCACTCCCATTTACTAAATCAAAAAGCTAATAAATTACAAAAACATAACTAGTTCTTCCCAAAAAGGGAAGAACTCTAAAACTAAGAGAAATTAACTAAGAAAAGCTAAAAACTAAGAAAAACTAAAAAATCTAAGAAAAGAGAGAAGAGAATGTGTTTTGAGGTGTGGTATGAAGTGAAGAGAAGGGGTGTATTTATAGGTGAGGATGGAGAGAAAAAGTGGGGGAAAAATGTTAAAAAATGCTAGAAACGCGGAGTAGTGATTGCTGATGTCATTTGATGATGTCAGTATGACGTGGGGGGCGGCTGCGCGCAAAAATGGGGAGCAAATGGGCAGCGGCGCGCGCAGAATGGAGCTGGGGCGCGCAGGGCGCGCGCGGGAGTAGCAGCTGGATGCGCAGGCGCGCGCGCAGACAAGCAACAGCGCACAGGGGCACGCGCGGAACTACAGCATGGCGCGCGCGAGACTGGGGGGCATGACAGCGCGATTTCCTCCTTTTTGACATTTTTGACCTTTTTGACCCATTTTGTCCAATTTTTTGATATTTGTTGATCTTTCCTCATTTATTTATTAATATATTTGTGATGTATTGCTTCCAGTATTCCTCTTTGAGTCTTTAAGTTACGTTTTTAAGCGAAAATACCTGAAAAACAATAAAAATACCCGTGATTTCGAAAAAGAAAAATTTATATAAATATATGATAAAACATATAAATATATATATTTTTAATCAATTAATGTGCATAAAATCATGGTAATTTTAGTGCTTTTTGAGCACTCATCAATTACCTAGAAAGCTAGTAGGATTTATGCGGACCCTTTAGGCCAACAACCTAGGAACCCACGAACTCAAGGGAATTGAAATGATTGATTTGCTAAGAACTTGTTAAAGATGATCAAATTAGGACCCTAAGGAAACAAAGTCCTTAATGCCCAAATCTTGAGACGCCACAAAGGATGATCACTCCCTTTGATAAGTCGAATTCAAGCATTCAATCAAGAACACAAGAAGGCAAAGCAAGAAGATTTTTAAAATTTTCTTTTCATTAATGACTATTTGTTCTTGCCTCCATTACATAGCCCTTCTTATTAATAAACAAGAAACCCTAAAAGAAAAAAACAATAGATGGAATGGGCCTATTTAGTTATGGATTGGGCCTAATACAACCTTAAAAATAAAAGACTAAAAGACTTAACATATAAAAGCCCACAATTTAATAAAATAAAAATTACTAAACATAAAAGCCCATAATTAGCTAAAATAAAAATATTACTTTCTAAATTAATCTTTGCTACCAACTTGATCTTCCAAATCTATCCCTTGCGTAGAAAGGTAATAGACCATCCTTAGTGAAGCTTTAGAATCTTCGAATTTAGTTTCTAATTCTTCTAACACGACCTCTTTGTATTGCACTTCCATGATAAAGCCTTGTAAAGCTTCCTTCATCCTCTTAGTCTTTTCCCTAGTCCTTGGATCGTTGTTATGGTTAACCTTGGTGGGTAAAATCCAAGGTTCATTTAGTCTTACTTGTGTGGCGTATGGTGTGTACCCTCCATGTGACTTGGTGGGGCTTTGAACCTGGGTTAACTGTCACGGTGCTAGATAAGAGGAGTTTGGTGCCCTCTAGTGACAGCTTAAGTTTTTGATTGGAATGGTTAGCCACTATTTCTCACCTGTCCCATTTTTCTGCATGTTTTGATCCATGTTTTCTACCACCCTTTTTGCTTTTTGTAGGTTTTTATTTTCAACCCTTGGATGTGATCAAGGGATATGATGTAGTAGAGCCTATGGTTTATTGGTATCTTATAAATACTAAATAGTAGCTCACCTGCTTGGAATTTCAAGTTTTGAATAAAATTTTATCTTTTAGATCATTTTAGAGCTCATTCGTGATCTTTGTTCCTCTTTAAGAAACTTATCAAGGGATTGGCAACCTCTGTGGTGTTATTTATCATCCAAGCATTTCTAGTGAGTGATATCCAAACTTGTTAGGTTTTTATTTATGCTAGACTTATCAAGGAAATACCACTTCCTTGTGTCTTGTTTCCTCTAAAATAAATGGTGAGTAATATCAGAGTATAAATGAACCCACGGAATTTACTCACCATGGTTGCATCATTCTTTCATGCATAAAAGATGTTCGTCCACGAACTTGTGCTCTTTTGAGACTCAAACAGGAGACCAGGCTATAATACCAAACTTAAAAACAATAGCGAACCATTCCTACCAAAAGCTTAATCTAACATTAGAGGGCGCCAATATCCTTTTATCTAGCATCATCATACTTAACATGGGTTCAAAAGAGACACCATGTCGCATGAATATTACCCACCATGCATCACACAAGTTAGACTAATTTACACTTGGATGTTACCCACCAAGGTTAACCATAACAATGAGCCCATGGATGTTACTCACCATGGTTTCATCATTTCCTCTTTCATAAAGGAGGTTCATCCTCGAACTTGTGCTTTTCTCTGACTCAAACATGAGACCAGACTATGATACCAAACTTAATAATAGTAGCTTACCATTCCAAACAAAACTTTAAGTTGGTAACAGGGGGCACCAATATCTACTAATCTAGAAGAGTCACAATAACCCATGTACAAAACCCACACCAAGTCACATGGATGGTACCCACCGTGCATCACACAAATCAAACTAAATGACCCTTGGATGTTAAGCAATAAGGTTAACCATAACAATGAGCCCATGGATGCTACCCATCATGGTTACATCATTCCCTCCTTCATAAAGGAAGTTCATCCTTGAACTTGTGCTCTTTCGAAATGTGAACATGAGATCAGGCTCTGTTACCAAACTTAGGAACAATAGCTAACCCTTCCTACCAAAATATTAAGTTGTGAGTAGGGGGCACCAATATCCTTTTAAATAAGGTAGAAAGGCAATTAAAGAAATGAAGTTTTCAGTCTCAACCATCAAGATTTGGTCCAATTACTCCAAAACCGAACCATACTAGTCCTTGGAAGTCCAATGAGAAAAAAGATGAAGTTGCTACATCCAAACCAATATTTAAGATTTACAAAGCCAAAGAGATGGGGCCGACTAAGAAGAAAGGTAAAATCGACACCCCAGTTTGTAATTGTGACTTTAAGTATTTTCGGTGTCTTGGTAATTGTTATATAGCCTCTCAATGTCAAAACAAGAAGGCAATGATCATCATAACTAATGGTGAGGTGGAAATTGATTATGAAAGTGAAGAATATGAGATGCCATCTGCAAAGGAAGCTAGTCAAGAGGAGATAGGACCCGTGTATGGGAAAACATTTGTAATAAGGCGATCTTTGAGCACTCAAGTCAAGGAGGATGACCATGAATAAAAAAGAGATAAATTCTTTCGCACAAGGTGTCATATGAGTAACAAAGTGTGTATTGTTATCATAGATGGGGGAAGTTGCACCAACGTGGCTAGTACTACCTTAGTTGAGAAATTAGGGTTCCCTACATTTGAATACCCTAAGCCTTACAAGTTGCAATGGTTAAATCATAGTGGGGAAGTGAAGGTTAATAAGAGAGTATTAGTGAGCTTATCCATTAGAAAGTACAAGGATGAGGTAATGTGTGATGTGGTACCTATGCATGCTGGACACATCTTTCTTGGTTGGCCTTGGCAATATGATAGGAGGGTTACACATGATGGATATAGAAACAAGTATTTTTTGTGAAGAATGGTAGAAACATCACATGTGTTCCCTGAAGAGATTATGAATGGGGTGCCACCAATTAGTTGGATTGAGCATCAAATTGACTTCATACCAGGAGATTTTCTTCCAAACTAACCTGGCTATAGAACCAACCGTAAAGACACTAAGGAGATTCATAGGCAGGTTGAAGAGTACTTGATCAAAGATCAAGTCAGGGAGAGCCTAAGTCCATATGTCGTTCCAATGCTACTCGTTCCCAAGAAGGATGGATCAAGCAAGATGTGTGTTGACTGTCAAGCGATCAACAAAATTATGGTAAAACATCCACATCCTATCCCTAGACTAGATGACATGTTAGATGAGTTACATGGTTCTTGCATTTTTTCAAAAATTGATTTGAGAAATGGATACCATCAAATTAGGATGAGAAAGGGAGATGAATGGAAAACCGTTTTTAAAAATAAACATGGATTTTATGAGCTGTTAGTCATGCCCTTTGGTCTCACAAATGCATTTAGCACTTTTGTGAGGATTATGAATCATTTTCTACGTGCATTTATTAGAAAATTTGTTGTTGTATATTTTGATGATATTCTCATTTACAGTAAAAATCTTGAAAAGCATGTCTTACATCTTAGTATATGCTTGAAATTTTGAGAAAAGAACAATTGTATGTGAACTTGAAAAAGTATATTTTTTGCACAGAAAAGTTAGTTTTTCTTGGTTTTATTGTAAGTTCGAAGGGAATAGAAGTATTTGAGGAAAAGGTTAAAGATATTCGAAAATGGCCCATACCTAAATCTATAATCCAGATTTCATGGCTTGGCTAGTTTTTATCGAAGGTTTGTCAAAGATTTTTGTACACTTTCCGCATCTTTAACCGTGGTTATTAAAAAGGCTTTTGGTTTTAAATGGGGCAAGAATCAGGAGAGAGCCTTTAAAGCATTAAAGGATAGTTTGTGTTATGCACCAGGAATAGTTATAGGAGCTATTTTAATGCAGAAACTGTGACCTATCGCTTATTTCAACAAGAAACTTCATGAAGCAGCCCTTAATTATCCAACTTATGACAAGAAGCTATATGCCTTGGTTATGACCCTAGAGACGTGGCAACATTACCTTTGGCCAAGGTAATTTTTCATCCATACCAATCATGAATCTCTAAAACATCTTAATCACCAAGGTAAATTGAATAGGAGGCATGCTAGATGGATGGAATTCATTGAGACGTTTCCTTATATTGTTCAATATAAGAAGGGTAAGGAGAATGTTGTAGCCGATGCTTTATCATGGAGGTATGCCTTACTCTCAACTTTAAATGCTAGATTGCTAGGATTTGAATATGTTAAGGAAATGTATGTTAATGATGATGACTTTTCGTCTATTTACGATGCATGTGAAAAATTTTCTTTTGAAATTTTTTATAAATTAGGTGGGTATTTTTTTAAAGAAAATCAATTGTGTATACCTAAATGTTCCATGTGTGAATTTTTGATTAAAGAGGCCCATGTGGGAGGATTAATGGGGCATTTCAGAATTAAGAAGACTCTATATGTTTTGCGTGAGCATTTTTATTGGAAAACAATAAGGAGGGATGTGGGGAGATTATGTTCTAGATACATCACTTGTAAGCAAGCCAAATTCAAAGTCCTACTACAAGGACTATGTACTCTCTTGCCCATACCAAGAGAGTATATAGGAGCATTGTGTTTGATATGGATTGATGCGTTATTTTCGCAAGTGTACGAATCGTTCAAGTAATAAAGTGTACAAAAGTACGGATATCGAACCCACAAGGAATGGTGTTACTAAGTACCGAAATTGACTAATCCTAATTTTATTTGAAAACGGAATTGTTGAAATTTTTTGAGAAGCAAATTAACTTAAAACTAAATGCAAATAACAAAATTGAATGTTGTTCACAAATGATTAAAAATGATAAGGCATTTGATTTCGCTAAATCAATTCAATCCGATTTCAAGTCATGTTATATGAGAATCAAAGCTAAAAGTGATGGTTGAAAAACCCAAATTTACCTAATACTCTTGTTGTCTCTTTTGGAGAACATAAAACGTGCAAGTATACACGGTCACAAGTAATAAGATTTGATAAGTAAAGTATCGTTCCCACAGAGATTTGTTACTATAGTTTGTTGAGTACTAAAATTATTTCTCTCTGATTTTATCCAAAATAATCGTTGATTTAGAAAAAAAGTAATAAGAAAATAAAAGAAATCTAGGATTGCAATTTTTCACCAAACTAATCCACTCAAATCATGTTATTTTCTTTTGATTTATATTTTTTGTACATTTAATTTGTCAACCGAAAACTTCTAATTTTATCCATACATCTCTTCCGAGCTCTGTATAAACACACCTCGTTAAATTAATTCACTATATTCCTATGAGAATTAAATTCACCAAGATTCATTAAGTTTTAAGTTCTCAAATGGCCACACATACAATTAGGGTATATTCCTATCCTTCATCATACATGTCATTCTATTTACGAGCAATATACACACAAATGCCTCTTTCAAGTTTATTTATGTGTCACAGATCGTTTTGATAAGATTCGTAAAAAATCAAAAAGCATTAAGCACAAAATAGAACGAACAAATCAAACGTCTTATAAATCTATCAAAAATAATTAAAATCAAAGCTTCATAAATTTAGATCAAATGCAACCCTAGAAAAATTAAGTTACTTCATTAATTAAAAATAAAATTACAAAAAATACAGAAAAATTAGAAGAAGAAGAAAGGAAATTAAAATATCTCGTATCGTTAATATTTGGCACACATAGAACACAACAGAAGCCAAAAATGGCTTCTGCGTGTTCCACACTCCACAACCGAACAACACAAAAATTATAACCTCTCCAAAACTTTCCAAAACTCCAAAAAAAAAAACACTTTTACTCTATCATCTTCCCCCTATTTATAACATCAAATTTCTAAAAAAATACATATAAATTTTTTTTTAATACGCGGGGGGACAGATAAGTGTGGAGAAAAAAATAAATTAAAACGCGTAGGGGACAATATGTATCGAAAACGAAAAAACTGGAATCGAAAATGCGTGAGTGGCGAGCCGTTCATTTCTGTTTTGCTTTTCGATGAACTCTGCCACGTGTCGCGATATTATTTGTAGAAATAAAAAGTGGGACACGTGGCAGTAACACATTGGTTGCAGGTAATGGGCGCACGTAAAAATTGTCGCACGGGATTGGGGCGGGCAAAACGTGGGGGACAGGGGCTGGACACAGGCGTGATCCTACACTTTTGCGCTCATTGTAACATGCCACGTGTCAGAACCCAATTGGATTCAATATAAAGTTGGACACGTGGCAGCTTGTGATTCAAAGAATAATCGGGCGCACGTGGATCGACCGCACGTGGGGGACAGGGCCTGCATCGCATCAGACAGGTGGGTCCCACCCTGCACACCAGCCTACGCGGTAGGTGGGTCCTACTCGGTGCACCGAGCCACACGATAGATAGAATTCTTCACCCACTCTCCTTGGTCGAGTGTGCTTGCAACGTGCGCATCTGGCCGTTTCTTCTTTGATCGGATGGTCCACGTTACGCGCTTGGATTGGGTGCGTGGCTTCTTCTCACCTGCGTAGAAAAATAACTTTTATTAATTGCATTTTCACCCACAAATATATTTCAAATTACATTTTAAACTTTGCTTAATTACAATATAGCCCTTTTCTAATTTAAATTAAATTTTAAACTTTTATTAATTGAAATTAAGCCCGATTTTAATTTAAATTAAATTTTCAACTTTTATTAATTGCAATTAAGCACTCTTTTATTTGAAATTATATTTTAGGACACAAATTTGCAATTAAGTACATTTTCGATACAATTTATTTAATTTTCTTAAAATATATAAAAAACAATAAATACTAATTTATTAAACTAAAATTAACTAAAAATAGAAAGAACATAGCAATTATAATTAATAAAATAGGTAAAAATAACTATATAAAATACAGTTATCAACTCCCTCTCGAGTTATATTAGAATTACTTATCTATGAAAACCAACTATATTTCTATGAAGATTTAATCACAAACAAGCACATTACGATTTATGGAATTTCTAGAATAACCACATACATCATGCATTAGTTCTCACACTCGCATTCAACATACGGTATTTATCACAAGAAGCATTCATTACACATATCCTCTCGGTCTCAATATAATGCAACAAATCATCTAAATCTTGGCCATAAATTTAAAAGTATTAAGCATGGAAATAAATACTCAACTTGAAAACAATGAACTCATATAACAATAACAAAAGAAATCAGATTTTCTTGATTCAACTACATCATAGCCTTAGCAAAAACGAATTAGTTCATAATAGATATAAGAACAAACATCTGAATAAAATGCAGAAAATAAAAGCTAAGGAGAAGAGATGAAAAACTCTTGAAGATGAAGACTTGGTAGCAACAATGGTGATGATCCTTCAAGCTTCTCCAAACTTTCTCTCCAAAATTGTGTTCTCTCCTCCAAAATGACTCAGATCTGCTCTTTCTGTCGTGGCCTCTTTCTCCATCATATTGTATATATAGATCTAGGGTTTTGGGGGGAAATTTTGGAACAAAATAACATAAAAATGTGTTTTTGGACGAAACTCGCCGGCGGCGACATTATTCTCACCGCGACGAGATTTCTGGAAAAATTACAATTTTGATTCCATTGATTCTCGTCGGCGGCGAAATTAATTTGGCCGGAAGCCAAAGGTGTCTCGCCGATGGCTAGATTATTTCGCCGGCAGCGAGATTTGTGTCTACCAAAAATCCGTGCTCTCGGGAATATTTTCGCCGTGCTCTCTGTAAGATGTTCGCCGGCGGTGAGAATCATCTCACTGGCGGCGGGATTTCCAAACCTTGAAGCTTTGTTTTCTTTTTATTTTCACTCAATTCTGATCATTGAAATTGGTCCCAAACTTCTCCAAAATCATGATTTTACCTGAAATTGTACTTTAAACATGAAATACCCGTGAAATGACATTTGTGGATTAAATAATCAAATAAACACAATTTTCACACAAATATCAACATTTAAATCATAACAAAAATGAAATAATTTGACTCTTATCAACAACCCCCAACCAGCTTCTTACTAGTCTCTAGCAAGAAAAGCGATCCATGAATAAATTCAAAAGAGACATTAAAAGAAAAATTCAAAGAAAATTTATACTATTTACAAAATTACATTAAGCATATGCAATAAGCCTTTAAACCCCTAGGCGGCCTTAGTAGGACTAAACTCTTGTTTTTGACTACTTGTCACCCCCAAAATGATGGGCAAACTAAGGTAGTCAATTGGACTCCATCCATATTTCTTAAGGCGATAATAAAAAGGAATTTGAAAAATTGGGAGGATTGTTTACCTTTTGTTGAATTTGATTATAACGGGAGTGTGCATTCAACTTCTAATCATTCTCCATTCCAAATTGTTAATGGTTTCAATCCATTAACTCCTTTGGACTTATTACCTTTACCTATTTCAGTGAAAACTAACTTAGATGGTGCTAGGAAGAATGAAATGGTGAAGAAGCTCTATGAAGGCATTCATGAGTAAATTGAGAAGAGAAATAAGTATTATGCTTGCATGGCCAACAAAGGGCGGCGAAGAGTCATTATTGAGCATGGTCATTGAGTTTGGGTGCATATGAGGAAGGAACAGTTTTCTGAAAAAAAGATAGTCCAAGTTACAACCTCGAGGAGATGGACCCTTTCAAGTGATCAAGGGAATTAATGACAATGGCTACAAAATCGATCTTCCTAGTGAGTTGTCAGTACCTCTTTTAATGCTTCTGATCTTTCTATAGATTTGGGTTGTTTCCTGGTATTTTTGTGCTATTTTCTGCAAAAATTTCATTTCTCCTTTGTGTCGTAATTTATGTGCTATTTTACGTATCTTAAAAATTCCTTAAACTCATATTGAAGGAGTTGTATTGATTTACTCTTGTGTTATTAGCATATTTGTTAAAAATATACAGAAAAAGAGTGGCCATAATTTATTCAAAAAAGAAAGAAAGAAAGAAAGACAAAGAAAAGAGGCCAAATTACATATGCTAATATCTAGTGAGTGTTTGAACTCATAGTTCCAAGAACTTTACCCTATTATTATAAATTCATAATTTTGTGTTATGTTCTTTGAGGAAATCGTTGTTCTTTCAATATTGTTAATCAATCGATTTTCCTTGTGCTTACTACTCTAATATAGGATCCTAAACACTTTGAGTTAGTTTCCTTTACTCTTTAACAAGTGGGTTTTTGTGAACTACCTTTTTGGGTGTTTGATAATTCTACAAATTGTTTGCAATTCCTAGATTTGGTTGCTTTGATTAGGAACTAAGAGGGTTTGAGCGATTAATCTAAGCACTAAACACGTGAGGTATTGAGGGAATTTACAATAGTTCTATTTTATTACTCTAACCTCTTATTGTATAGAATTGCAAAAAAAACAAAATTGTCCAACATTGGTAGTCCCAAAGGAAGAGCGAATATGATATTCATGATGAAGGCTTTGCAACAATCCTTTGAAAGGATAAACAACTTGATGGTTGATATAAATGAAAATTAGAAAGGCAAGAAAATTCCTTAGCAGATTTACATCGAGAAACACCTTAACAGAACGTTAGGGGGATTTATAGGCAAGCACTTGTAATAAGGAAGTCTTTGAGTTTTTAAGTCAAGGAGGAAAAAATTGAACAGTAAAGACAACACAAGGTTTCATGTGAGAAACAAGGTGTGTAGTGTTATCATAGATGGGGGAAGTTGCACCAATGTGGCTAGTACTACCTTAGTTGAGATATTAGGGTTTCCTACATTCGAACACCCTAAACCTTACAAGTTGCAATGGCTAAATGATAATGGGGAAGTGAAGGTTGATTAGCAAGTATTAGTGAGCTTCTCGATTGGGAAATACAAAGATGAAGTGATGTATGATGTGGTACCCATGCAAGCAAGGGACATCTTGCTAGGTAGGCTTTGGCAATATGTTCAGGGGGTTACACATGACGGATATAGAGACAAGTATTCATTTGGGAAGGATGGTAGAAACATCACACTTGTCCTCCTTTCACTTAAGTAAGTCTTTGAAGATCAAATAGAGATGGTTAGAGGAAAAGAGAAGAGTGAAAATGAAAAGGAGAGTGAGACTAAAGAAAAGAATGAGAGAAAAGAAAAGAGTGAAAATAAAAAGGAGAGTGAGACTAAAAAAAGAATGAGAGAAAAGAAAGGAGTGAAAATGAAAAGGAGAGTGAGACTAATGAAATGAATGAGGGTAAAGAAAGGAGTGAAAGAAAAAAAGAGTGTGAACAAAATTAATTGAAAAAAGGGTGATAAAAAGAAATTGAGAGAAAATCAGAAAGAAAAAGAGAGGTTGAAAAATTTGAGACAAAAGGAGGGACAAAAACAAATGTCTATGCAAAAGCAAGTGAAATTAAAAAAACAATATTCCTTAATTAGCCAATGATTGTACTTCTATACAATGAAGCATTTTTGAATACTAAACAACTTGATGATGCTTTGCCTAGTTCAATTGTTTGTATCTTGTAAGAATTTGAGGATGTCTTTCCAAAGGAAATTCCTAATGGATTACCTCTTATCCGAGAGATTGAACATCAAATTGATTTTGTACCTAGTGCTAACATTCCAAACTGACCAGCCTATAGAAGTAATTCTGAGGAGAGGAAGGAACTACAAACGCAGGTTAGTGAGTTGATGGAAAAGGGGTATGTAAGATAAAGAATGAGTCTACGCGTTGTTCTAGTAATTTTGGTCCCTAAGAAGGCTGGGACATAGAGGATGTGCATACATTGTTGAACAATCAACAATATCACTATAAACTATCATCATGCTATTCCACGATTAGTTGATATGTTAGATGAGCTGCATGGTTCTTATGTCTTTTCTATATTTGATCTAAAAAGTGGATATCACCAAATTAGAATGAAAGAAGGTGATGAATGGAAAACTGCATTTAAGACAAAATATGGTTTATATGAGTGGTTAATCATACCATTTGGTTTAACTAATACTCCAAGTACTTTCACGAGATTAATGAACAATTTTTTGCATGCTTTTATTGGAAAAAAATTAGTTTTCTATTTTTATCATATTCTTATTTATAGCAAAATTTGGGAAGATCATTTGATACATTTACAATCTTTTCTGGAAGTGCTTAAGAGAGAGAAACTATTTCCTAACCAAAAGAAGTGCACATTTTGCACCGATAAGTGATGAGTGCTCAAAAAGGACTAAAATAACCATGATTTTATGCACATTAATTGATTAATATATATATATATATATATATATATATATATATATATTTATATGTTTTATCATATATTTATATATATTTGTCTTTTTCGGAATCACGGGTATTTTTATTGTTTTTCAAGTATTTTGGCTTAAAAACGTAACTTAAAGACTCAAAGAGGAATACTGGAAGCAATACATCACAAATATATTAATAAATAAATGGGGAAAGGTCAATAAATATGGGAAAATTGGATAAAATGGGTCAAAAGGTCAAAAATGTCAAAAAGGAGAAAATCGCGCCGCCGCGCCGCCCAGCCGCGCCGCCCCACGGCCCAGCACGCCCCACGTCCGCGCGCATCAGCGCGCGCCCAGTCCCAGTTCCGTGCGCGCCCTCCGCGCGCGCCGACCCCCATTTCGCCCCATTTTTCACGCGTAGCCGCCTCATGTCATGCTGACGTCATCAGTATGACGTCAGCAATTACCACTCTGCGTTTTCATAATTTTTTAACATTTTTCCCCCACTTTTTCTCTCCATCTTCACCTATAAATACCTCCCTTCTCTTCACTTCTAAACACACCTCAAAAACATTCTTCTCTTCTCTTTCTTTCTCTCATTTCTTTGTTTTTAAGCTTTTCTTAGTTTTTAGTTGTTTTTAGTTAATTTCTCTTAGTTTTAGAGTTCTTCCCTTTTTGGGAAGAACTAGTTATGTTTTTGTAATTTATTAGCTTTTCGATTCAATAAATGGGAGTGCAAATTCCGCTTGGAGGTTTTCCAACAACGGGAATAGCATCGAAGTTCTGTAAGGATTTTATTTTCTTTACAGTTATTTTTTATGCTTTATTCTTACATGTTATATTTAATTTGTCTGTGATTAAATTTAACTGTGTTGGCTATTTGTAAACATGCAACCCCCAACCAGCTTCTTGCTAGTCCCTTAGCAAGAGAAGCGATAAAAACTAAAAATTAAACTATCCTAAATCACTTTCGTAGATTGACACGGTTGCATTTAGCCTATGCAACAAGCCTTTAAACCCCTAGGTTACCCTAGTGGACGAGTTTGAGTCTCGTGAGGGTTTTCAGTAATGATACCCACAAACATTGAACTAAATGTAAAAATTAAAAGAAATAATAACAACAATCAACTTAAAAACTAAAATTACAACAAAATCAAAAATTAACGTTTAAGAATAAAAGAAAACAACATATCACAAAAATGTCTCATACTTTTTAATCTCCTTTAAGATCATAATTAAAATCTCAAGCATAAGTTATTTTAATCTTTTTAAACAATCATGATTTATTATAATAATTAGTCGGAAATCATTTTCATATTTCATATCAAAAATGTATCAATTTAATTTCACCCAATTTCAGTGTCATGAATCCGAATTCGCTTCGACTCTATTCCTCACAAGTCAATACTCTCAAAACACTGAATCCTATGGGTTCAAACACTCATACTAATTTATATGCGAAAGAGTTGATGTATAGAAATGAACTAATATGTTCGCATATGTATAAAGAAGAAAGGCTCAAAGTGTTATTTTGACGTTGATCTCATGGAAGGAATCAAATGTATAAATTATAAAGATATCATATATAAAAATTATTTTCATGCATAAATCAAACTCTTTAAGAAAAAATTTCAAGATATATGCCTTTTACAAATGAAGAAAGTGCAATGACTTTTTAGAGAATTACTTCCTATATCTTTCTTTTGTAATTAGCCTTTACTCACAACTTTGTAGGCAATGTGGGTCATAGTATGTAGATTATACTATATATTCTTTCTCTCTATATTTTTCTGAAGATATTTTTCAATATATATCATTTTTTAGAGAGTCAACCCATGTACAGATTGTACATTTGTTTTTAAGGATTTTGGTGAGTGGTTAATTTTGTGGCTTTTCTGTTTGATCTTGGTTTAGGTAACCCCAAATATGTCTCTCTCTTTTTTTAACAGTCATGCACGAATGAGATAAAAGCATATACTATCAATTTCTACTCAAATCATTTAATTTAAGCAAAAATAATAATAATAAATATACAACACTCTATTAAGATGAGAAAAAATTCATACATTCAATATTAATGCCTATAGAGATCATCTAAGAATTTGAAGAAATAAGAAATGTGTTTGGAGTAGAAAAAATATATATTTCACTCTGAATAAGGGAAATTAGGCTCAAATTATATCTCACAAAGGTAGTCTCCACTAAAACAAATTCATAAACACCGATTTTGGGTTTAATATAATTTCTACATCTTATCAAGAAATACTAGTTATGACAAAAATTAACTAATTATCAAAAATAATTACATAATATTTCATGATATGTTTTCAAAAATTAATCTAACAGTACAAAAGACTTAACTATTTACTTAAATTTGATTTAAAGAAATGATAAAATTTTGTGAGAACTTTTTTTTTTGTTTAATTCCAAAATTACTAAATCACACAAAAAAAATAAAACCAAACACAAAAAATGAAGATGTGAACATAAAAAAGAAAAAAATTAATAATATTTGTTTTTTTTTTGAAATTTTTTTTTTTAATTTTTTAATTTTTAAATTGTTAAATCTTTTTTTCTTTTCTAATTAAGCATGGTAACTTTTCACCACCCCCAACCTAGAACTTACATTGTCCTCAATGTAACAATTGTAAATTAAAGATAAAGAGAAAAGAGAAGAAAGATTACCTATTTGTTGAGAATGTGTAAGTAGTAATGGAGAAATGCAGGTGCATTCATCATATTCATCATTAAAGTGTATACAGACAGATTGCTGTGAACTTCTAACAACTCAACAAATATTTTTAGTTTTAACAATTTAAAAATTATTCACATATAATTAAACTAAAATAAACAATAAAATTAAGTATATAAAACAAATAACAAAAAATTACCTAAAATGATGGGTTGCCTCCCATCCAGCGCTTAGTTTAACGTCTTAGCAAGACGTAACTTGGGGATTGCCTTTTAAGTAAACTCAATGTCCCCTCATCATTGAGTCAATCAAACCTACAAGTAAGACAAGATTGTCTACCTATACTGTTTCAAACATGCCCTATTGATTTTTAAATTTTTTTCTGTATTAAAAACTAGGGGCATGCTTGAGAGTTTCAAATCATCCACATCTAGGTACAAATCAAATAATTAAAGGCATCAAAACACAATTGTACCTAGATCAATCAAAACAACTAACTCCTTAGATTGTAATTAAAACTTTTAAAATTTTGGAGATAGTTTCAGATTTGTTTTTTGTTTTTTTGGTTTTTTTTGTTTTTTGTTTTTTGTTTTTTTAAGTATAATATCTAAGTTAAAATAACATAATCAGTATTAACCAAGAGTGCTCCCAAGAAAGAATGGTGGTGCAAAGGCTCCTTAAAAAACATCCTCCTAGACAGAACAATGTTCCCAGGAAAGACTAGTGGCACAAAGGCTTCCAAGAACTAGTCTCCTAGACAGAACTCCCTTAGATCTTTACTTTTCATGCTATTAAAATTAAGTTAATTAAGTTAAGTTAAGTAAAAATTTAAGTTAATTAAGTTAATGAAACTCTAAGTTAATTAAGTTAAGTTAAGTAAAAATCTAAGTTAATTAAGTTAATAAAAATGTAAGTTAATTAAAAAGCTAAGTTAATTAGGTTAATTTAAATAAAAATTTAAGTTAATTAAGTTAATGAAAATCTAAGTTAATTAAAAAGTTAAGTTAATTAAGTTAGTAAAAACTTAAGTTAATTAAGTTAAATGAAAATTAAGAGAAAAAAAAACATAGTAAAAAAATAATAAAATAAAAAAATAAAAATAAAATAGAATAAAATAAAATTAAAAAAAAGGGAAAATAAAATAAAAAAAATTAAAAAAAAATAAAAAAAAAAAAATTAATATTTTTTATTTTTTAATTAAAAAAATAAAATTAAGATTAAAAAAACTTAAAATTAAGTGAAAATTAAAAATTAAGTTTTTTTAAATTTTTTAAATTTTTTAAATTTTTTAAATTTTTTTAAATTTTTTTAATTTTTTAATTTTTTAATTTTAATTTTTTTATTTATTTTTACTTTTTTTTTACTATTCTTGAACGGTAAGTTTTATTTTATTTTTTTTTTTTTTATTTTTTTAATTTTCCTTTTTTTATTATTATGAAATTTGAAATTTGAAAATTTTTTTTTTTGTTTTTGTTTTTTTTTTCAAATTATTTTAATTTTTATTTATTTATTGTTTTTACTATTTACGAACAACAATTTTATTATTATATATTTATTATTTTTTTTGTTTTTTATGAGAGAAAAAAAAATTAATTTTAATTTTTATTAAATTTTTGTTTTTATTTTACTATTCACAAACAACAAAAAAAAATTTAATTTATTTTTGTTTTTTTTTTTAATAAAAAAAAATAAAAAAAATCACAATTATTTACAACACAAAAAGTTTTTAAAATTTTGATAAATAATTTAAAAACGCTATTCCTTCCCCGGCAACGGCGCCAAAAACTTGATCGGGGCAGAACCGACATCGCCGATCCTACCCGTTCAATAAATTACAAAAACATAACTAGTTCTTCCCAAAAAGGGAAGAACTCTAAAACTAAGAGAAATTAACTAAGAACAACTAAAAACTAAGAAAAGCTTAAAAACAAAGAAATGAGAGAAAGAAAGAGAAGAGAAGAATGGTTTTGAGGTGTGTTTAGAAGTGAAGAGAAGGGGGGTATTTATAGGTGAAGATGGAGAGAAAAAGTGGGGGAAAAATGTTAAAAAATTATGAAAACGTGGAGTGGTAATTGCTGACGTCATACTGATGACGTCAGCATGACATGAGGCGGCTGCGCGTGAAAAATGGGGCGAAATGGGCGTCGGCGCGC
Source organism: Hippophae gyantsensis (assembly GCA_030763125.1). NCBI lineage: Eukaryota > Viridiplantae > Streptophyta > Magnoliopsida > Rosales > Elaeagnaceae > Hippophae > Hippophae gyantsensis. The sequence continues at coordinate 47,905,025 of CM061036.1, forward strand.
GCTGATGGCAAGCGCTGCGCGCAGGGGCGCGTGCGGGAGCAGGTGAGATGCGCGCGGGCGCGCGCGGAACTGGGACTGGGCGCGCGCTGATGCGCGCGGACGTGGGGCGTGCTGCGCGCGGGTCTAGGCGCTGGCACGCGCGGGGCTCGGCGCGGCTGGGCGGTTGGGCGGCGCGATTTTCTCCTTTTTGACATTTTTGACCTTTTTGACCCATTTTATCCAATTTTTCCATATTTATTGACCTTTCCCCATTTATTTATTAATATATTTGTGATGTATTGCTTCCAGTATTCCTCTTTGAGTCTTTAAGTTACGTTTTTAAGCCAAAATACCTGAAAAACAATAAAAATAGCCGTGATTCCGAAAAAGACAAATATATATAAATATATGATAAAACATATAAATATATATATATATTAATCAATTAATGTCCATAAAATCATGGTTATTTTAGTGCTTTTTGAGCACTCATCAATAAGCTTGTATTTATGGGATTCATTATGAGTGCACATGGAGTGTAGGTGGATGAAGAAAAGATCCGAGCTATCCAAGAGTGACCCAACCCAACAAGTTTAAGTAATGTTCAAAGTTTTCATGGACTTGCTTGCTTTTAATGGCGATTTATGAAAGATTTTAGCATAGCAGTACCGATAACTAAAGTCATCAAAAATAATGTTAGGTTCAAATGGGGGGAAGCTCAAGAAATGTCATTCCAAATGCTTAAGGAAAAATTAACTCATGCTCCTTTATTTTCTTTACCGAACTTTGCTGACACTTTTGAAAGAGAGAAAGCAAGCCTCAACATTGAGAGGAGGATTGAACAATATATCAAACAAGCCAACAAAGGACATCATAGGATGATATTTGAGCCTAGAGATTGGTTGTGGCTGCATCTGAGAAAAGAACATTTTATAGAATAAAGAAAATCAAAGTATCTACCACGGGGAGATGGTCAATTTCAAGCCAACGAAAGGATCAATGAAAATGTCTACAAGCTAAACTTTCATGGTGAGTATAATTTGACAACTTCCTTTAATGTTTCTGATCTTTCTCTTTTTGATTATGTAGTTGAAGATTCGAGGACGAATCCTCTTGAATAATGGGGGAATGATGAGTATCATAGAGCCAAAAAACTCCTAAGTGGACCAATCACAAGGTCTAGGAGGGCACAACTTGAAAAGACTTTAAATGGGCTCATTAATGAGGTTATGCATAACCAAAGGAGCCAAATTGGGAGTGCAATGATTGGGACATGCCAAGGATGAAAATTAGGGAAAAATTGGCAAAAGATAACTAGGCACATTGTTGTGCCATTTGGACTAATTTGGACAGCTTTCTTTTTAGCCTTTGGATGACAACAAAGGTTAAGATGTAATATTTTTGTAAGATTCCTTTTGTCGTGAGCTGCCCTATTCTTCTCGTCCATATTTTCTGCTACCTTTTTTTGCTTTTTGGAATTTTTATTTTCAACCCTTGAATGAGATCAATTTCTATGATGTAGTAGAGCTTAGGGTTAATTTGTATCTATAAATACTTAAGAGCAGCTCAGCTACTGGGAATTTTACAATTTGATTGAAATTTTATTTTTTCATATCATTTGAGAGCTCATTCATGCTCTTTGTTCCTCTTTAAGCAACTTGTCAAGGGATTGGTAACCTTTGTGGTGTTATTTAGCATCCAAGAATTAGTGGTGAGTAATATTCATTAATTTTTGGAGAAACCCTTTGCTATATAATCTAAAAAATTTCTAAGTCCTAACCCTTGGTTCATATTACCATTCCTACCAAAAGCTTAAGTTGTCAATAGGGGGTGCCAACATCCTATAATCCATGTCCTTCACACTTAACCCAGGTTTGAAGTCCACACCAAGTCATATGGATGTTACCCACCATGTGCCACACATTCTAGACTAAATGATCCTTGGATTTTACCCACCAAGGTTACCCATGACAATGGGCCCATGGATGTTACTCACCATGGTCGTATCAATGCTAATGATATCCCTTAATGGAAATCATTTTCTTTCTAGCTTATGATGTCATTTGTGGTGTTATTTAGCGTCCAAGCCTATGATGGTATTTAGGTTAAAAAATTGAGGTTCTTTTGAAAGGCATGCTCATATTATGGGAATCGATACGAGCTTCGATTTGATATATTATATTAGTCATTTCGATAGCCAAATCAAAAGTTATGACCGTTTAAAGTTGTAACATCAATTTATCAAATACTTAATTTTTTTTAATACGTGAACATCAGCACTTTTCTTTTTTTCCATCTCAAATTTTTTTTAAGAACAAAGATTGATTGAACACAAAAATAAAAAAAAACAAAAAGATACGAAGATTTTAAATGGAACAAGGAAACAAAATCCTAAAACAAAAACAACAACAACAACAACAAGTCAATAAAACCCCAACCTTGAAACGTCACGAAGGATGATCACCCCTTTGATAATTTTAACTCAAGCATTCAATCAAGAACACCATAAGGCAAAGCAAAAATCTTTCTGAAATAAATTTTCATTAATTATATCAGTTCTCCTTCCAATACCAAGCTATTGTTTTATTTTTTAAGCAAAAAAAGACTAGAAGATATTTATCCTAAAGAAAGGAAACCTATATGTAATTCTACCCTAGTAGGCCTATTTAGTTGTGCATTATACCTAATCAATCTGTAAATAATAAAATAATAAAAGTTCTTATGATAAAAAAACCAATATAAAATTCCTCAATTCACTAAAAATAAAATGGCTAAACATAAAAGGCCTTTAATTCCCTAAACCAAAACACATTACTTCCAAAATTAATCTTTGCATTTGATATTCCATATCTATCCCTAGGATAATGAAAATATTTTTATGATCTTGAGAATATTTGTAGGTTATTGAGAATCTTTGGAATATTTGTAAACTTACTCTTGCTCGACACCTCAATCTCCAATACTACCCTATCCAATAAAATCAAAATAAAGCAAAACGGAAAAGGGATATAAAGGATGGTATTTAGGTTCAAAAATTGAGGTTCTTTTGAAAGGCATGCTCATATTATTGGAATCGATACGAGCTTTGATTTGATATATTGTATTAGTACTTTCGATAGCCAAATCAAAAGTTATGACCATATAAAGTTGTAACACCGATTTATCAAATGCTTAATTTTTTTTAATCTGTGAACATGAGCACTTTTTTTTTTCCTTCTCAAATTTTTTTTAGAACAAAGATTGATTGAAGTAAGAAATAAAAGAACAACAAAAAGATAAGAAGATTTCAAAGGGAACAAGGAAAAAAAATCCAAACACGAAAACAAAAACAACAACAACTATAAGACCATAAAAACCCCAACCCTGAGACGTCATGAAGGATGATCACCTCTCTGATAATTTGAATTCCAGCATTCAGTCAAGAACACCATAAAGCAAAGCAAAAATCTTTCTGTAATGAATTTTCATTAATTATATCAGTTTCCCTTCCAATACAAGGCTATTGTTTTATTTTTTAAGCAACAAAAGACTAGAAGATATTCATATCAAAGAAAGGAACCCTAGATGAAATTCTACCCTAGTAGGCCTATTTAGTTGTGGATTATACCTAATCTATGTGTGAAGAATAAAAGACTAAAAGTTCTTATGATAAACAAGTAATATAAAATTCCTCAATTCACTAAAAATAAAATGGCTAAACATAAAAGGCCTTTAATTACCTAAACCAAAAAGCATTGCTTCCAAAATTAATCTTTGCATTTAATGGTCCATATCTATCCCCCCTGTAGGATAATGAAAATATTTTTATGATCTTGAGAATTTTTGTAGGTTACTGAGAATCTTTGGAATATTTGTAAACTTACTCTTGCTTGGCACCTCAATCTCCATTACTATTCTAGTGAATAAAAATCAAAATAAAGCAAAACGTAAGAGGTGCGAAAGAAAACTTTAAACCCTTCGGAAGAGATGTTAACTATGGTATTTCGTTTCAAAATTTGAGTTTCTTTTCAAAGGAATTCTCATATTATGGGAATCGACACAAGCTTCGATTTGATATATTCTAGTAGTCATTTTGATAGCCAAACCAAAAGTTATGACCATTTAAAGTTATAACACCGATTTATCAAATGTTTAATTTTTTTTAATCTGTGAATAGGAGCACTTTTCTTTTTTTTCATCTCAAATTCTTTTTATGAACAAAGATTGATTGAACACAGAAATAAAAAAACAATAAAAAGATACGAAGATTTCAAAGGGAACAAGGAAACAAAATCCGAACATGAAAACAACAACAACAACAACAAGTCCATAAAACCCTAATCTGTGAATAGGAGCACTCTTCTTTTTTTTCCATCTCAAATTTTTTTAAGAACAAAGATTGATTGAACACATAAATAAAAAAAAACAAAAAAATACGAATAATTCAAAGGGAACAAGGAAACAAAATCCAAACACGAAAACAACAACAACAACAAGACGATAAAAACCCCAACCTTGAGACGTCATGAAGAACACCATAAGGCACAACAAAAATCTTTCTGAAATAAATTTTCATTAATTATAATAGTTCTCCTTCCAACACAAGGCTATTGTTTTATTTTTTAAGCAACAAAAGACTTGAAGATATTCATATTAAAGAAAGGAACCCTAGACGTAATTCTAGCCTAGTAGGCCTATTTAGTTATGGATTATACCTAATCCATTTCTAAAGAATAAAAGACTAAAAGTTCTTATGATAAACAAGAAATATAAAATTCCTCAATTCACTAAATATAAAATGGCTAAACCTAAAAGGCCTTTAATTACCTAAACAAAAAAACATTGCTTCCAAAATTAATCTTTGCATTATATATTCCATATCTATCCCCCGATAGGATCATGAAAATATTTTTATGATCTTGAGAATATTTTTAGGTTATTGATAATCTTTGAAATATTTGTAAACTTATACTTGCTCGGCAGCTCAATCTCTCTTACTACTCTATCGAATAAAATCAAAATCAAGTAAAATGGAAAAGGTGCAAAAAAAAACTTTAAATCGTTCGTAAGGGATGTAAAAGATGGTATTTAGGTTCAAAAATTGAGGTTCTTTTGAAAGGCATGCTCATATTATGGGAATCGATACAAGCTTTGAGTTGATATATTGTAGTAGTCCTTTCAATAGCCAAATCAAAAGTTATGACCATTTGAAGTTATAACTCCGATTTATCAACTGTTTAATTTTTTTATCTATGAATAGGAGCACTTTTCTTTTTTTTTTCATCTCAAATTTTTCTTAACATCAAAGATTGATTGAACACAGAAATAAAAAACAACAAAAACATACGAATATTTCAAAGGGAACAAGGAAACAAAATCCAAACACGAAAACAAAAACAACAACAACTACAAGACCATAAAAACCTCAACCTTGAGACGTCATGAAGGATGATCACCTCTCTGATAATTTGAATTCAAGCATTCAGTCAAGAACACCATAAAGCAAAGCAAAAATCTTTCTGAAATGAAATTTCATTAATTATAACAGTTCTCCTTCCAACACAAGGCTATTGTTTTATTTTTTAAGCAACAGAACACTAGAAGATATTCATATTAAAGAAAGGAACCCTAAACATAATTCTACCCTAGTAGGCCTATTTAGTTGTGGATTATACCTTATCCATCTCTAAAGAATAAAAGACTAAAAGTTCTTATGATAAACAACCAATATAAAATTCCTCAACTCATTAAATATAAAATGGCTAAACCTAAAAGGCCTTCAATTACCTAAACAAAAAAACATTGCTTCCAAAATTAATCTTTGCATTATATATTCCATATCTCTCCCCCGATAGGATCATGAAAATATTTTTATGATTTTGAGAATATTTTTAGGTTATTGATAATCTTTGGAATATTTGTAAACTTACACTTGCTCGGCAGCTCAATCTGTCTTATTACTCTATCGAATAAAATCGAAATCAAGCAAAATGGAAAAGGTGCAAAAAAAAACTTTAAGTCGTTCGTAAGGGATGTAAATGATGGTATTTAGGTTCAAAAATTGAGGTTCTTTTAAAAGGCATGCTCATATTATGGGAATCGATACGAGCTTTGATTTGATATATTGTAGTAGTGCTTTCAATAGCCAAATCAAAAGTTATGACCATTTGAAGTTATAACGTCGATTTATCAACTGTTTATTTTTTTTAATCTATGAATAGGAGCACTTTTCTTTTTTTTTCATCTCAAAATTTTTTTAACAACAAAGATTGATTGAACACAGAAATAAAAAAAACAACAAAAACATACGAATATTTCAAATGGAACAAGGAAACAAAATCCAAACACGAAAACAAAAACCACAACAACTACAAGACCATAAAAACCCCAACCTTGAGACGTCATGAAGGATAATCACCTCTCTAATAATTTGAATTCAAGCATTCAGTCAAGAACACCATAAAGCAAAGCAAAAATATTTCTGAAATGAATTTTCATTAATTATATCAGTTTCCCTTCCAATATAAGGCTATTGTTTTATTTTTTAAGCAACAAAAGACTAGAAGATATTCATATTAAAGAAAGAACCCTAGATGTAATTCTACCCTAGTATGCCTATTTAGTTGTGGATTATACCTAATCCATTTGTAAAGAATAAAAGACTAAAATTTCTTATGATAAATAAGCAAAATAAAATTCCTCAATTCACTAAAAATAAAATGGCTAAACATAAAAGGCCTTTAATTACCTAAACCAAAAAATATTGCTTCCAAAATTAATCTTTGCATTTGATATTCCATATCTATCCCCCCTAAAGGATCATGAAATTATTTGTAGGTTATTGATAATCTTTGGAATATTTGTAAACTTACTGTTGCTCGGCACCTCAATCTTCCTTACTACTCTATCGAATAAAATCGAAATCAAGCAAAACGGAAAAGGTGCAAAAAAAAATTTTAACCCATCGTTAGGGATGTGAATGATGGTATTTAGGTTCAAATATTGAGGTTCTTTTGAAAGGCACGTTCATATTATGGGAATCGATACGAGCTTCGATTTGATATAATGTAGTAGTCATTTCGATAGGCAAATCAAAAGTTATGGCCATTTGAAGTTATAACTCCGATTTATCAAATGTTTAATTTTTTTTTATCTATGAATAGGAGCACTTTTCTTTTTTTTTTCATCTCAAATATTTGTTCAGAACAAAGATTGATTAAACACATAATCAAAAAAACAACAAAAATATGAACATTTCAAAGGGAACAAGGAAACAAAATCCAAACACAAAAACAACAACAACAACAAGACAATAAAAACCCCAACCTTGATACATCATGAAGGATGATCACCCTTCTGATAATTCGAATTCAAGCATTCAGTCAAGAACACCATAAGGCAAGGCAAAAATCTTTCTAAAATAAATTTTCATTAATTATATCAGTTCTCCATCCAATACAAGGCTATTGTTTTCTTTTTAAGCAACAATAGACTAGAAGATATTCATATTGGAGAAAGGAACCCTAGATGTAATTCTACCCTAGTAGGCCTATTTAGTTGTGGATTATTCCTAATCCATTTATAAAGAATAAAAATATATATTTTAATTTTTATTTGTTTTGTTTTACTATTCACTAACAACAAATTTTTTATTTTTTATTTTTGGTTTTTTTTAATTAAAAAAAATCAAAATTATTTACAACACAAAAAGTTTTTAAAATTTTGATAAATAATTTAAAAACGCTATTGCTTCCCCGACAACGGCGCCAAAAGCTTGATGGGCAGAACTAACATTGCCGATCCTACTGATAATTTGGTTTTATATTTATAAAACTCTCGCAAGTGCACGAATCATTTCATAGAAAATGATAAGTATACTCTCAAGGTTGATCTAAGGAAGGAATATATGTGATTTTTAATTTATTATTCAAACTTCTAAAAACGAAATTAAATCCTAAACATCCTGTCACGATATTTTGGGTTTTGTGTTTTTAATCTACTCACATAAAAATAAACATAGATACAGATTCAATAAATATTTATACAAATTTTATCATTTATAATAGTGGAGTATTTATGGATATAATAACTAAGTTAATTATGCTTGCTCATATTATTTAGGTTATTAAAGATATAAATTGATATTTATTGATTCTCTTTTTTTTTTATGAATACCACCTTTGGTGGGGTTAGATATTCTTTGTTAACTAAACAAATCAATTAACACCTATGGGTGGGGTTGATAATTAATTTGGTTAATTAAATTAATTCCTTTTTTTAAGAGATTGAAAATGAACCATTTAAATGCCACCTTTGGTGGGGTTAGACAGTTTAAACTTTATTCAAGGTGTCCAAATTAAACCTAAGAATTTAGTTATCCGAGTACTAACTTTCATGTTTTAAAACCACTACTAAAAACATGTTGTCAATACATTTTCAGATAATAATTCTTATAAAAACTTTTGAAATAGAGCTTCACTCTAAATTAGACCAGATAAATAAACCTTAACAGTTAACACTGAGAAGTTGTTCTATTCTATTGTGTAGACACCCACATTGGAGATGAAGCCATTCTTATCACACTTGAAATATGTTTACTCTATGGAAATTGACACACCACTGGTCAGCATTGCTAGTAACATGTCACATGAAAAGAGAACAAGCTTCTAAGAGTCTTAAGGGATTAGATGAATATTATGGGTTGGATTATTGTCAACATAAAAGGTATAAGTCCCTCTTTATACATGCATAGGGTACCACTACTCGAGGATGAAGTTAAACTCGTAAGAGAGGCACAACGATGTATGAATCCACCAATGATCAAAGTGGTGAATAATGAGGTGCTAAAATGTCTAATGTGGGGATTATCTACCCCTTCTTTGACAGTACATGTGTAATTTCTTTGCACGTTTGTGATGAGTGCTTAAAAGCACTTAATATATCATGATTTCATGCACTTTATATGATAAACCAAATTTATATTTGTATAGTTTTATTATCTTTTAAAGTAAATATATATTTTTCAGGATTGTGACTATATTTTGTTGTTTTTTATGTATTTTATCTTCAAAATGATTTAATTGATCATCCCTCAAAGAATAGTACTTGAAATCATTCTATTACAACATTGAAGATTAAAAGATTTTATGTATGTAAAGATTATATATTTTTCAAACTATTAAAAAGAGTGTACAAGAAAATAGGGGTTCTAGTTCTTCAAAGGGATGTAGAGGATGTCGTGAAAATAACATGTGCCATTGCACGTGTGTAGTGGATCGAGTTCCAAACCATGTATAACCTATCTCATGCTACAAAGTGGAAATAATGTGTGTCGTGGTACCTGACCATCTGATTCATTTTTCCTCTCTTTTGTAGCGTTTTTTGAAGCTATATAAACTACCCCCTCATTCATTGTAAAAATCATCATTTTCATCTCTCAGTACTCTTCTAGTTGAATTCTTATTTTCTCTATAGTTTTCCTTTTCTTGTTTTAAAGTTCTTCTCTAAAATTGACAGTTGAAAAAGTATAGAGAGCTTACATTTAAGTATGTGTCATTTAGTGAGTTTAGTTATCGAATCGTAATCTATGTGCATAAGTGGTTTTATTTTGTCTCTCATGCACAATTTGAGATATGTGGAGGACATTGTGTTCTTTGGTGCCTTGAGATTGAGAATGATCCTTAAGGTTTCTCATTCCATATATATTTCATTATACTGATACATGGCTACTAATCACACCATATTGAGTGGTATTGACTCTACATTGTTCCATTTTTATTGGAATTGTTGCATATTTGTATGCCTTATCTTGCTCATATAGGGGTGTTGTTTGACTTTCTGTGCCAAAAAGGGAGAGAATGTTTTGTCCACAACTATGCATTTTTTGCATTTTTTCCATGTTATGTTTTACATAGGTATGAGTATAAGATTACTCTACTTCTATTTGCGTGACTTACATATAGTTATAAGGAGTGTTGCATAAAATATGTGGAAGTTATGTTATTTTCCTATCATGTTTATCTAGGTAGGGGTAACACAATAGTATGCCGTTAGACTACACGCTATATATAGGATACATTCATGGGGTGTGTCTCTATTTCATGTGTGCAGGTTATAAGAGTAGATTGAAGTCATCAAGCTTCATAAATTTTGTGTGTAGTGGTGCTGAGACCAATGTGCTTCATAGTGAAAAAGTGGATTAGTTGATACATGAATATGGGTGGAGTGCACAAGATGCATGCACCTGGTGTAGGTGCATCTTTTGAGTTTGGGTGTGTGTTAATGTTCTATTCATGAGAACACTATAGGTCATCTTCATGATCACCTTATGATAGATGTGAGTATGTATTTAGTTGTGTAGTGTTTTGACATGAAAAGCCAAAGGGGAAGAATGTACGTCCTGTTATTCTCTATATTTGTGTATTGGATTTTCTTTACAAAACACAATGTCAATTTATTTTTCTTAGTGTTTTGTCTTTCTCTCTGAGAGTTTAGTTACTGCAAATTAGTATTGCACACACATATAGTTAGGAACATTATAATTAAAAGCATATTTTTCACATACTATGGGGTTGGTTGCTTTAGTTTGCATGGTAGGTTGAGAGTGGAGTGGTGAATTTTGGATTATTTCTAGTGCAAGTATTTTTAAATTTTACTTGGCAATTTTGAAAACAAAAACTTTTTTTAGCACCTTACCACCATCCTCACCATCACCTTTGGCAAGGTGGCCAGCGAGGAGGTTGGTCATGTTTTATAAATACTCACTTTTATCTTTTGTTTATCCATGTTTTTAGTACCAAAATTCATAACAAGATTTATAGATTTTTCTTAAAACATTTTGGAGTGTTTATATTTGAGTGCGTAATTTAATGAGTTTTGTTATCAAATCTTAGTTTATGTGTATACATGGTTTGACTATGTGTCTCCCATACATGATTTGAGAAATGTAGATGATAGTTTTTTATTTTGTGCCTTGCGATTGAGAGTGACCCTCAATGTTTCTCATTCCATATATATTTCACGATGTTGATTATAAGTACTTATCATACTATATGGAGTAGTGTTGCCTATGGAGGAGGGTAGAGTTCAAAAGTCAAACCAGGTTATTAGGGAAGTAGCAATAGGTTGTTTGAATAGAGGTCCTAGCTTATAAAGGTAATAGTGGTCTTATTTCTTTCAGAATTGTAATTTTTTTATTGTTTAGTGAACTATTTGCTATAGAGTGGTTTCCATAAGCAACCCGAGGATATTACCATATAGATATGGTCTCTATGTGAGTTTACCTCATTACATTGCTTGTTATGCGTGATCCATTGTTGTGCTAGTACAATTTAAGTTTTAAGGTGTGTATGTTGTAAAATACTATAGATTAAACTCTAATTAGAAAGTATTTACTGTTTTCCATCTTTTCATTCATTATATAATATCTATTGTGAAAAGTTGTATGCCTATTAGATATTATATAATTTATGTTTTTGTTGCATTATCTATTTAAGTGTTTACTTTCTGTTTGATTTTGTTAGGGTTGAGTCATTAAGGAGTCTGTATCTCTTTACCCTTGTTGTGCACCGGGTCCCAGAATTTTCAAATATGTTTTCATAACATGGCTTGACGATAGGCACATAGAATGCATTGACATGAAATATGAATTTTTAAACTGAATATGGCTAACTCTGGTAGTAAAGTTTTGGTATTAAAGTCACACCATTAAAAATAACTAATATGTTCTTCTGAAAATATATTTTAACTATATTTGAAATCTCATATCTATATGCATGAACTTCACTAAATATTTGAAAGAATTGGCTGTTGAAATAAATAGTCAAGTAAGAATGTAAAATAATGTGATTTAGTTTTAAAATTAATTAATATCCACCCTCTGTATTGTATTACAGCTATTGCTCTAGTTGCATTGAAATGTCTTCTTGATCAACTTATCCTATAGGATATACTTGTGTCAAAAACAAGAATAATACCATAGCTAGTTTGGCTAACCTAAATTTGAATAGTTCTCTAAAAATGTTAAAGCATGGGTTGTTAATATTTAACTCAATATCCTTTTCAATACTTAGATAAAAATCAAACTGTTACTTATAGTTTTTATATTCTTAACCTCCTAGTTCCAAATCAAGAAATCATAATCTAAAATCCATTAAACTTACAAATAAAATAGGTCCAAAACTATTTAAAAACATCACTAAAATATAAAGATTAAACTCAGTTCTTTGTCATGAACATGGTGAAACATCTTTTGAAATTATCAAAAAGAGTTTTATCATTCAAACACACATAACACTAAGTAAAAATGTTCAAATTGTAATCTGTCAAAGAACTCAAATAGTAGACATTTCTATCTTTATATAGAGCTAGTGTATGCTCCTTTTAGGTTACCTAATATGTTTTACAAACTAAAATTTTAGTTTGTGCCATCTTAATAAAAACATTTTTAAAACAATTATGACCTATCATCACATAAATAGACAAAATATTTCATATAAATGTCTAAACATAATTACGTAAAAAGATTAAAAAATAGACATTTGAATATTTAAAATAAGATATTACACACTTAATTATCATATATAAAACCTTTCCAAGAAAATCAAATAATGTTCAGTTTTAAAACATGATTTTCAGCATAACTTCTATAGAACATACCATAAATTAATCACTATAACTTTTTCTAGAAAACTCAAAATGACAAACTATAAAATACTTCAAAACTAGACATCTCAAGATTTATGATAAGATATAACTCTCTCAATTTCAATTTGTAAAATATTTTTAAATAAAAAAATACAAATTGGTTCCAAACAGGGTTTCTAGCATGATTTCCAAATAACCACCTTCAGCTAAATATGTATAACATTGCATAGAGAAATTTTAAAATAGAAATTTTTACCTTTCTAAAGATTTTTTAAAAGAATCTAAATCTTCTTGAAGCATTTCCAACTTCTAGTTTAATTTTCTACAAGAATAATTAGTTAGTTGTTCTTTAACTTAGAATTTATATCTTCTTCCACTTGTTATTTCTTTCCATTCCCCCTCCTCTTTCTCTTTTTTCTTGTTTACTTTTAGATAATTGCATGCCAAGCTTCTTAGAGAATCTTTCACAAACAAGATATGTAAGAGAAGATGAGTATAACATGTGGGCATATGACTCACATCTTAAAAACACCATATATGTTATTTGTATTTTTTAGTACAAGAACTTATGTCTTCTTAAGAATAAGGGTGGGACACATGTACTTAAAAAGTAATTAAGTAAAGGACTCAAGTATCCTCATCTCGTAACTTGAAAATTTTCAAGTGTTAAGGCATTTTGGTAATTTATTAATCTAGGGATCTTATGAACCTAATTTTTACCATGTGATGATCTAATATTTTATTCCAATTATAATTTTATTTTAATTATATTATTTAATCTGATATTAATTATTTGGCCAAAAATTTATCTATAGAAAATTAAATAGATTTGAGAGAATTATTTAATTGTTTGTTTTAATTAAATAACATGAATAGTTCTTAGGCAGAGATGTATTATTCTTATATCTGTGATCCATAATTGATGAACTTAATTAGTGTTATGAAATTTAATTGGCATGAAAGTGTGATTATATTAATTACTATATGGTGTGTAGTTTACTTGAGAGAGAAATATATGCTAGGTTAGATTCAATTGATCATTTAATTAATTGATAATTATATAGGGGGATTTTAGTCATTCACATGTTAAGAAAATTGGGGGATTAAGTATTCTTAGATATTTTGCTCATATATTTTCTTAGTTACCAAATCTTATTTAATTAATTATCGCTATTTACTTTTAGTATTTTAATTTTGCTTCCATAAAATATAAAAACACAAAAAAAATATTTTTATTTTTTTTAGTTTTAAAAATTAATTTCTAATAAAATAATATCTTTGGGAATGATCCTTTCATATCATTGTATTACTTCTTTTCATACGTATACTTACATATTCATTTTACACACAATTTGTGTGACAATCAAGGGGTTCTTTCCAAATTTTTCCTTCATCACAAAAATAAATTCAATTAAATTAATGATATCGAAAAAGGTGTAAATTATTTGAATATAACTTTGTATAACCCCTTCTCTACTCTCAATTATTTTTTTCTCTCTAGTACTATTCATCTTATACTACTAAATTTAGTATTACTTCTATAGAATGTTGTTTTTTATAACAATAATTTTTTTTCTTTCTTTAATAATATTTAAATATTATAAAAGGAATCAAATCCCTTTTCAAAATTTTTTATTGTAAAAGAGGAAAAATAACATTGAACAGTAATCATATTTTATTTTTGAATATTAGGCAATATTTTGTTAACCATTGAACATTGAACATTGAACATTCAAATCCCTTTTTACTTGGGAGACTATACTTTCATCTTCTTTATAACCTATACTAAATGGTAAGTCATTAAAAAATTTAGGTAATATTTTGTTAACAACCTTACCACTTTGAAGGATTATGATATCCCTTACTTGTTCTGCTTGGCTAGGCAACTTTTTTTTTTTTGCATGCTCTCTACTAGCTGCCTAACTTTAACTTCCATACCTTTTAGCAAACCCTCTGCACAATTTAACCTTTGATTATTCATTAGTTGGTTGTCTCCACTAATTTGAATAAAAGTATTCAAGTTAAGTTATAAAGTTGGTTTAATAGGTTGACTTAGTAGGTAAGGTTGGTCTTCATATAATCTTTGTGTTTGGTTTTGGGTATTTGCTTGGTAATTGTTTGTTTTCCATGTAAGGTTAGGATGATTATTGGTGTTGGAATGATACCTTTTTCATATAATTGCGTTCCTCCAAGGTATCTATACTAGAATCATCTACAATTGAACAATTAATAGAATTATGTCCAATTGAACTAGAAACCCCCCACGTACCTTATGTTTTGACATATGATGGGTAGTAAAGAGTTGTAATTAGTTAATTATAAAAGTTGCATGGTTATTTAATTACTGATCCAACTTTATTGACTTTTCTTTTCCTTGCTCTAGAACTCTTTTGTTGGGAATTAGTACCCAACATCTCATAAGGCACATAAGTTTATTCTATCCTTTTTTCTCCCATAACTCCTCCTATCATATTATTAATAGTGTATTGACACTATTATATTAGGCCATCATAAAAGAACTCTTTCTATACTTGTAGTGAATAGCTTTGGTGTGGGCATTGAATCAAAAGGATTTGAAATTTCCCTAAGCTTCATGGAAGAGTTCTCCATCCATATGAAAGAATCTTGTTATTTTTGCCCTCAACTCAACAATCTTCTTATAGGATTAGTACCTACACATAAATTCGTTGTAGATTGCCTCCCAAGTAGTTAATGAACCTGGTTGTAGAATCATGAATGAATAATTAGCTCTATCCTTGAGGGTATAAGGAAAACACCTCATCTTAAGTTGAAATTCATCTTGCACAGTAGCATAAAATTCTCTAATAATGTTTAAAGGGTCTTCATTCACTACTACAAAAATGGGTATTTAAGTCGATACGTAAAGTTGGTTTTTGGAAAAAACCGACTTTAAATTGGTTTAAAGTTGGTTCGGTGTAGAACCGACGCTATCCACGTAGGATGTAGTGTCGGTTGATGTGTCGAACCGATGCTATGCATGGATGTAGCATCGGTTCTAGGTGTCAACCAATGCTACGCTACGTGTATAGCGTCGGTTCACCATGTCAACCGACGCTACGTCCATGTTTAGCGTAGCGTCGATTGACACCTGGAACCGACGCTATCAACATAACATAGCATCGGTTGACACCTAGAACCGACGTTATCCACGTAACATAGCATCGGTTGACACCTAGAATCGACGCTACACACATGGATAAATTGTTTTCTCTTCTTTCTTCCAGACATAAACTATTTTTAGCGTTGCAAAACTCTCAAAAACCGAAAACCTCCTCCACTCTTTCTCATTTTCCGACCACCTACGACTACCATTTCCAGCACCGGTTAGTGAGTTTTCTTCATCTCTAACTAATCTTTTAGATCCCCTATTATTCATATTTTTTTCTGTTATTATGTGTTATTATTTATGTGTATAAATTTTTGTATTATATATGTAGGTTTGTATTATAACATAAGGAGAAGAATATGATAATCATGAATAAAATAGAACAAAACCATGGTAATTTTTCTGCTATTAATTCATATTTTATTTTTCAAATATTTGTATTAATTGAACTATTTGATAAACTGATTTTGGTTTTTTTTCTGCTCAAATACAGGTTTTTATTTGAGTATAATAGAAAATGAATAAATTAAAAAAAAAATTAAAGTCGGTTCACCGCGTGAACCGACTTTAATGCCTTTTTTGTAGTAGCGATTAGGGATACTATAAAATGAAGGTAATAAAGAATAATGAATATTTTTCAATTCATAATTCCTTGTAGGCTCCCCTAGTTGTATGTAGGAGCTAATATTGCCATTGATTGGCAATTCATACTCCTTTATCATTTTCTGTTTATATTTAGCATCACCCAAGTCTACTTGCACTTGGAATTATTCCTTTTCCTCTTGATAAAGTCCATCTTTCTTAAAATTATTTGAACTTACAGATGTTAATAAAAAGTATGAGTTCCATTCTCAAAGATCTCTTATCTTTGGTACAATAATAATATAAAACAAAAATTAAGATAGCACGTCGCTCAGCACATATGTATATATACTTCAAAAAAATATATAAAAAGGAAAATGCACACTATACACATGATAGTTAAAAAAAGTATATCAAGAAAATATTAGTACATACTAATCACAAATTAATTAAAAGAAATAAAATAAAAGTAAAATAATAATTAAAAATAAAATAAAGTAAATAAATAAAATAAAATTTACATTTAAAATAATAGAAAAATTGAAAAAATAATTAAATAAATAAAATAAAATTTAAATATTTAAATATATTTTTTAGAAGATTTAAAATTTAAATTTAACTAAAACCTTGATATTTTAAGATTTTAAATGAAAATAAAAATATATACAATATCAAAAGTTTTTAAGATTTTGATAATAAAAATTTAAAAACGTTATTCCTCCCCTACAACGGTGCCATAAATTTTATGCTCAAGTTTTGTATTTATAAAATAACTTACAAGTGCATGAATCACTTTCTTAAAAATAATAAATATATTTCCTATACTAGTTTAAAGAGGAATTATGTGATTTTTTAAATAAATGAAAGAGTTTTAAAAACAAAAATTAAACCTAAACATCTTATCACAAAGTTTGGGTTTTAAAATATCTAAACTAATGACATAAAATTAAAGATATATTCAACAAACATGAGGAAAATAAACATTTAAACTCATTGCAAAATTTATGGGATAGATGATTTAGTTAAGTATACTTGCTCAATATTAATTAGGTTGTTAAAAAATATGAATTAAGATTAGTCATTCTCTTTTATATATACAAATAGCATATTCAATTGGGTCTATGATTTATTATTAATTAAAATCAGTTAGGACCTTCGGGTTGATTTATTAGTTAATTTTAATTAAATTATGCTTCTTTCCAAAGAGATTAACAAACCACTTAATTACCACCTTCAGTCTGGTCTAAATATTTTAACATCATTGAAGGTGTCAATATTAGATTTAAAAATTTAAACATCTAGAAACTAACTTTAAGATTTTAAAACTACTACTAAAAATATGTTGTCAATATATTTTTAAATAGTAATTTTTCAAAAAATCTTTGAAATAAAGTTTCAATCTAACTACACAATTAATATAAATTAAAGATAAAAGATCACTAAGCTAAATCAGACACAGATAATCAAATCTTAAATCTAACTTTCATATTTTAAGTTTACTACCAAAATTTTGACATTACTTTATTTTCTGTAATAAACTTTGTTGAATTCTTGAATAGAAAATAATACTTAATCTTATAAAAATGTTTACATACTTTAATATTTCATAGTATTTTTAGCCAAACATTCTTAATTTAATAAATGATCGGTAAATTAAAAATAACATTCAAAATAACACATGAAATTAATCTAAAAATAAAATAATTATACCTCAAATATATCCTTTTAAGTACAGAAATTTAGTATCTTTCTATATCTGAAAAGCTTACAAACAGAATTTGCAACATTATTTATTGAAATGAAAGAAAACTACTATATAAACTAAACTATGTTCAACTCTCAAAATTAAGAGAAGAACTTAGCAAAATTATAAAAACTAGGATGCTATGAAAGAAAGCAACTAAGAAGCTGAGGGATGAGGGATGATTTTTCCATTGAAGTATGGGGTTTATATAAGGTAAAAAATGTTGCAAAAGAGAGGAAAATATATATCCGACGATTGAGCGTGGAGGAATTTATTTCTCTACACCACGACATGAGTTATTCTGTATGTGTTTTTGAATCACGATACGAAGGCCTCACACTAATACGCCCAAAAATCATTGTCTCAGCATGCGTGTTGCTGTGCTTCTAGAAATTTCTTTTGTTTTACACTCCTTTCATTGTTTTTGGAACATATGTAAGCCATACATATGTTAGTATTTTATGCTTAACGGTTATAATGGAGTGCTTTCATGTACTATTCTTCAAGTGTTGATTAGTTCAGTCATTTTGGAGCTAAAAATACATGAAAAATGACAAAACATACCCATAATTTCTATAAGATAGATTTGATAAAAAGATAATAAAATTATGTAAAAAAAATATATTTTAACATTTAAATTGCATAAAATCACGTTCTATTTAGTGCTTTAAAGTACTTATCACAAACCCAACCAGCTTTTTGCTAGTCTCTAGCAAAGGAAGCGATAAAAACAAAAAACAGTGAAAATAAAGTTAAACTATCCTAAATCATTTTCATAAACTGACACGGTTCCATTTAAGGTATGCAATAAGCCTTTAAATCAGTAGGTTCCCTTGTAGACAAGTTAATGTCTTTTGAGGGCTTTTATTAACAATACCCACAAACATCAAACTAAAATGCAAAAATTTAAAAACAAATAAGAAAAATAAACAAACAAATATCAAGCTAAATTTATCTAAGTATTTGACTACATAAATAGCAAAGTAAAAGTAAAATAGAAAATATTCTCATGCTTTTAATCTTCTTTAAGTTCATAACTAAAATTAAAAGCATAAGTTATTTTTACCTCTATACATTCAAAACTTATTGTAATAATTAATTGAAAATCATATTCATATCTATATAAAAGATGCATCAAAATTAATTTGCCTAATTTTAGTGTTTGGAATATGAATTCTATTTGAATCTAACCTTACAAGTCATACTCTCGATAACACCGATCCTTTGGATTCAAGCACCCATTCAAAGGCAGATACAAAAAGAGTTTATGTAAATAAATGAACTAATATGTTTAAATATGGTCATAGAATAAAAAGGTTCAAAATAGTGCATAATATTGATCTCATGAAAGGAATCAAACGAAAGGATTTATAAAGAAATCAAATTCTATTCTCATGCATCAATCAAAATCATTAAATAAAATTTTTAAGTTATGTCTTTTGGAGATGAAATATGAGACAAGAGAATACATACAATGCATACATTGTGTCATGTTATAAGTCCTATACACCTTTGTGCTTGTGTGTTAGATTCCTATGTGTGCAAAACACAAAGTTTATTTATTTTCCTCTACATTTTGTCTTCCTATGTGCAAGGTTGGTTATTATGAATCAATAATGCATATATGCACATATTTATAAGAACTATGAATGGGCCATTTTTTTCACACACTAATGATTACAAAGGTTATCTAGTTTCAATGCTATTATTGGTTTACCTAGAAATTACACCAAAAACTTGATAAGTATACTTTCAATTTTGGTCTGGAGAGAAATTATGTAATTTTAAATAATTCAAAAAATTCTTAAAATAAAAATAAAACCTAGAAATTTTGTAAGAAAGTTTTTGCTTGAAAATTTAATCTAATAAAAATAAAGGTAGATTCAATAAACATTTAAAAAATTAAATATTTATCATGTAGTGGAGAATTTATGGGATACACTAGCTAGTTAATTATGCTTGCTCAATATTTAAATAGGTGATTAAAAATATGAATTAAGATTATTGATTCTCCCTTTTTAATAAAACAATGTCCTAAGAAGGGGATCAGATTCTTTTGTTAATCAATTATCAACTAATATCTTTTGGCAAGGATCAGTAAGTGATAATTGACTAAATTTTGTTTTATTTTTAAGGAATTAATAAACCATTTAGTTGATGCTTTTGGAAGGTCTATCAATTTAAACTCTCATCAAGGTATCTAAGTTAGACTTATGATTTAAGTATCTAGAACTGACATTCAGATTTTAAAATACCATGAATGATATATCGTTGTTGTCTCTTTTAGAGAACATAAAACGTGCAAGTATACACGGTCACAAGTAATAAAATTTGATAAGTAAAGTATCATTCTCACGGAGATTTGTTACTATAGTTTGTTGAGTACTAAAAATTATTTCTCTCTGATTTTATCCAAAACAATCGTTGATTTAGAAAAAAGTAATAAGAAAATAAAAGAAATCTAGGATTGCAATTTTTTACCAAATTAATCCACTCAAATCATGTTACTTTCTTTTGATTTATATTTTTTAGTACATTTAATTTGTCAACCGAAAACTTCTAATTTTATCCATACATCTCTTTCGAGCACCGTATAAACACACCTCGTTAAATTAATTCACTATATCTCTATGAGAATTAAATTCACCAAGATTCATTACGTTCTAAGTTCTCAAATGGCCACACATACAATTAGGGTATATTCCTAGCCTTCATCATACATGTCATTCTATCAATGAGCAATATACACACAAATTCCTC
This sequence comes from Hippophae gyantsensis, assembly GCA_030763125.1. Taxonomy (NCBI): domain Eukaryota; kingdom Viridiplantae; phylum Streptophyta; class Magnoliopsida; order Rosales; family Elaeagnaceae; genus Hippophae; species Hippophae gyantsensis. Next base: position 47,925,841 of record CM061036.1, read on the forward strand.
TTCCAAGTTTATTTATGTGCCACGGATCAATTTGATAAAATTCGTAAATAATCAAAAAGCATTAAGCACAAAATAGAATAAACAAATCGAACGTCTTATAAATCTATCAAAAATAATTAAAATCAAAGCTTCATAAATTTAGATCAAATGCAACCCTAGAAAAATTAAATTACTTCATTAATTAAAAATAGAATTACAACAACTACAGAAAAATTAGATGAAGAAAAGGAAAAATTAAAATATTTTGTATCGTTAATATTTGGTACACATGGAACACAACAGAAGCCAAAAATAGCGTCTGCGTGTTCCAAAGTCCAAAACCGAACAACACAAAAATTATAAACTCTCCAAAACTCCCAAAACTAAAAAAAAATCACTCTTCAAAAAAACGAAACTTTTTAACTCTATCATCTTACCCCTATTACAGAGAAGTATGGGGAAAATAATAAATTAAAATGCGTGGGGGGACAAAATGTATCAAAAACGAAAAACTGGAATGAAAACGCGTGAGTGGCGAGCAGTGCATTTCTGTTTTTCTTTTCAATAAACTCTACCACGTGTCGCAATATGATTCGCTGAAATAAATAGTGGGACACGTGGCAGTAACTCATTGGTTGCATGTAATGGGCGCACGTGGAAATTGTCGCACGGGATTGGGGAGCGCGAAACGTGGGGACAGCGGCTGGACGCGGGCGTGATCCTACGCTTTCGCGCTCATTGTAACATGCCACGTGTCAGAACCTGATTGGATTCAATATAAAGTGCGTGCATCGACCGCATGGGAAAACATACACGCGAAGGTGAGGGACATGGCCTACACGACGTCAGACAAGTGGGTCCCACCCTACACGCCGGCATGCGCGGCAGTTGGGCCCCACTCGGCGCACCGATCCGCGTGATAGATAGAATTCTTCACCCACTCTCCTTGGTCGGGTATGCTTGCAATGCGCGCATCTGGCCGTTTCTTCTTTGATCGGACGGTCCACGTTGCGCGCTTGGATTAGGGCGCGTGGCTTCTTCCCACCTGCGCAGAAAAATAACTTTTATTAATTGCATTTTCACCCATAAATATATTTCAAATTACATTTTAAACTTTGCTTAATTACAATATAGCCCTTTTTCTAATTTAAATTAAATTTTAAACTTGTAATAATTGAAATTAAGCCCAATTTTAATTTAAATTATATTTTAAACTTTTATTAATTGCAATTAAGCACTATTTTATTTGAAATTATATTTTTGGACACAAATTTGCAATTAAGTACGTTTTCGATACAATTTATTTAATTTTCTTAAAATATATAAAAAAACAATAAATACTAATTTATTAAACTAAAATTAACTAAAAATAAAAAGAACATAGCAATTATAATTAATAAAATAGGTAAAAATAACTATATAAAATACAGTTATCAATCGTTAATATATATTTCAATAATAATTCTTATAAAAATCCTTGAAATGAGCATGCCTTGAAATAGACAGAGATAGTAAAAATCTAATATCGAAGAGTATTACTCTAAATCAGATTCAAATAATTTAAATCTTAAATCTAACTCTCTTGTTTGTTACGAAAAAATACTGATTGAACATACTCTTCTTTAACAAACTTTCTTTTAATCTTAATGATGAAATAAAACATATTTCATTTTATAAAAATGTTTAATCCACTTTAATATTTCACAAGCGTAATAATATTACTAATATCCTATATTATTTATAGTGAGACATGAATTATTTAATAAATGATCAATATATTAAATATATAGAATGTAAAAAACAATTAAAGATAATCTGAAAAGAATACATTTAAATATACCTCAATAGAATTCTCAAAATTGCTTAATTGATTTAACACTTAATTGAAAGAAGAGCTTTAAACAACTAAACGGAAAAGGTAAAAATATTAAGAGACTAAGAAATGAAAGGAATAAGAAGGATGAGGTATATTGATTACAATGAAAATAGGGTGCTATTTATAGGTGGAGGAAAGGAGAGAAATATGGATTTTTTGATAGGTGGCGCAGTATACAACTATTTCACATCGTGGCATACACAGGGTGTACAAAGTTTTAGGTCAATCAATTATATTCTCACCGTGGCATATAAATTTTTCATGCTACATCCCACATCATATTTTGGACACGTTGATGCCATTCCTATTGCCTCACATCATAGCATGCTATGTTCTACATCACTTGGGCCCCTTTATTCCTTGAATATCCTTTTTTCAAGTTTTAAAACGAATGCAAGGCTTAACATATGTTATCTTTTTTTAGCTCTAAAGTTATAATGAAGTGCTTCAAGTATATTTCTTAAAATTAAATTATTTAAATACAAGAAATACTTGAAAAATAACAAAATATATCTATGATTTTGAAAAGATAGATGTGCTTAAAATGATAATAAAATTAAGCAAGTACAAATATATTTAATCATTAAACATACGTAAAATCATGATATATTGAGTGCTTTTGAGTACTCATCACATACCATAGGAATGGTTGTTTAGTATACATGCTAGGCCGTGAATGGTAGATTTTAGCTTAGTTCTAGTGCTAGTATTTATAGAAATTACTCAAAACTTTTTAGAAAAAAATATCTTTCTTTGGATCATTATTAGGCTCTCGAAAAGGGCCTCACCATACCCCATGAAAATGCCATAGTGAGAGGGTTAGTGAGGACCATGACGAGGTTACGGCAAGGTGGTATGATTGTTGGTATTACTTCTATAAATACCCCTTCTCTTTATGCTCTTCACCTAGAAAAATGTAATGGAGATCTATCAAATTGACAATCTCAATTTCTATTTATGGATCTATATTATGTTGAGTGTTGTTCGGTAGTAGTTATTACTATGGGAAAAAATCATGCTCTTGAGTGGTAAGTACTTGAAGTAGTGTTTGCAAGTGGTTTTATGTTAGGAGCCTATATAGCTGTGAGTAGTGTATCAAATCTTTGTTGGCTTCCTGTAACTTTTTCTTTTGTGAGGAGCCTTGTATTAGTTAGTTGGTTATTAAAGGTTCATAATACATTGTTGAATGTGTATCCCACATTAGTTGTTTAGGAGTTTATAAGTGATCATGGTTGAGTGGTTTCCCACATTGTGTATGTTATGAAAACACTGAAATTAAAGTTGAGATTTTTAAAATCAAACCATTCAATTTTTCTTATAAGCTGAAATCAATAAGGAAATTCAGATTTATCTTGATCTCTTTGGTTCAAAATCTTCTCTTCCAATAGTACCTACATCAATTTATAATTAGATATATATTGGTAAATGCATATGATTACATGACATAATTTTTCATAAATGTTATAATAATCCACTTACCTTCCATTATATGGAATAATCCATATATCTCCCTCTTGAGTATTTTGTATCCTTTCAAAAGTTTGTCTTGCAATTTGAGTACGTGTTATCTTCTTCTTAATGACATACAACCAACTTGGTTTAATAAATTTAATCACATCATTCAAATGTTTCTATCTAAACTATTTGTTTGTGGCTTTTAGTTCTGTAAATTAGGAAAGGTTTGCATGTTTGGTCTAAAATACCTTGCCTACACTTACACCTCTACTTCTAAAATACAAATTGTTTTGATCCTGAATGAATTGGCATATGAATTATACTTGAGCTGGTGAGTTTTCCTAATAGGGATCTCATACGACATTGTTTACATGTGCGATGGTTTATAAAATATGATTGTAGATTTTAATTCACTCATCTTTATAGTAATTATGCTGGTAATAGTGCTTTCCATATCAAGTGCCTGCTTTTTTCATATGGTTGACAAGATGATACTGGTTATAAAGCATTTTGATTCTAGATTATGAAATGCTAGAGACAACATTTGAGAATTTCCATATTCTACTTTGTTTGATACATCAAAAGCAACTACCTTTACTTTTTCCTTCTCATTTAAAAATTTTAGTGGTTATAGGGATATCTAGCCAATCAATATAAAATTTGATCAATGAATAGAAGTGTAAAATGAACATTCCTTGTTGCTTTGTTCAACTTGCGGTAACCCATACATACATACCAAGCCATGACTATTCTTGTAGGAATAAGCTAAATATTGTCATTTTTCACCACCATCATTCCACCTTTTTTTGGTACAACATGCACTGGACTTACCCATGAGTTGTTTGAAATAGCATAAATAATTCTAGCATTGAAAAGCTTCAAAATATATGCTTTCATAACTTCCTTCATTGTTGTATTTAATCTACTTTATGGCTCAATTAATGGTTTGTAAGGTTCCTCCTTTAGAATCTTGTGCATGCAAATGGATGGACTTATACCTTTTATGTTAGAGACAATCCATCCCAAGGTTATTCTATTCTCCCTTAACATACATAACAACTTTTTCTCTTCTTCGGGTGTAAGTGATACCATAAAAATCACTGCAAAGGTGTAACTATCACCCAAGAATGCATATTGAAGATGCTCAGGCAATTGCTTCAACACTAGAGTTGTAGTTTGCTGCATTTTTCTATAGAGATTATAGAATCCGTCTTTGTTACCATTGCCTCCAGCCTCTCCACTTCTTTGTTAAATGATGTAACCTATGGCAATGATCGTTCTAGGTGATCGACTGGCATATCTTCTTGAAAGGCTTCTACTTTACATTGTTTAATGATATCTACCTGAAAGCAAGTGCTTGGATCTTCTAGAAATCCCATGGCTTCATAGATGTTAAACATAAACTCTTCCTTGTTCACTCTCAGTGTTAACTTACCCTTTTTAACATCCATTAAAGCTCTTCCCGTGGCCAAGAATGATAGGCCAAGAATTAGTGGGACATCTTGGTCTTCATCCATATCTGACACCATAAAATCAATAAGAAAAATAAATTTATCCACCTTTACCAATACATCTTCTATGATTCCATTTGGATATTTGATGGATCAGTCAGCTAGTTGCAAAGAAATTCTTGTTTGTTTCATCTCTCAAGTCTCAATTTCCTATAAATAGATAATGGCATAAGATTAATGCTAGCACTAAGATCATATAAGTTGGAAATGATGTTCTTTAGGAATTTGGCATAATTTGGCATCTGTTCCAAGGTATCTACAAAAGGAATATTTGTGAATTTTCTTAAAGATATTCAAAAACTTATAAAATTGCTTATATAATGTTTTTTTTGAAAGTGGAGTAGAGAAAATATGAGGATTGTCAGGAAATAAAATCGATGGAGGTATATCAACCTTTCTTAGTGTATCATCAACAATCTCCTCTTCTTCTACTTTATTATTGTTTTGACCATTGTTTCTCTCACATTGATTACTCTCATAAACCCCATAATGTCCAATAAAATCAGGAAACATTGCACATATTCTATGCATATGTTTCTTTAATGGAACATCTTGAATATGTATTGAAGCATATCATTTACAAGTATTTCTTAATTAGCAAGGTCAAACTTCAATGCAATCCAATGATCACTTAATCATACAATCCCATATAGGGTGTCCAACTCATACCAAGGCCTTCCAAATTCTGGTCTTGCTCAAACCAATTGCATAGTTTATTCCTAGCTTGTGTTTTACTCCATTGATCCAAATGACTCATTAAATGTTACCGTTCAACAAATTTGATAAATATGCCATACTTGTTCAAATGTAATTGTGCATTGGTGTATGTACATGACTTTCGTATTGTAATAAGGGAAAACACTTTAATGAACTAGGAATGCATATTCACATGTGGATCAAAACTATTTATTGAAATATTATAGTCAAATGTAACAACAGATGGCATTCGTTAAAATAGTAATCGATAGTGTAACTCACGAAGAAATAATAATCCATATTTGACCACCCTTGAAGACAAAACTTTCAAGGGAAAGAACGAAAATTCTTCCGCAACAACCATACCCACAATCAATATGTGATGCGTATAATTTAATTCAAATGTAAATGTTCCTATAATAATACTTCCTAAGCTATACAAGTTTGTTACTGTCTTAAAGAGATAATGAAACTGGATTTCATTTACTATCCCTTTATTAAGACTTCCAAAATTAATGTTATCCCGAAATAAAAATATAGTTAATATGTATCATTAATATAATTTTTTCAAATTTGAAAATAAATGATAGGGTAATAGAATGTAACATTTATAACTATAATTAACATTTACAATTTACTACATTATTCCTTATCTTGCAATGTTATGAAATTAATATACTTGTCTATGTCATAAATCTTGAATGCATTAAACTTTTCTAAGGGGCATCCATTGAAGTCACTATGTGAAAACGTAAAAATTTTCATCGAAGACTTCCTCTTCTTTTGGTTTCTTTGGTATGCCTCATATGGAAACCTCAATTATGGTCCAATAGATATATTCTTTCATGTGTCCTATTTCTTAGTTTTTGACGAACAAGATACAATCATGCATGAATATTCATCATCAATAACATTGATGTCTTCTTATACCTCATTGCTATGTTCAATCTCAAACCCCTCCATTGGCAACTTCCTACCATATAGCTATAGTTGTATAACATCTTCATCAACTACTTTACCTTTTATCCACATCAAACAATTCATCAGCTTTCACTATTCCATCACCAACCTAGGAAAAATGAGGACTTTTAGAAATTCCTTTACCCTTAACAAGGATAGATTGTTCTTCACAAAAAGGGCCTTCATCTTATTGTTCGACCGTAGGTTCAACTTGTTGAACTTCATGTTCGATATCCCCATTAACTCCAAGAAAATTTAGCTATGTATCATAACCAATCCAAACTTCATCAAATTGGTTTACACTAACTCCATCATTGATATCATCAATCATATTATACAGTTATTTTGTCCATTTTATTAATTATAATTGCCATGTTCTTGATATTTTTAGTTAATTTTAATTAATTAAATTAACATTTATTGTTTATTTTTTAAGGAATATATTTTTAAGAAAATTAAAGAACATGAATCGAAAAAGGACTTAATCGCAAATAATAAAGTCGGACAATATAATTTAAATTAAAGGAGTGCTTAATTGCAATTAACAAAAGTCTAAAATATAATTTGAATTAAAATAGGGCTTAATTGCAACTAACGAAAGCTTAAAAGTTAATTTAAATTAGAAAAGGGATTAATTGCAATTAACAAGAGTATGAAAGTTCATTTGAATTAAATTGGAAGGCTAAAATGTAATTAAAGAATATTTGTTTTTCTACACAGGAAAAGGAGGACCACGCGCGACATTATCCACGCGCTCCACACACCGTTAGATCATCCAATCAACGGTTAGGATCAGTGCGTGTAATACAAATGCGACAAAAGCGATTGGTCCCGGTTTCCTAGATTACATGCTACACGGAGCATTGAGTGGAGCCCACCTATCATGCAGGCTGGCGTGCAGGGTGGGACCTACATGTCTGCGTATGAAATGATCCCGTATGATGTAGCCTATACAACCTGAGTGCGTCATCCCATTCCAACAAATGAGAAGATGTCACATGTCTCTATTATTCTTTCAGCAAATCTGATCTAGACACATGGCAGGAGTTGGTTAAAACAAAAACGCAGAATTGGTGCTCTAGTTTCCAGCTATTTATATGGGACCCACGTGTCTCGCATGCAACAATCCCGTGCGGCACCAACCACGTGCAAACTTTCCCCACCACCAATTAAAATATGCCACGTGTTTTGATTATTCTTTTATCCAATCATATGTTGACACGTGGTATGCATAAATTGAAAAAAAAATTAGAAATGGCGCACGTTCCATTGTTTTGCACGATAAATATTTCACACGAGTGACTGCATGTCTTAAGAATTTTGTCTCCCACTCGTGTCTTAAAATAACATTTCCCATGTAATATTTTGTTCCTAATTTTACACGCGTAATTATAAAAAAAAATATTTTCTCATATATTTTTTTAGAGAGTTGGAGTTATAAATAGGGTATTATTGGGATAAATTGAGGAGGTTGGAGAGTTAGACTGTGGTACACATAGAAGCCATTTTTGGCTTCTATTGTGTTTTTGTGTGTGCCAAAAATTTAGAGAGGAGAGATGATAAAATTCTAATTTTCTTTGTGTTGTTATTCATCTAATATTCCTTAAACTCTGTAATTTTAATTTTTGTTATGAAGTAATTTAATTTTTCTAGGGTTACGTTGTAGCTAAATTTATGAAGCTTGAATAAATTATTTTTGAAAAATTTATGAGATTTTTAATTTGTTTATTTTATTTGTGCTTAATGTTTTTGATTGATTGGAAGATTAATCAATTGATTTGTGACAAATAAACTTGCGAAATACATTTTGGTGACACTTAAATAAACTTGAAAAAGGCATTTTCGTGTAATTGCTCATGGATAGAATAACATATATATATGAAGCTCGGAAGAGATATATGGATAAAATTAGGAGTTCTTGGTTGAAAAATTAAATTTACAAAAAATATAAATCAAGAGGGAATAATATGATTCGAGTGGATTAATTTGGTAAAAATTTCAATCCTAGAATTTTCTTATTTATTGTTATAAAAAAATCAGTTTAGTTAAAACTTCATCAAACTTTTCGATCATTTGGATAAAATCGGATTGAAACAATTTTAGTATTTGACGAATAATAGTAAAAATTCTCCATGGGAACGATAACTTATCAAATTTTATTACTTGTGACCGTGTATACTTGCACATTTTTATGTTCCTCAAAAGAGACAACAACAGTCATGGGATGGCTAATGTTAAGATTGAAAAAGGAAATTGGTTGAAGTAATTGAAATACAATAAATGAGCTCATAAGAAATAAGTCCCAAGTTTTAACAATGATACGTTGATTTTATGCTTATAATAGATTGATTCTCAGCTTGGGTTATCCTATTAAACAACAGGTTTGCTTTCTTTTTCCTATAATACGCTTCTTGAAATGCTTGCTATAGTTACTAGTTTATATGTTGCTTCTTCTGGTCACGTGATGATATGTTATTGTTTGGGTTCTTATTTTTTATTTAATGTAAATTATCTCATATAAAGGAAAAACTATATATTTGATTTATTTGTTTTTATCATTTTTAATAATATTTAGTATAAACAAGTACATGGGAGTATATTAATAGGAGATTGCATTAACATATTTCATTTTAGAAAAGTAAAATATTCATACTGCACTCGTGGAACTTTATCACCAACTCATACACAATACTTAAAATGATTGAGAAAATTAGCATCAATATGTTTAGTATTTTGTAGGGAGCATAATGGTAATACATTTTATTGAACTTATGAATGATAATATAGATATATTTGATGATATAATGGACAATATTAATGTATAGTTTGAATGGTTCTATGAAAATGATGAATTTTTGTATTGAGATAATTATGAAATTTGTTAGTCATTATCCATGTTTAGACAATTATTAGACATCTTCCTAATAATATAGTTAAGAAGTACAATAAATATTAACATAATATGTGAAATGTTTATTATATTTTAATATGTTACAAAACTATGTATGCATAAATTATCATACAGTGTTGTTTGGTATAGGTTTAACAATCATTTATATAATTTCATTGCATGTTGCACGACTATGTCTATGTTGTTGAGACCATAAAGAGTAATCCTCTTATCATCTTCGCATAATCTTAAGATACATGTTATATGCATAATATTTCACCTTCTAATATTTTTTTTGAGTTGGTAAATAATGATTTCATTCAATCATATATATATATGGTTTCTACATATATGTGATTTTATTTAAAGAGTGATTTTATTTAATATGAGTCATCTCATAGAAAGGAAAAACTTTATATTTGATTTATTTGTTTTTAACATTTTTAATAATATTTAGTATAAACTAATACATGGGAGTTTATTAATATGAGATTATATTAACATATTTCATTTTAGAAAAACTAAATAAGACACTTGGTTTAGGAAAATTACATCAAACCTATCTATTTTGTTTCAAAGTAGTTGGTAAAAGCAATGGTTTTCAGTTATATACAATGACATTAATTAAATTATGTTTTTAAGGTCATTAGAGGTGATTATCTAATCTGATCTAGTTGCGTAGCATAAAATGATGCACTCGTGGAACTTTATCACCAACTAGTACACAATAGTTAAAATGATTGAGAAAATTAGCATCAATATGTTTAGTATTTTCTAGGAAGCATAATTGTAATACGTTTTGTTGAACTTATGGAAGATAATATAGATATATTTGATGATGTAATGGACAATATAAATGTATGGTTTGAATGGTTGTTTCATGAAAAATATTTGTATTGAGATAAATTATTAAATTTGGTAGTCAATATTTTTGTTTAGACAATTATTAGACATCATCCTAATTATAAAATTTTGAAGTCTAATAAACATTAGCAAAATATGTGAAATATTTATTTGCTCATAATATGTTACAAAACTATGTATGCATAAATTATTATATAGTGTTGCTTGGTATAGGTTTAACAATTATTTGCATAATTTTAATGCATGTTTTACGATAATGCCTAGAGTGTTGATACCATAAAAAATAACCCTCTTGTCTGTGAATCTTGGTTTACCATCTTCACCTAATCTTAAGATACATATGGTATGTATAATATTTTACCCTCCAATAGAAATGACATATATATATATATATATATATATTCTACTTATATGTGATTTATTTAAAAGAATGAATTTATTTATTGTGAGTTATCTCATATAAAGGAAAACATTTATGTTCAATTTATTTGTTTTCAAATTTTTTAATAATATGTAGTATAAACTAGTAACTGAGAGTTTATTAATATGAGATTATATTAACTTATTTTATTTTAGCAACACAAAATAAGAAATTTTGTTGAATAAAATTACATTCAACCTATCTATTTTGCTTCGAAGTAGTTGGAAAAAGAAATGATTTTCAGTTATATTAACATATATTTAAAAGTTATTATATACAATAGCATTGATTATACAAAGTTTTTATGGTCATGGGAGGTGATTATCTAATATGATCTAGTTCCATAGCATGAAATGTTGCACTCGTGGAACTTTATCACCAACTCATACATAATAGTTAAAATGATTGAGAAAATTAGCATCATCATGTTTAGTATTTTGTAATGAGCATAATGGAACTAAATTTTATTGAACTTATAAAAGATAATATAGATATATTTGATGATGTAATGGACAATATAATTGTATAGTTCGAATGGTGGTATGAAAATGAGGAATTTGTTATTGAGATAAATTATGAAATTTGGTAGTCAATATCTATGTTTAGACAATTATTAGAGATCATTCTAATTATAAAATTCAAAAATCTAATAAATATTAACAAAATATGTTAAATATCCATTAGCTCATAATATGTTACAAAACTATATATGCATAAATTACAATATAGTGTTGTTTGGTATAAGTTTAACAATTATTTGCATAATTATGTGCATAATTTCATTGCATGTTGCACGATTATGTCTAGGGTGTTGACACCACAATGAGTAATCCTCTACGTCTCTAAATCTTGGGTTAGCATCTTCACCTAATCTTAAGATACATGTGGTATGTATAATATTTCACCCTTTAATATGTTTTTTGATTTGGTAAATAATGATTTCATTCAATCACACACACACACACACATATATAGTTTCTACTTATATGTGCTTTTATTTAAAAGAGTGGTCTTATTTAATGTGAGTTATCTCATATAAAAGAAAAAAATTATGTTTTACTTATTTGTTTTTAACATTTTTAATAATAGTTAGTATAAACTAGTACGTGTGAGTATATTAATATGAGATTATATTAACATATTTCATTTTAGAAAACAATGATTTTCAGTTATATTAATATATATTTAGAACTTATTATATTCAATGGCATTAATCATATGAAGTTTTCATGGTCATTGGAGGTGATTATATAATCTAATCTAGTTCCATAGTATTAAATGATGCACTCATGGAACTTTATCACGGGTACACAATAGTTAAAATGATTGAGAAAATTAGCATAATCATTTTTAGTATTTTGTGGGGAGAATAATGGTAATACGTCATATTGAACTTATTAAAGATAATATAGATATATTTGATGATCTAATAGACAATATAAATGGATGGTTTGAATGGTTGCATGTAAAAAAGGAATTTTTGTATTGAGATAAATTATGAAATTTAGTAGTCAATACCATGTATAGACATTTATTAGACATCGTCCTAATTATAAAATTCAAAAGTCTAATAAATATTAGCAAAATATGTGAAATATTTATTAGCTCATAATATGTTACAAAACTACTCATGCATAAATTATCATATAGTGTTGCTTTGTATAGGTTTAACAATTATTTGCATAATTTCATTGCATATTTCACAACCATGTCTAGGGTATCGACACCACAAAAGATAATTCTCTTGTCTCTGAATCTTGGTTTTCCAACTTAACCTAATATTAAGATACATGTGGTATGTATAATATTTCACCCTCCAATTTTTTTTTATTGGTAAATAATTATTTCATTCAATCATATATATATATATATATATGGTTTCTAATTATATGTGATTTTATTTAATGTGAGTTATCTCATATAAAGGAAAAAAATTATGTTTTATTTATTTATTTTTAACATTTTTAATAATATTTAGTATAAACTAGTACATGGGAGTTTATTTATATGAGAATATATTAACATATTTCATTTTAGGAAAACAAAATAAGACATTTGGTTGAGGAAAATTACATTAAACCAATCTATTTTGCTCAAAAGTAGTTGGCAAAAGTAATGATATTCTTATATATTAACATATATTTAGAATTTATTATATACAATGGCAATGATCATATGGAGTTTTTAAGGTCATTGGAGGTTATTATCTAAATTGATCTAGTTCCATAGCATGAAATGATGTACTCGTAGAAATTTATCACCAACTTGTACACAATAGTTAAAATGATTGAGAAAAGTAACATAACATGTTTATTATTTTGTAAGGAGAATAAAGGTAATACATCATATTGAACTTATGAAAAATAATATAGATATATTTGATGATCTAATGTACATTATAAATATATGGTTTAAATGGTTGCATGTAAATAAGGAATTTGTGTATTGAGATAAATTATGAAATTTGGTAGTCAATATCCATGTTTCGACAATTCGTAAATATCATCCTAATTATAAAGTTAAGAAGTCCAGCAAATATTAACATAATATGTAAAATGTTTATTAGTATATAGTATGTTACAAAACTACGTATGCACAAATTATCATATAGTGTTGCTTGGCATAGGTTTAAAACTCATTTGCATAATTTCAATGCATGTTGCACGACTATGTCTATGTTGTTGACACCACAAAGAGTAATCCTCTTCATCTCTGAATCATGGTTTATCATCTTCACATAATCTTAGATACATGTGGTATGTATAATATTTCACCCTCCAATATTTTTTTTGAATTGGTAAATACTGTTTTCATTCAATCAAAAAGAAATCATATATATAGTTTCTACTTATATGTGATTTTAATTAAAAGAGCGATTTTATTTGTTGTGAGTTATCTCATTTTAAGGAAAAAATTTATATTTGATTTATTTTCTTTTAACATTTTCAATAATATTTAGTATAAACTATTATACGTGTGTTTATTAATAAGAGATTATATTAACATATTTCATTTTGGCAAAACAAAATAAGACATTTGGTTGAGGAAAATTACATTAAACCAATATATTTTGCTCCGAAGTAGTTTGCAAAAACAATGATTTTCAGTTATATTAGTATATATTTAGAAGTTATTATATTTAGAAATCATAAATATATATATATATATATATTCTACTTATATGTGATTTTATTTAAAAAAGTGATTTTATTTTTTGTAAGTTATCTCATATATAGGAAAAACTTTATTTTTGATTTATTTGTTTTTAAATTTTTTAATAATATTTAGTATAAACTTTATTTTTGATTCATTGCATGTTACACAATTATGTTTAGGGTATCCACACCACAAAGAGTAATCCTTTTGTCTCTGAATCTTGGTTTACCATCTTCACCTTATCTTAAGATACATGTGTTATGTATAATATTTCACCCTCTAATATTTTATTTAAAAGAGTGATTTTATATCATGTGAGTTATCTATTATGAAGGAAAAACTTTTGTTTGATTTATTTTTTTTTAACATTTTTAATAATATTTAGTATAAACTATGTGGGTGTTTATTTATATGAGATTATATTAACATATTCCATTTTAGCAAAACAAATTAAAATATTACATTTGGTGGAGAAAAATTACATTCAACCTATCTATTTTGCTTCGAAGTAGTTGGAAAAGCAATGATTTTGAGTTATATTAACATATATTTAGGAGTTCTTATATACAATGGCATTGATCATACAAAGTTTTTAAAGTCATTAGAGGTGATTATCTAATCTGATCTAATTCTATAGCATGAAATGATGCACTCATGGAACTTTTTCACCAACTGTTACACAATAGTTAAAATGATTGAGAAAATTAACATCAGCTTGTTTAGTATTTTGTAGGGAGCGTAATGGTAATACACCATATTGAACTTACGAAAGATAATAATGATATATTTGATGATCTAATAAACAATATAAATGTATGGCTTGAATTGTTGCATGTAAATGATGAATTTTTGTATTGAGGTAAATTATGATATTTGGTAGTCAATATCCATGTTTTGACAATTATTAGACATCATCCAAATTATAAAGTTAAGAAATCCTATAAATATTAACATAATATGTGAAATATTTATTAGCTCATAATATGTTACAAAACTACGTATGTATAAATTATCATATAGTATTGCTTGGTATAGGTTTAACAATTATTTGTATAATTTCATTGCATGTTGCATGATTATGTATAGGGTGTTGACACCACAATGAGTAATCCTCTTCGTCTCTGAATCTTGGGTTAGCATCTTCACCTAATCTTAAGATACATGTCGTGTGTATAATATTTCACCCTCCAATATGATTTTTGAATTGGTAAATAATAATTTCATTGAATTATATGTGATTTTATTTAAAAGAGTAATTTTATTTAATGTGATTTATCTCATTGGATTCAAGATTTCATTCAGTTTCTAGCAAACATGAGTGAGTGCTATGAAATTCCTAAAGTCGGTCCCGTATAATTTTGACTAGGGTTTGAGGTTAAAAGCCAAAAAAATCACTTATTTGTAAGTGAATCATTTCAGTGTCTTTCATGTAGGCTTCCTAATGTTTAAAATTGAAGTTTCCTTTTTTATGCATGTATATTCGTATCATTTAGATTGTATTTTGTGTATTGGTATCTTTGGGAGTCAACAATGTCTACCAAATATTTTTTATTAGGAGACAAGTAGAAATTGTAGCACATTTGATTTGTGACATAGACAATTTTCTTATTAAGGAAATAATATTCGGCCTAATTTATGCAATAATAGATAATATTAGGTTCAAAAAAAGTCACAATTTTTTCTGGCTAAACCAAAAAAGATATTCCCAAAAAAATAAACTCCTAATCATCTATTGAATGGTAAAAATATAGAAATAGAGTATTTCAAGTCCTTCACTTCACATTGGGCCCTTGAAAAACTAGGACTATTGCCCAATATCTAACAACAACAATAGGCTTTTAGATACCCATAGAATAGAAACTTTTAACGATGAAAGGAATATTTGGAATGAGCAATATCTATTTAAGGTCCATTCTATCTCACTCCATTTTTATCCAAGTAATTTTTAGTATGAATTTGGTACCTTTCTCATGTTTCTAGATCCATTTATCGCTGGCTGTGATGTCCCAACCTATAGAATCAAGAGAAAATAGGTAAGGAGCTTGGTACAGGAATGACATAATCCTGAAAGAAGCATAAAAATATTTGTTCTGGCTGTGACATATGATGGTTTAGATACCATCACATCACATATTTTCTTTTCCTATAGCAAAAATGCTCACTAGACTATCATAGGGTTTGTGTATATTTTCTCTTGTTAGCAATATGTCAAAAAAATAAAAGACCTTTGAGGAAAAATTCAAACAAAAATGTAAAATAGCTTGTTTAAAACTTATTATTGTTTAAAATAGCTTGTTTCCCATTGATCTCAGGGTTAAATGTTGCATCTATCTCATACAACTTGTTCCATTCAATATCTTTGAACCAAAAACGAGCCTGAACAGATATAATACTAGATTGTGATATTAAGAATGATAGTGACATGAATGAAATATGAAATTTACAGTCAAATAAATCAAAAAATTACTTTAATTTGGTTGGCTCCTCTAGTACAAGTATATGTTCAATAAATTACTTTGTGATTGTAAGAATCAAATATAAAGTTTGATCTGAAAAGGTAGAAATAATTTATTCTAACATTAATGACATAGTTCTCTCATTAAATATATTACATATAACTCAATGTCATTCATAAATGAATGATATGCAAAACACCCTACCCCAAGATATTACAGTAAGAAATATAGATTCATACATGAAATCCATAAGCATAATTAAACTGTATTATGTGCAGACCTAAATCCACTAAGAATCAACACATTTATGAATTGATATGGTAAAACAATAGGGTATCATTCATACCCAGAGCTGGGTTGCAAGCGACAATAGTAAAAATGGCTGGTTGATGAGGTGGGAATAGGGGAAAAGGAAAAAGAAAAAGAAATAAAGAGAAAAGGAAGAAGAGAGGGGAAAGGGAGCTGCTCATAGCGATCGAGCGAGCTGCTGGTACTAGTCGAAAAAGGAAAGAAAAATGAGCTAGCTACTGGATGAGATGAAGCTGTTGGGGGAGACAGGGAAACTTTGTGAGGGAGCCGCACTACTCAATGAAAGGGATGATAAACACGAAGGAGGCCAGAGGGAGAAAAGAAATTTAGGGAAAAAAAGATCAAGCTGAGTGAAAGGGCGCTGGAAAATTAATATTAATTAAAGAAATTAATAGATATGAGCTATATAGCGCATGCGAGGGAAATTAAAAAGAAAAAAAGTGAAAAAAGAGAGAGGGAAAAAGAAGAAAGTGTGAAAAATTTGATATATATATATATATATATATATTATAAAAGAAATAAAAATATATTAAATTAAATTAATAATAGAGAAAAATAAAAAAATTGTAAAGTAATTTTTGTATTTCTTTTAAATGAAGGATATACAATATATTATTTGATTTTAGTTTTAAAAATATTGAAAACTCTATCATTTTAATTATAATTAGAGTCATTTAATAATCGTGGGTATATAAATTTGTTTATATATATATTTAAATATTTTTTATAATTTAACTTATAGCCATGGTTATTGATAAAATCGAGGCTATATGTATACACTATAGCCTTGGTTTTTATTAAACCATGGCCAAAATTCTATGGCCTTAGTTTTAAAAAATCGAGGCCAAATTCCCAAGACCAAAAGCATATATTGTAGTTATGGTACCCCGCTAAGGAATGGAGAGGTTATAGGGATGGATCATTAATGGCTTGGGCCCAAAGAGTTCGATAAAGCATAGAACCTAGTCAATCAAATCACTATACTATTGCTCTGTGAGGTCATAGAGATCAAGACATGGTGAAATTGTAAGACCCTGATGTAACCTCGGTCCTCCCTTTCTATGAGCGACCTAGGAAACCTTTTTAGGAATCTGGGACAATCTACATATAATGACCTACCTTTATTTGTATATACCTTTCAATGAGGTGAATACATGATCCAATTCATTTTTCTATATTTCTACTTCTCATTATAACTCCCTAAAATCCTAAACACTTGAAATTCTCTCTAAAAAGGTTCCATAAGGTTCGAGGAATGCGGGTTGTAGCATAGAATCTTAGTGTGTTGTGGCATGGGAGTAGTGGGTTGAGGATTTCAAGCACATACAAGTTGTTTCATATCGATGCATGGAATACATGTGTGCTATGATGCCCAACTATATGATCTAATTTTCTCCCATTTTCCTCACTTATAAATTGGACCCCAAATCCCCATTTACATTCATCGCTCAACATATTGTTTTGCTCATTTTGGATTTTCTCTCCTATTTTTATTTTCTTTTCATAGTTTTGAAGTTTTCTCAATTTGAGAGTTGGGCATATTTTATGGAGTAGTTTTCATTTTCATTCAATAAATAGTGTTGCTAATTCTACTTGGAGGTTTTTCAGAAACAAAAACAATACTAAAGTTCTATAAGGATAAGGTTGAGGTATAATTTATATGTATTCTTTTTAGATTAACTTTATGTGTTTTTTTGAATGTTATGTTTAATTTACTGATCATTAATTAAATTAAGTATGACTGGCATAAAATACTATACAATATTAGTAATATTATTATACTTATGAAATATTAATGTAGGTAAACATTTTTATAAAATGAAATAAGTTTTATTTCTTCGTCAAGATTTAAACAAATTTTGTAAAAAAAATATTCATGGAATATTTTTCATAATAAACAAAAGAGTTAGATTTAGGGTTTAATATATGAATCTCATTAAGAGTAGTATTCTTAAATCTTTGATTTATATCAATTGCATAGTTAGAGTAAAATTATATTTCAAAGATTTTTTTAAGGTTTACCATTTAAAAATATATTGACAACAAATTTTTAGTAGTATTAAAATCTTGAAGTTCCTTTCAAGATGCTTAAATCATAAAAATAATTTTGACATTATGATGGGAGTTTAAATTGTTGGCCCAATCAAAGGTAGAAAGTTAAATGGTCTATTCATTTTTAAAAATATTTACAAAATTTAATTTAATTTAAATTTTTGGCTCGATTGAAGGTGGAAAATTAAAGTTTAATTAATAAGGAATTTGATCCATATCCTTGGATATTTTTTTACAAAAAAGGAAGAATCAATAATCTTAATTTACATCTTTAATAACCTAATTAATATTGAATAAGCACAATTAACTAACTAATTTATCTCATAATTAAATTCTCCACTTAAGGTAATTTTTGATTTTCCACATGTTCTTTTGAATTTATCTTTACTTCTATGTCATTAGATTAGATTTATATAATCTGAAGTTTTTGACAAAATGTTTAGGTTTAATTTTTGTTTTTAAAACTTTTTTGAATTATTTAAAATCCATGTGGTTCCTCTTTAGACCAAATTTGAAAGTGTACTTATCATTTCTTACAAAGTGATTCGTTCATTTATGAGCTATTTTATAATTACAAAACTCGAGTATCAACCATGGTAAGGTGGTCCTACCATTGGTATTACATCGATAAATACCCCCTTCTATTTTTTTCATATAGAAAAGTATAACAGAGCTATATCAAATTGGTATCTCATTTTCTATTTTTGGATCCTTATTATCATGGGTGTTGTTTGGTATTAATGATTCATGATTGTGTGGGAAAAACCCTGCTCTACATTGGTGAGTACTTAATTCAGTGTCTACAAGTAGTTTTTTGCAAGGAGCCTATATGGCTATGAGTTGTGTCTCAGCTAGAGTTTTCTTCGTGCAATGTTTTCTTAAGTGATGAGTTATGTGTCAACTAGTTGGTTGTAGGAAGTTTGTGAGTGATCATGGTGGAGTAGTTTCCCACATTGGGTGTTCAAATCTAGTTCACTTTACTAATCATTGGTAGTTGATTGCACCACATTGAGTGGTGCTGGCTTTAGAGAAAAGCTAGGTTCATGTGTTAAACCAAGTTGTTATGAAGGCAGCAAGCGAGAGAACCAATAAGCATTTTGAATAGTGCTCCCAACTGATAAAGGTAATAGGGGCTTTATTTCTATCAAGGATATAATTGTTTTATTCCTTGGCCGAATTGGTATAGAGCTCAAGAAAAGATTCCATTGGTTGGAATTTATATTCTTCATATAGGTTTCGGTTCAAAGCACTAATTATAACATGATTTTAGGCACATGAAAATATCAAAATTGATTTGTATTTGCATAATTTATCATCATTTTAGCAAATATATATTTTCAAAATCACATATATGTTATGTTGTTTTTTAGGTATTTACAGCTTCAGATTTACTCACTTGATACACACTTGAAAAATAGTACCTAGATACACTCATTTGCAAAATTGAAATATGAAATAATAACATATGTTTGAAACTAAATGTAAGGGGTGTAAAATAAAAAGGGCTTTTAGAAGTGCAGAAACACGTGGGCTGCAAAGAAGGTTTTATGTGCCCTACAACATAGAAGAATCAGATCCAAATTCAAATGCATTACAAATTGGCTCATGCCTTAGTGAAAAGAAATCCATATAACGATGCCTCACTATATCCTTAATTTTCTCTCTTTTGCAGCATTTTCTAGACTATAAAAAGGACCTCGCTATTTGTAATAGGCACCTCTCAACTGATCCCTCAGCTCTCAAATCTCTCAAATCTCTCTAGCTTCTTGTTTCTTAGTATCAATTTTATTCTCCCAACTTTTAGAGTTGGACATTGTTTAGTTTAGGTAATAGTCTTCTTTCAATTTAGTAAACAATATTGGTAAAACTGTATGGAGGTTTTGCACATAGAAAAACATTGTTGAAATTTTGTATTTGAAAGAATACACTTGAGATATAATTTAAATGCATTCTTTTATTTTTGGATTCAATTGTATGAATATGGTGAACTCTTCGATTTTGGATTTAAATATTTGGATCTTTAGAGTACTATATTTTAAAGATTTTCTACAACGATTTATTATTGGAAAATATATTGACGTCATATTTTTCATAATAAATTTAAAATTTGAAAGTTAGTTTTCATATACTTAAATTGTAAACCTAACTTTGATACCTTGAATGAGATTCTAATTATTTGATTTCACCTAAAGCTATAATTAGATGGTTTACTATTTCCTTATAAATAAATTATAATTTAATAATTAATCAACTTGTAGGCCTAATGATAACTATATTTTATACAGTGATTTGCGTCTATTTTATTAATTATAATTGCTAGTTCTTTACATTTTTAGTTAATTTTTAAATTAATTAAATTAATATTTAGTATTAGTTTTTAATAAATATATTTTAAAGTAAATTAATAAATTTTAATAGAAAAAGGGGCTTAATTGCAATTATAAAAAGATCACAATTTAATTTGAAATGAAAAATGGGTTAAATTGAAAATATCAAAAGATTAGAAATTAATTTAAATTAAATTTGTGGGTCAAAATGCAATTAATAAAAAGTTGAATTTCCGTACAGGAGAAAAGCCACTCGCGACATTCACAACGCTCAACACACACCGCTCGATCAATCCATCAACGGTCAAGATTAGGCGCGTGACATCCAGACGCAATAGAAGCGATTACGCTGGAATTCCAGAAAGTGCGCATCTCAGCACACGTGGGGCCCACTTACTGCGCAGACTGGCGTGCAGGGTAGGACCCATATGTCGGCTGTGCAGGATTCCCCCAAGGAGCATCGATCGCCGTTGGATGAGTTGAACGGTCCAGATTGAAGCGTGTGGAACCAAGCTGTCGCGCACCGAGCCGCTCGTCTACAAATCCTGTGCGACGCGGTGCATCCAAGCGAGGTGCACACTAGTGTTTCAACGTAAAATAAGCAGCCACGTGTCTCCTAAATATTCCAGCAAATAACATGATGACACATGGGATGTATTTGGTGAAATAAAAATGCAAAAACAGCGCCCACTTCTAGCCGTTAATTACTTCGAACGTGAGGAAATCTTGTGCGATGCAGTCCAGCTATTCTCCATGCGCCCGATCTTCCCACGTAATGAAAAGCTGCCACGTGTCTCCCTATTTCTCGCAGCTAATCACATGGTGACACGTGGCATGTGTGAAAAGAAAAAAAATCAGAAACGCGCAGAATGGTTTTCACGCGTGTTTTTTATTTTAATTCCCCATACATTTTTGTCCCCCACATAAAATAAAAATAAAAAATAAAAAAAAGAAAAATAATAATTGAAAAGGGGGATATATTTTGTACGCGAGGGAATTGTTTTTTTGGAGTTTTTTGGTTTTCTTTCATTTGTCTTACTCGCAGTTCTTGTTATTTTTTTTCTCACTTTTACCATTTTCATTTTATTTCCTCTCTGCCTGTTACACAAAACACGCAGAACGTTTATTTGACATTTTATGTTGTATTTTCTTAAGGAAATTACAGAGAAAGAAGACAACAAAGAAGAAGAAAAGGGAAGAAATTTATTTTTCATTGAGGAATCGTGAAAGAGTTTCTCCTAATCTATTTTCTTTTAATTTTTGTTTCTCTGCAATGTTTTATTTTTATGGTGTTGTAATTTTAATTTCTGCTATGAACTAATTTATTTGTTCTAGGATTGCAGTGTAGCGTAAATTATGAAACTTGAATTAATTATTTTTGAATGATTTATGAAACTGTTTTAAGTTGTTTATTTTATCTGTGTTTAATGCTTTTAATTATCGGAAGATTAATTAACTCATATGTGACACTTAAATAAACTTGAAAAAGGCATTTTTGTGTGCTGCTAGTGATAAAATAACGTATATACATAAGGGATAGAAATATATTTTTATTTTATGTGTGACTATTTGAGAACTCAGAACTTAATAAATCTAGTTGAATTTAATTCTCATAGGAATATAGTGAATCATTTTAACTAGATGTGTTTGTATGGAGCTTGAAAGAGATATATGGATAAATTAGGAGTTCTTGGTTAACAACTTAAAACATGAGAACATAAATCAAGAGAGAATAAAATATTAAAGTGGATTAATTTGGGTAAACTGCAATCTTAGAATTTTCTTGCAATCTGTTATAAAAATTAGTTAGTCAAACTGCATCAAATTATCGACTGTTTGGATAAAATTAGGTTGAAATAATTTTAATAATTAACGAATACTAGTAACAAATCTCCGTAGGAACGATATTTTACTTATCATATTATTACTTGTGACCGTGTATACTTGGACGATTTTATGTTCTCTAAAAGAGACAACAAGTTTTTGGCGCCGTTGCCGGGGATTTGTTTTACTAATATTAGTTGATATTAATACTAATTAATATGATTTTAGGTAAAAAAAATTATTTTGTTTTATTGCTTACTGTTATTTGCTTAAATTTGTGTTTATTTATGTTTTTATTTTTTTATTTTCATTTTTATTGTGCTAGATTTATTTTTCAGATTTTTGGATAGAGTGAGACTTTGTATGCGATGCATAAGAAATCTTGACTTAGTTCCGTTAGATCTAGAAATCCATAGAACTATTTTGAACTTAAAGAAAAATAATAAACAAGAAACCTTAGAACATCTAGCTATGGATCATGAAATTCCAGAAGTAGAAGAACCAAGAGCCTTAAGAGATTATGCAGTGCCCATGGTTGGCGGCATTCATTCAAGCATAAGAGGACCATCAATTCAAGCTAATAATTTTAAAATTAAGCCTGCAATAATTCATATGATTCAAACTTCGGTTCAATTTGGTGGTTTACCCCACGATGATCCAAACTCCCATATATCAAATTTTCTTGAGATTTGTGACACATTTAGGCATAATGGAGTCACTGATGATGCTATTCGGTTGAGACTTTTTTCCTTTTTCACTTAGGGATAAGGCAAAGAGTTGGTTGAATTCATTGCCATGTGGTTCTATCACTACTTGGGAGGATTTGGCTCAAACATTTTTAGCCAAATATTTTCCACCGACAAAGACTGCAAGGATGAGGAATGAAATCACCACTTTTATGTAGTTCGACTCAGAGTCATTATATGAAGCTTGGGAGAGGTACAAGGAGCTACTTCGAAGATGTCCTCACCACGGATTACCCAAGTGGCTTCAAGTTCAAACATTTTATAATGGTTTGATGGGTCAAACTAGAAACATGATTGACGCTGCAGTAGGTGGTGCTCTAATGGGAAAATCAATTGACGAACCCTACAACTTATTAGAGGAAATGGCTTCAAATAGCTATGAGTGGCCATCAGAGAGGATGATGCCTAAGAGAGCGGCTAGTATTCACGAGATTGATGCTATGACCGCTTTAACTGCACAAGTATCTGCTTTGGTGAAGAAGATTGATACTTTGGGTGTCCATTCTATTCAGAGTCCTTTTGTTGCATGTGAAATTTGCAATGGAAATCATGCCAGTGAGAGATGTCCTCACAACTCTGAATCTGTCAATTTTGTTTCCAACTATAATAGGAATCCAAACAATCCTCATGCTAACACTTACAATCCAGGGTGGAAGAATCATCCTAATTTATCCTGGAGTAACAATGAGGGACCATCCTCTTCTATAAAGCCCATATATCCTCAGGCCTTTCATAATCAAGCTCCACCACAAGAAAATAAGCCATCATTGGAGGATATGTTTTCTCGATACATGGCCAATAATGAGTCTATTCTTCAGAATCATGCAGCTTCCATCAGAAATCTTGAAGTTCAATTGGGGCAACTTGCTACTGTTGTCAACAACCGCCCTCAAGGAGTTATGTCGAGTGATACTGAAACTAATCCTAATAGGGGAGGAAAAGAGCATTGTAAGGCAATTACGCTCAGAAGTGGAAAAGAGCTAAAAGAAATATCTGAGCCCATTTCTTTGCCAACCCCTAATGTTGAAGCGTTTGGCCCAAAAAAACAAGATTGTGGAGAAGAAATAGCTGATGAAAATGAAGCATCAACAAAACCCATAATGAAACCAGTTTTAGAAAGTCTGAAGTGGTATAATCCACCAATTCCATTTCCTCAACGCTTCCATAAGCAAATGCTTGATAAGCAATTCTCCAAATTTCTTGAAATTTTTAAAAAGCTTCATATTAACATTCCTTTTACTGATGCCTTGGAGCAAATGCCTAGCTATGCGAAATTTATGAAGGACATCTTGTCTAAAAAGAAAAGGTTAGGTGATTTTGAGACTGTTGCTCTCACAGAGGAGTGTAGCGCCATCCTTCAGAAGAAGCTACCACCTAAGCTTAAAGATCCAGGAAGTTTCACCATTCCTTGTACTATTGGCGAGAAATTCTTTGGTAGAGCTCTGTGCGATCTGGGTGCAAGTATTAATTTGATGCCACTTTCCATCTATCAGAGACTTGGATTAGGATAAGCACAATCGACCACTGTAGCTCTTCAACTTGCAGATAGGTCCTTGAAACACCTAAGAGGCATTATAGAGGACGTGCTTGTAAAGGTAGACAAGTTTATCTTTCCTGCAGATTTCATAATTCTTGATATGGAGGAAGATAAAGAGATCCCTATTATTCTGGGTAGACCATTTTTAGCAACTGGTAGGACTTTGATTGATGTTCAAAAGGGGGAACTCATAATGAGAGTTCAAGACCAAGAGGTAACTTTCAAAGTGTTTAAAGCGATGAAATTTCCAGGTGATTCTGATGCTTGTTATAGAGTAAATGAGTTAGTTGATAGCTGGTCTACAAATAACTCTACTACTAATTCTTCTACAATTTCTCCTGTGAATCTGAATAAAGACTTAAGAGCCGGTTGCAAAAAGTGTTGTTTGCCAATCAATGTGATGGACCAGTTCTATCTACAAACATATAAAAATGTTAAGCGCTATAAAGAAAAGACAAAAAGATGGCATGATAATAAGCTCTTGCATCGACATTCTGAACAAGGACAAAAAGTTTTGCTCTTCAAGTCTCGGTTGAAATTATTCATAGGGAAACTAAAATCAAGGTGGTCAGGGCCTTTCACTATTTCCAAAATGCATCCATACGGTACTGTTAAGATTAAAGATGAAAAATCACAGAGGAATCTCCAAGTGAATGGACAAAAACTCAAACCTTGTTCGGAAGGTGACGTCGATCATCCAAAGCCAACCATTTTGTTATATGACCCAACCTGAAGCAAGAAAAAAAAAGGAAGTCAAGCCGATGACTCTAAATCAAGCGCTTCTTGGGAGGGAACCCATGTGTTTTAGTTTTTATTTATTTATTGTATTTTAGAACATGTATTAGTTGCATATTTCTTCATTATGTTATTTTGTTTTGATAGGTGCAAATCGGAGGAGGTAAAACAATTTTGGATTTCAATCTCACAAGTCAACTCACCATTCAGGGAATTTTTTTTAACACATCTCCTTTTTTCTTTAATTTTCACTCATTGGGGACAATGTGCATATTAAGTTTGGGGGTGTTGAGATTAAACTTATTTGAAATATTGCTTGATATTGTTGCTTTTCTAGTTTTGTTTGTTTGGTTGATCAAACATTAGAAGATATTTTGCATTTAATGGTGATCTAATTTTTGTTATTTTTATTTCTTTGGTTTAAATAATGCATAGCTCTTTGAAAAATTTGAATATTGTCTAAGCGATGAAAGTTTTTTACGTATGTTTCATTTTTACAAGAATAAATATTCATGAGCACTAATCTTGATTTTTGAGTTGCTATGATAATTTAGAGAAGGTTTATGTGAGTATGGAATTCGATTGATTTTTGTGGTGTCACAGTTCTTAGAATTTGTTTGATTTTCTCTCGAGGCGAAATTATAGATAACATTTGACTAAGAAAATGATTTAGGCCATCTTTGGATCGTTTGAGCCTTTCTATCTACCTTCACATGCATTATCCATGGTATACCCCTTTTGAGCTTCAAAGTTTATATATATATATATATATATTTATCTCATTTCCAAAGCCTACTTGATAAGAAAATATATGTGTGTAGATATATCTATTTTTCTTATCTCACTAAAATTTGACAATTGTTAGTAAATATGTAAAGATATATCGGAAAAAAAGGGATACTTAAAAAAAAAGAAAAAGAAAAAAAAAAGAAAAAGAAAAAAAAAGAGGATGGTATGTGTTGATAAATCCCAAATTGGGAAGTAATTATTGTGATGATAGAAGTTATCTTTTTCAATCCTAAAATGTTATGTTTCGGAAAAGTTTTGAGCTAAATATTATCTTTTATCCTACCTTTACCTAAGCCATACATTACAAGCTTAATAAAGTCCTATTGATTTGGTGTTTTGTGTTTGTCTACATTAGTGGAGAGAGAAATGAAAAATAAACTTATGAGATTTGTGATTTCATGAAAATCAGTTTGATTTTATATTTGTATAAACTGATCCGAATTGCATGTGATAAAATATAAAAGACTTCACACACACACATTGTAATTCTTGGTGAAAATGTAATATATTTTTAAATTGATTTTAATACTTAGATAAAATTCTTTTATTTCTTTGAGTTATGTTATTTGGAATGAGCAAAAATAAATATTTTGAAAATCACTATTTTAAATGCAATTATCTTTGTTTTATTTTTTTCTTTTGCTCGAGGACTAGCAAGAACTTAAGTTTGGGGGTGTGATAACTGTATTTTATACAGTGATTTGCGTCTATTTTATTAATTATAATTGCTAGTTCTTTACATTTTTAGTTAATTTTTAAATTAATTAAATTAATATTTAGTATTAGTTTTTAATAAATATATTTTAAAGTAAATTAATAAATTTTAATAGAAAAAAGTGCTTAATTGCAATTATAAAAAGATCACAATTTAATTTGAAATTAAAAATGGGTTAAATTGAAAATATCAAAAGATTAGAAATTAATTTAAATTAAATTTGTGGGTCAAAATGCAATTAATAAAAAGTTGAATTTCCGTGCAGGAGAAGAGCCACTCGCGACATTCGTAACGCTCAACACACACCACTCGATCTATCCATCAACGGTCAAGATTAGGCACGTCACATCCAGACGCAATAGAAGCGATTACGCCAGAATTCCAGAAAGTGCGCATCTCGGCACACGTGGGGCCCACTTGCTGCGTAGACTGGCGTGTAGGGTAGGACCCACATGTCGGCTGTGCAGGATTCCCCTGAGGCGCATCGATCGCCGTTGGATGAGTTGAACGGTCCAGATTGAAGCGTGTGGAACCAAACTGTCGCGCACCGAGCCGCTCGTCTACAAATCCTGTGCGACGCGGTGCACCCTCGTGTTTCAACAAAAAATAAGCAGCCACGAGTCTCCTAAATATTCCAGCGAATTACATGATGACACGTGGCATGTATTTGGTGAAATAAAAACGTAGAAACGGTGCCCACTTCTAGCCGTTAATTACTTCCAATGCGAGGAAATCTTGTGCGATGCGGTCCAGCTGTTCTCCCTGCATCCGATCTTCCCACCTAATGAAAAGTGCCACGTGTCTCCCTATTTCTCGTAGCTAATCACATGGCGACATGTGGCATGCGTGAAAAGAAAAAAAATCAGAAACGCGCAGAATGGTTTTCACGCATGTTGTTATTTTAATTCCCCATACATTTTTGTCCCCCAATTAAAATAAAAATAAAAATAAATAAATAAAAGGAAAATAATAATTGAAAAGGGGGATATATTTTGTACGCGAGGGAATTGTTTTTTTGGAGTTTTTTGGTTTTCTTTCATTTGTGTTGCTCGTAGTTCTTGTTATTTTTTTTCTCTCTTTTACCATTTTCATTGAGCAATCGTGAAAGAGTTTATTTGACATTTTATGTTGTATTTTCTTAAGGAAATTACAGAGAAAGAAGACAACAAAGAAGAAGAAAAGGGAAGAAATTTATTTTTCATTGAGGAATTGTGAAAGAGTTTCTCCTAATCTATTTTCTTTTAATTTTTGTTTCTCTGCAATGTTTTATTTTTGTGGTGTTGTAATTTTAATTTCTGCTATGAACTAATTTATTTGTTCTAGGATTGCAGTGTAGCGTAAATTATGAAACTTGAATTAATTATTTTTGAATGATTTATGAAATTGTTTTAAGTTGTTTATTTTATATGTGTTTAATGCTTTTAATTATCAGAAGATTAATTAACTCATATGTGACACTTAAATAAACTTGAAAAAGGCATTTTTGTGTGCTGCTAGTGATAAAATAACGTATATACATAAGGGATAGAAATATATTTTTATTATATGTGTGACTATTTGAGAACTCAGAACTTAATAAATCTAGTTGAATTTAATTCTCATAGGAATATAGTGAATCATTTTAACTAGATGTGTCTGTATGGAGCTTGAAAGAGATATATGGATAAATTAGGAGTTCTTGGTTAACAACTTAAAACATGAGAACATAAATCAAGAGAGAATAAAATATTCAAGTGGATTAATTTGGGTAAACTGCAATCCTAGAATTTTCTTGCAATCTGTTATAAAAATTAGTTAGCCCAACTGCATCAAATTATCGACTGTTTGGATAAAATTAGGTTGAAATAATTTTAATAATTAACGAATACTAGTAACAAATCTCCGTGGGAACGATATTTTACTTATCATATTATTACTTGTGACCGTGTATACTTGCACGATTTTATGTTCTCTAAAAGAGACAACACCTAGCCTAAGGATAATAATTTGTTTCTTATTAACAAATAATTTGGGCCCTACCTATGATTATTTTCTTATAAAAAACAGAAAATCAATAATGTTAAGTTATATTTTTAATAACATAATTAATATAGAGCAAGAATGATTAACTATCTAATATATCCCATAAATTATCCATTGAGTTTAAATGTTTATTTACTTGATATTTGTTGAATCTATCTTTAATTTTGTATTATTAGTTTAGATATTTAAAAATTCAAACTTTGTGTTAGAATATTTATATTTAATATTCACTTTTTAGAATTTGTTGAATTATTTAAAAACCATGTGATTCCTCTTTGTACTGACCTTGGAAGTATATTTATCATTTCCTACAAAATGATTCATGTATTTGTGAGTTATTTTAAAATATTCAAAATTTGTGTATCAAGTTTTTGGTGCCATTGTCTATGAGGAATAGCATTTTTTTAATTTTTATTATCAAAATCATTAAATCTTTTTGTGTTATACGTATTGTGATTTTTATTTAAAGTCTTAAAATATGTAGGTTATTAATTAATTTTTTATTTTTTAAATTGTGAATTTTATTTTTTAAAATGATGTGTTTTTGATAGACTAGAATTTTCCCATGATTTTATTGGAAACATCCTCCTATATCATCAAGGAACATAAGAGGAGTGACATTAGCAAAGCTTTAGCCCTCTCGATTACGGTGTAGGGGAAACATCACATTTTAAGTTGGTATTTGATAAGTACACCGAGTGAAAAAGTCTAAATTCAAAAGGATAGAGAGTCTTCATTATTTAGTCCATTAAAAGAAGGTAAAATAGAAAAATGAATATTTCTCAATTCATAATTCCTGGCAGCCTCATGCTGTTGGATTGAGATTGTAGCATTTCCAATGATTGGCCTTGCATACTCCATTATGGTAGTCTCCCAAGGTTGTGGTAGAATTCCCCATATTTAAATGTTGAAAGGGTAGACCTAAGTCTAGTTCAACGTGTTACTTAATTAAAGGTTGTTGGATCTCAAAATCCAATCTTTTTGATAGTTTATTTGATCTATTAATGTTATTTCTGTGAGGTGTGAGTGTGTATTGTAATGACCTCTTACCAAGCATAAACTTATAAAAACAAAAATTAAATTCACCTAACAAGTGGAAAAATGAAAATATACAAATATGTTACAAACATATTTATAATACAAATAGTTTATGATAAAATTTATACAATAATTACCTCGAGTATATTAAACAATATATATTTGTACATAAAATTACCAAACTGAAAAATAGTTAAAAGAAATAAAATAAAAGTAAAAGAAAGTAAAAGAAAAAAATTAAAATGGAATTAAAATTTAAAATAAAAGAAAAAAATTGACATAATAATAAAATAAAATAAAATAAAGTTTTAATTTTTTAATTATTATTATTATTATTATAAATAAAAATAAATGAATAGAAAGTTAAAAATAATATCCTTTTCTTTTTTAAAATATTTTAAAATATTTTTTTAGAGTTGATAGTAAAGATGGCTACTTTTTCTCAAATGGAGGGGGAACCTTTCCACGAAGCTTGGGATAGGTTCAAGCATTTCCTTACTATCATAACCCTTTCTACCCTTTATAGCTACATAACCTTTTTTTCTACGATGGATTAATACAACCATGTCAATTTATCGTTCATGCTACTATAGGATAAGTAATAGGAGAAAAGATTGCCTTAAATATTTATAATATCTTTGAGATGTAGGGTGTTAATTTCTAATAGAAAATCTCCCAAGTGAAAAGAGATAGAGTCCATGAAATCGACTCCGGTATAGAAGTACAGATGCAGCTTACACAACTGACCAAGCAAGTTGCACTTCTCACCACATATGCCACACCTAATAAAGAACAATGTGAATTTTGTAGTAATTTGGGACATGATGTTGATACTTGTCCTAATCAAAGAGAAGGAATTGTTGGACCTAAGTAGGGCAATGTATTGGGGAGTTACCATCCAAGACCCAAGTATGACCCTAATAGAAATACCTATAACCTAAGGTTGAGGAATCATCCTAATTTCTACTAGAGGAAGAATAACACTCCTTTTGGCCAGAACTAAAATCAAAAGGGCTAGAAATACCACCAATAATTTCCTTAGAATCCTCCCAAGAAACAAACTCTGGAAGATAACTTGAGTGCTTTCATTCAAGTGAGTAGGGACAACTAATCAAGAACAAATATAGCGTCTCATTCTTAGGAGGCTTATATAAAAAAATTCAAAGTATAAGTTGAGCAGCTAATTGAGTACTTACAGAAGTAAGGCAAATAATATTTGGTAGGTCAAAACAACTTAAATGAAATCAATGATTTAGGGACATTGAGTTTACTAAATAATGAAATCCCTTAAGCAATTTCTCGCTAAAGGCGATACATATAGTCCTTGATGAGAGGTAACCCACTATTTTCTTTTAATTAGTTTTTATTTAATATAGTTTGATTTCATAGTTAGCATGGTTAAAATTTAAGTTTTATGGTTATTTTATTATTTAATAAGATTTGTTATTTTCATAAATTTTTTATTTTGTAGTAGGATAAATATAAATTTTTAAATATTTGTGATGCTATAATTTTTCTATTTAATTAGGTGCATTTTTATTAATGTAAATGTAACATCATATAAAAAAAGGTCTCATAAAAGTTAGTGTGAAGAAAATATTTACGTATATCACAGCATACAAAACCTTCACTATGGCACTAGTGTTTTTGCACATTTTGTGATAGAATTTCGAAGCTGTCGTATATTTTTTGTCTGGAAATACTAGTCCTAATATGTTTTCACCCATTTTTCTCTTATATTTTCTCTCCCTCCCAAACACCTCAAATTCCTCAAGAATCACACCTTTATCCCATTATCTTTCAAATCTTTTCACAAACATCCCACTCATAACTATTTCCTTGCCGTATCATTGAATTTTTTTGGAAAAACCATCAACTTATCTTCTTCAAAAGGGGTGTTCTTCAAATTCATCATCCTCAACAACACAAGTAGTTACGTGTTTTTAGGATTTTTATCTAAATTTAAATTCTCTAAATTTTGTAGATTTGTTTTGGATTAAAATAGTTCCACACCCTAATTTGGACAAAATGGAGTAATGAAATTATTTTGGATAAATTGGTGTTGTGTTGTTTCATTTGGAGTATTTTTGAACCATTGGATTTAGATTCTGTTAAATTCTAAAAAAATGCCATCAAAAAGAGATAAAATATATAAATGGCAAGGGACATCAACTTTAGCTAAAAATGATAGGGCCAAATTTACTAGTATTGAGGCAAAGTTAAGATTTGATAAAGTTGGAAAAATAAATAAAGGTTTTATAGTGGAGAGGGGTATGGGTTTTGATTTAGGGCCAAATGGAAAATTTGGGGGAATGTTTTATGTGATAACAACTTTAGAATGGAAAAGGTTCTTTTAGGGACTCGATATTGCTTTAGAATCAATTGTTAAGATATTCTATGCAAATGTTCCCAACCCTATCACTAATTTAGTTGAAGTATAGGATATAGTAGTCTCGTTTGGGTCAACTGATATTAATGCACATTAGTATTTGATGAATATTGGCAAGGGTGAATATGAGTCATTCTTGGAAAATATCAATTACATTGGAGTAATATAAAGCTTAGCAATAGAAAGGGCTAAGTAGGGTTATGCTAGTGGAAAATCTAAGGTTTTTGATGCTAAGTATTTGGATAAGGTTTCCCCCATATGGTAATGCTTTATTTGTCTCCAAATAACCACCAATTGAGGTACTTTTCCCCTAGCATGTTACTGCATTATATGAAAAATTGGGAGTGACCTACTCTAATGGTGATGTTTTCCATCAATCTAGTGAGTTACCAAATATTGCATATTACAAGGAGCTCTCCTCTGGTACAAATATTTCCTAAAGGGAAAAAGAGTCACTTATTTATCAAGAATTACTGTGAAGGATGAATTTCATCATTTGGGTGGAAGAATGACCTACATTGAAAACTATAACCAAGCCTATGCTGCACAACATCTACTTTTATAAACTGACATGGAGGGTTGAGCTCTATACTTGTTCCAAAAAATTTATGAGTTTTTATTTTTTACAAATTTTGTGTTTTTTGTTTTTCATTTCATGTAATTTGTTTTATTTCTTGTCATTTGAATTTTTTTTATTATATTTAGAATTGTTAAATTTATAATTATTTTTTAAGATGTGTAAGAAGTACACAGTATTCTATATGCGTGAGTAAAATGTTTGGAATGATGAACACCTGCATTTTTCACATGAATACTTGAGCACGTTCAGCAAATGGGTAGCTTTTCTATTCTTTACTTTTTATCTTTAATTTGACATTAGTACATTGAGGGCAATGTCAGTTTTATGTTAGGGTGGGAAAAGTCACATCTAAATAAATTACAACAATTTTTAATTTTTTATTAAACATATGTTTACGTTTTTATTTGTTTTATTTCTTTCATTTGTTTACTTTTATTTCTTTCTAGTGGTGTACCAATTTTAGGTTTGATTTTAAAATTTATCTTACAAAATATAATGTCTTTTAGTTAATTTAAAGCAAATAATTAAGTCTTTGAACAATTAAATTAATTTATTGGATATATCATAGAGCAATGTGATAATTAGTTAAGTTTTTGTCATAAAATCTACTTCATGAAAATATGTTGAAATTACAATAAACCAGAAATTGGTGTTTAAGAATCAAATTGTGGAGACTAGATTATGAGAATATTTTGAGCTTTTATCTTTCTATTCTAAGTGATAATATTTTTTTTCCTCTTTTAAACACTCTTCTAATCAATTTGTTAAATGATCTCTATAGATTTTCCATTAAATTCCAGGAGCTTTACATCTAATAAAGTGTCATATATTTATTTGTGTTGCTTAAATTGAATGACTTAAAGATGCCCTTTGTTATTCATGCATGACTTCCACTAAAGACACATATATGGGGTTACTTAAGCTAATACAAAAGAAAACCAAAATTAGCCACTAACCAAATCGTACAAAATATACACGGTCTCCTCTCTAAAAATATCTCTTAAAAAAAGAAAGAAACAATAAAAAGAAAAATAAGTGAGAAAAATGAATAGTATAAACTTTAATACTATGGCCTATAAAATGCTACAAATTTGTGAGAAATGGCTAAATACAAAAGAAAAATGGGAAATAAACTCATCTACTAGGGCAATCTAGGAGTTTAAAGGTTGTTACATACGCTATATGAAACTATGTCAATCTATGAAAATGATATAGGATAATTTAATTTATCTAGTTTTTGTTTTTTGTTTTTTACTTTTCTTGTGAGACACTAGCAAGAAGTTGGTTGGGTTGTGATGAGTGCTTAAAAGTACTAAATATAGTGTGATTTTATGCATTTAAAAATATCAAAATAGATTTATATTTGAATAATTTTATCATCATTTTAGTAACTTTTTTTTAGAATCACAAATATATTTTGGTATTTTTCATGTATTTATAGCTTCAAATTTACTCAATTGATAAACACTTGAAAAATAGTGTGTGTCACTTGCAAACTTGAAGTATAAAAGAATAACATATGTAAGCCTTACGTATGTTCTAAATCATATGTAAAAGGCATAAAATAAAAGGAATTATAGAAGTGCAGAAACATGTGGGTTGAGGTGAAGGTTTTATGTGTGCCATGACACAGGGACAATTGGATCCAAATGCAAAGGCATTACAGACTGGATCATGCTGTTGCGTAAAACAAAATTATTTTTGTGACGCTCGAATAGAAGATCTATAATTCTTTCTCTTTTACAGTAGTTTCTAACCTATGAAAAGACCCCTCCCTATTGTAATAAGTGTCCCTTAATTGATCTTTCAACTCTCAATTCTCTCTAGTTTCTTGTTTCTTAGTTTTTCATTTGTTAGTTTCAAAGTTCTTTTCTCAACTTTAAGAGTTGAACATAGTTTACTTTATCTAATAGTTTTCTTTCAATTCAATAAACAGTATTGGAAAATCTGTTTGGAATTTTTTCAAATACAAAAACATTGCTAAAATTTTGTTTATGAAAGGATACACTTGAGGTATATTTAAATATATTCATTTATTTTTAGATTAATGTTATATGTTTTTCTAAATGCTATGTTTAAATTTATTAAATTAAACGTCTTTGATAGAAAATACTATAGGATACTAGTAATGTTGTTATGCCTATGAAATATTAAAGTATGTAAACATTTTTATAAATGAAATGAAATTTTATTTCTTCATCAAGATTTATACAAATTTTGTTAAAGAAAAATATCTTGACCAAGTAACTTTGTAATAAACATTAGAGTTAGATTTAGGATCTAATTATCTGATTTGATTTAGAGTTAACTCTTCGATATTTGATTTCATTATTTGGATCTTCAGAGTACTTGTTTTCAAATATATTTTACTAAGATTGATTATTGGAAAATATATTGACATCATATTTTTTGTAATAAATTTAAAATTTGAAAGTTAGTATCTAGATATTTAAATTGTAAACCTAACTTTGATATCTTGAATGAGAGTCTGCTTATTTGGTTCCACCTAAAGATGTAATTAGATGGTTTGCTACTTCCTTATAAATACATCATAATTTGATAATTAATCAATTAGTAGGTCTTAAATAAGTCATAATTTGATAATTAATCAATTGGTAGATCTTACTTGAGGATATTAATTTGTTTCTTATTATCAAAGAATTTGCACCCCGCCTAAGGATATTTTCTTATAAAAAGGAAAAAAAAACTAATAATCTTTATTTATATCACAAATAACCTAATTAATATTGAGCAAGCATGATTAACTAATTAATATATCCCATAATTCTCCATTAAATTTAAATTTTCATTTGAATGATATTTGTTGAAACTATCTTTAATTTTATGTCATTAATTTAGATATTTAAAAACCCAAACTTTTTGACAGAATGTTTAAGTTTAATTTTCATTTGTAAAGATTTGTTGAATTATTTAAAAAATATGTGATTCCTTATTTGACCAACCTTGAAAGTATACTTATTATTTCTTATAAAGTGATTCGTGCACTTGCCAGCTATTTGAAAATATACAAAAGTTTTGTATTAAGTTTTTGTGCATCATTACCTATTTGAGTTAGATAAAAAATTGACCTTCATATAATTGTTGTTATGTATGGGAATCTTCAAATAATAACGGTCCTATTTATGCATAGTTCATACAAGTTATGTCAAGAAGAAGGAAGCACCACAAGAACAAAAACTGCACGATAATAACTCATAAACAGGACAAACAACAAGGATGCAAAACAAACATAACACTCCTTGTGACATCATATATTTGGTCCACACCTCTCTCCCTAAATATTTACATGTCAAACAGTAAAGATATCATGCATCCCAAACTCTCAAAACTTACCCAAAGCAAAAGCATCTCCACATACTAGAAAACAAAAAAGAAACGATATGGAGGTAGGAAACCATACTAAGCATGTTATGAAAAACTCGCAAAAGAGAAACATGGTAGTAAGAGAGTAGATAAATTAGTCACAAAACACAACAACAAACAAGTGAGATGATAAATATGGCCTCAAGGGATATCACGTGCCACAAGTACAAAAATGTGCCTAAAGGGAGATCATCGACACAAACCATACAGTGTTGCAACAAGAAAGATCATCGGTAAAAAATTGCACATTGTTGACTCAAAAGAGGTCATTGGCAACACCTATATCATCACTAGCCAAAAGAAGGAAAGAAATTGACTAATTAATAAGAAACACCCCCAAGAAAGATTGGAAATAAGGGGTGCTACTAAAACATCTAAGCATATAAGGAAAACTCAGGTTCTAACACAGAAGTAACAGAAATGCTTAGATAGGGTAAACATCCCATTCCCCAAGAAATGTTAACTAAACACACTAGTCTAGTCATAGTAATGCATATCAGTCAAGTATCCTAAAGACAGAACATTCTATATGACATACAAATGCATATGGAAAACCCAAACAAGCATAGTGTAGAGAAAAGATAATAGAACACTCATGTACACAAGCTTTTAACATAACATAGTTTTCTCTAAAACTACATCTAAAGCATAAGAGGAGAAAGAGGAGGCAAAATATTAACTTTAAACAATATGAGACAAATATAGGAGCACACAAGATATGTTGTGCCAAATAAAGAGTCACCTAGTAAAAATAGAAAATCCTAATACATTGACACTATAGAAGAAATTATATGACATGATGCTCATGAAAAAATCCAAAAAAGAAGAAGCATGCAATAAGCAAGGAAAACAGCACAAAACATGGCATATTAAAGGAACTAGTAGAGGATAATACTAGTTAAGGTTCAAACAGTTAGGCATAGCAACACAAAATACAATTAACATACTACACAAGGAAAATAAGAAGTAAGAAAGAGATATCCATGAATAATGAAACAAGGAACATGCAAACAACAAAGGTTCATGGAGGGAAACATCCTCACAGAACATCAATAACCTACTCCACTAGAGACAAAAGGCACAAACATACAAGATGTATGTATATGAAGATAGAGCTCTTTGATGCTTATTTTCACAACTGTACGAATCGTTCAAGTAATACAGTGTACAAAAGTACGGATATCGAACCCACAAGGAATGGTGTTACTAAGTATCGAAATTGACTAACCCTAATTTTATTTGAAAACCGAATTGTTGAAATTGTTTTAAAAGCAAATTAACATAAAACTAAACGCAAATAACAAAATTTAATGTTGTTCACAAATGATTAAAAAGGCTAAGGCATTTGATTTCGCTAAATCAATTCAATCCGATTTCAAGTCATGTTATATGAGAATCAAAGCTAAAAGTGATGGTTGAAAAACCCAAACTTATCTAATACTCTCTCTCAAGTTATATTAGAATTACTTATCTATGAAAACCAACTATATTTCTATGAAGATTTAATCACAAATAAGCACATTACGATTTATGGAATTTCTAGAATAACCACATATATCATGCATTAGGTGTCAAACTCGCATTCAACATACGGTATTTATCACACGAAGCATTCATTACACATCTCCTCTCGGTCTCAATATAATGCAACAAATCATCTAAATCTTGATCAGAAATTTAAAAGCATTAAGCATGGAAATAAATACTCAACTTTAAAACAATGAATTCATATAACAATAACAAAAGAAATCAGATTTCCTTGATTTAACTACATCATAGCCTTAGCAAAAACAAATTAGTTCATAACGGAAATAAGAACAACCATTATTTCAATTGAATCCATTAATAACAAAACTGAATAAATTACAGAATATAAAAGCTAAGGAGAAGAGATTAAAAACTCTAGAAGATGAAGACTTGGTAGCATCAATGGTGAAGATCCTTCAAGTTTCTCCAAAATTTCTTTCTCTCCTCCAAAAATGTCTTTGAACTCCCCTTTCTGCCGTCCCCCTCTTTCTCCATCAAATTGTATATATAGATCTAGGGTTTGAGGGGCAATTTTGGAACAAAACAACCAAAAAAATCTGTTTTCGGACGAAACTCGCCGGCGGCGACATTATTCTCGCCGCGGCGAGTTTTCTGGAAAATAAATTTTTTTGGGTTTTCGATTTTGGCCGGCGGCCAAAATAATGTGGCCGACGGCTAGATGCATTTGGCCGGCGGCGAGATGAATTTGCCAAATTTTGTGCTCTCGGGAAGATTTTCGCCGTGCTTTCTGTAGGATTTTCACCGGCGGCGAGATTGCTTTGCTAAAATCCGTGCTCCCTGCATGATTTTCAACGTATTCTCCGTAAGGTTTTCGCCGGCGGCGAGAATATTCTCGCCGGCGGTGAAATTCCAAATTTTGAAATTTTGTTTTCTTTTTATTTGCACTCAATCCCGTTCATTGAAATTTGTCCCAAACTTCTCCAAAATTATGATTTTACCTGAAATTGCACTTTAAACATGAAATACCCGTGAAATGACATTTGTGGACTAAATAATCAAATAAACGCAATTTTTACACAAATATCAACATTTAAATCATAACAAAAATGCAATAATTTGAATCTTATCACTCTTGGATCGAGCACCTAGGTGGTCAAGCCTAGACAAGGGTGACCCCTTTTGATACCAACTGAGAATTCCATATGTAGGAACAATTGAACAAAGGTTAATTTTTCTTCTGACTAAAATAGGCACTAGAGACCTAGATGATGGGTGAAAATGTCAACCCATGGAATCTTTTTGTGAGCTCAATTCCATGTCAATGAAGCATGCCTCATAATGTGAATTAAGAACATAACATAATAGAACTACAAAAAACATGCTTAATTCAACACATAACAAAACTACTAGTAGATAAGAATGAACAATCTATAGTAAAGACACTAGTTATGGTGTGTCTTATAGGCTCCAATCTAGGCTAGCAACATACGTACATGGCAAACAACACCTAGCACATGACTTAGGCATACATACTAAAAATTTATAAAAGATTTCCAATCACTTCAAGACCTCATATGTGAGAGTATATTCAATAAATCATGATTATACTCGCATCACATGCAATCATACATAACACATCATACCAAAATAAAGAGTCTAACACTTCGTATACTACAAAGATACAAAGATATTGACTTCTTAATGGCTAACACCAAAATAAACATGTAAGGATATTAAATTAAATTGATAGAAGCAATAAATAGAAAGCTATAGTCAGGCTACAAGGAAAGGAAATAAATCATGCAATAACAAAAATCAAATAAGCTTTCTAATCATAGTATGCGAATGTAGGTATATATCCATTATAAACTCAAATTATACTAAAATAAAGATGATCATAGAAACACAATCATGTAATAAGGTAAACCTACAAAGAACCCCAGCCTACAAAAAATCCATTAAAATAGAATAAATAGATACAATTGGATAGATAAGTATAAATGAAAATACCTCTATTAGTAGGGCCACTTTTCCCTAGTTAGAAATTTTCCCTCGCATACTGCCTTTGCAACAACTGGGAGCTTTATCAACCACAACCTCTAACAATCACTATTGTGGCAGCTTATAACAATCCCAAAAACATAATATTGCTCACACCTTACTAGTAAAATAATCTTAATAATGCCCCTCAAATAATATACTTTTAAGACACTACTTTCATCATAGTCTTTACAAGAAAGTTACTCAGATATGGACCAAAGTTTTGATAACTTAAGTTATACAAGTAGTTGAACTTGTTCAACTAGTATCTAAAATATTATCACAATAACACAAGTGCAAGTGTGTGTCTTAGAGAACATTCAATAATGAATAACCCTAACTAGATGGTTTAATAAATTAGAAGATAAAATAAAATCACTTAGCAACCCTAGACCAATTAGTTAAAAGCATAATAACTTCACAAATATTGTAGGTTTCTTAACTTATCAAACACAACCACAAATGTTTGATAAATTAACTCAATGAAAAGGTCTAGTCATATATTAAGATATATTAAGATGTGGAAAAGAATGCTTGAATGTGGCTGGTAAAATTGTGAGCCAATGGTTTGATTAGATAGCATGAATTGAAACCCTATGTCAAAGGTTAATTACAAAAATATTCTAAAAAGTATTTAGAACAACTTAAAAACTTAAAGACAATGTAGTAAAAATACTAATTGTCTCAAGTAAAAATTAGGTTAAATTTGTAAACCTAATTGCTCAATCAATTTGGTATGGTCGCTCGATCGATCTATTCAAGGTCGATTGATTGATTATGAATAGGTCGATCTATCTAGTTAAATATCGATCGATTTAATAAAAAAATTAATTAACTTAGGAATAAGTGGATCAATCTAGTCATGATCGATTGAGTTAATGGTTTGATCGATCGATTTAATGGTTTGATTGATCTAGTCATATTAAAAATAATTCAACCAATTTTAATTAAGCTCGATCAATATAGTCACCACTCAATTAATTGAGTGAGCTATTTGAACAATGTTATTCCTATATGTCTATTATGAAATCTAATTTGAACTAGAACACCAATATATATGAGATGTAATTGTTATAGCCCGATAGTTTCTTCAACTTGAAAATACCCTTGAAAGATTACCTAGAAACTAAAATTACATATAAAAATTTTGTTCGTGAATATCACCCACACTCACAAGCCTTACATTAATATATATTAAAAGGTGGGAGGTAAAATGTTAAAACAAGTCTAAAAAATAGTTTGAAGAGCACCATGTCATACTTTTTCTTGCGCTACACCACTAGGGTCTATGTTTCAAAATGGTCCAAATTTAAAACCTTCTGACCATTGCTCGCATGGATTTTCTAGGCTGAAATATCTTTCCCTATGCAAATGCTCTAACATTTTCTCATTTTCTCACACTTTTTGTACAAAACATAATTTTCTCTCCTACTAAATACCTCAATACCTTAAAAAATCCCATCTTTTTTCAATAATTTTTTCAAAATCATTCACAAAAATTCTTTTCCTAGCAATTTCCTACCTATTCCACAAAACGAATTTCAAAAATATCAATAAATCTTCATCCTTAAGAGGGGGTCTTCTTCAATCCACAACAACACAAGTAAGTTTTCATAAAATTTTAGAATATAAGTCTTTAAAATTAAATTCCCTGAAATTTGTGAGATATTTATGATTTTTAAGAGTTTCAAAATCATAATTAGGACAAAAAGGGATTAGGAAAAATATTGGAATAATTTGTATTATTTTTTGGAAATTTTATAAGCATCTAAAATTTTAGATATTGTTATAAATTTTGAAAGTGGTACCAAAAGGAAGTAGGAAAGGAAAGGAGGTTTTCACTTTCGAAGAATATGATAGGTCTATATTTTCTAGTTTTGAGGCCAAAGTCCATTTTTAAAAAGTAGTATAAGTGAATAAAGGATTTATACTTGAGAGGATGATGGATTTTAATTCTAGATCTGAAGGGATTACGGATGCCAAAGGAAGCCTTTGATGGAAAAAGTTTGTTAAAGAACTAGGGGCTACTATTGAATCCATTGTTCAGAGGAGTTCTATGTGAATGTTCCGTAAGTTATTGATAATCAAGTTTTAGTAAGATATATAGTAGTTCCAATTGGGCCTAATAATCTAAATGCTCACTACTATTTAGTAAATATTAGGTGCTAATTCCTAGCAGAAAAGCTCCTAAGTGAGGAGAGTCAGAGTCCATAAAATAGACTTTTGTATTGAAGTACAAATGTAACTTACACAAATGACCAAGCAAGTTACGGTTCTCACCATACATACCCTACCTAATAAAGAACAATATGTTGTGTAGTAATTTGGGACACGATGCTGATATGTATCCCTATTAAGGAGAAGCAAATGTTGGACTGAAATAGGTCAATATATTAGAGGTTATCAACCAAGACCTAGGTATGATCCCAATGCAAATACCAATAACCTAAAGGGAAGGAATCATCACAATTTCTCTTAGATGCAAAAAGATCCTATATTCACCCAAAAACCCAATAAAAAGGGCCAATAAATCCACCAACAGTTTCCTAGGAATCCTCTAAACATACCAACTCTAGAGGATAATTTGAATGCATTCATTCAAGCAAGCAAAGAAAACCAATCAAGAAAAAAAAATCAAAGGTTAGACTCCACAAAGGCTTCTCTAGAAAAGATGGAGTACAAGTGAAACAACTAACTGAGCACTTATAGAAGCATGGCAAAGAGTACTTTCTTTGTTAGAACAACACCTAAATTCAATGAAAATGGGGCATTGAATTTACTCAATGAAGAGTTCTCCTCAGCAACATATTCCTAAGACATTAAAATGGTACTGGATGGGAGGTAACCATTCATTTTAGGTAATATTATTTACTTTCGTTTAATTTTTTTTAATATCATGTTTGTTTTGTTTTATATAGTTTATTTTGTTTTGTTTCCTATTATGTAAACATTATTTAGAATTTTTAATTTTATAACTGTTTGTTAAAATTTGTGGGAAGTACATAGTATTCTATTTATATAAACTTAAATTTATGGAATGATGGACACACTTGCAATTCCACATCAATACTTGAGGATGTTCAACAAATCCATACCTTTTCTATTCTTTACTCTTTATCTTTAATTTACGATTATTACATTAAGGATAGTGTAAGTTCTAGGTTGGGGTGGAAAAAGTTACATCTTTATAAATTTGAGCCAATTTAAAATTTTAGTAATCATGTGTTCACATTTTTACAATTTTTCACATGGTTTTTACATTTTCACTTATTTTTGTGTGCTTTTATTTATTCTTATTGTTTAGGAATTTTAGTTTTGCTTTTAAAATTTTTGCACAATTATTATGTCTTTTATTTAATTTTAAGTAAATGATCAAGTTTTTTGTATTCTTAGATTAATTTCTTGAGAATATTATGGAGTAATGTGATAATTAGTTAGTTTTTGTCATAATTTATATTTCATGAAAAAATGTTAAAATTGCAATAAGTCCAAAATTGGTGTTTTGGAAGCAAATAGTGTAGACTACCTAGTGAGAATATTTTAAGCCTTTATCTTTTATTTCTATGTGATAATATTTTTTTCTCTATAAGCTTTTACATTGAATAGTAGGATTTTTTACATCTAATAGAGTGTCATAGAATTATATTTATTTCTTTAATTGAATGGCTTAAACTAGAAAATGAAAATATATGTCATCCTTCATTCATGCATGACTTCTAAAAAGAGAAACATAAATGGGGTTACCTAAGCAAATACAAAAATAAAAGCCAAAATTTAGTCATTCACCATATCATACAAAAAAATGTACGAATTGTACATGAGTCCTCTCTAAAAAAAGAGTATCTCTAAAAAAGAGAAAGAAAAATAAGAAAAAAGAGAAAAATGAATAGTATATAAGAAATACTATGACCCAAAAAAATCAATAAAGTTGTAAGCAATAGTTAAATACAAAATAAAGATAGAAAATAAATCCTGAATAAGTCATTTCATTTTCTTCCTCTCTAGAAGGTATATAACTTCAAATTTTTATCTGATGATTTTGATTGATGCATGGAATTATTAGTTGATTTCTTTATAAATCCTTTCATTCAATTCTCTTCATGAGATCAATATTATGCACTACTTTGAGCCTTTTATTCTTTGGACATATGCGAACTCATTAGTTCAT
Organism: Hippophae gyantsensis; assembly: GCA_030763125.1. Classification (NCBI taxonomy): domain Eukaryota; kingdom Viridiplantae; phylum Streptophyta; class Magnoliopsida; order Rosales; family Elaeagnaceae; genus Hippophae; species Hippophae gyantsensis. Next base: position 47,970,248 of record CM061036.1, read on the forward strand.
TACTTTACATAAACTCTATTCAAATATGCCTTTGAATGAGTGGTTAGACAAATAGGATATGTGTGATATTGAAAGTATGAATTTTATGGATAGAATCAAAGTGAATTTGGATTCCATACATTGAAATTGGACAAATTCATATTGATGCGTTTTTTATGTGAATATGAATATGATTTTTAACTAACTATTATAATAAACTATGAATGTTAAGGATGTTAAAAGAACTTATGTTTTGGATTTTTTTGTGAATTTAAAAGAGATTGAAAGCATGAAAAGTTTGTCATTTGTTTTGGTGTGTTTTTATTTCTTTTTGCATTTTAGTTTGATGTTTGTTGGTATTATCTTTGAAAATCCTCATGACATTTAAACTGGTCCACTAGGGAGCCCAAGGGGTTTAAAGGCTTGCTTCATATGCTAAATGCAACCGTGTCAATCTACAAAAAAATATTTAGGATAGTTTAAATTTTTTAGTTTTTTGCTTTTCTTGCTAAAGACTTCCAAGAAGTTGTTTGGGAGCTGTGATGAATGCTTAAAAGTACTAAATATAACATGATTTTATAAACTTTAAATGTTAAAATAGATTTGTTAGAAAATATATATTTTCAAATCATGGGTACGTTTTGTTCTTTTTTAGGTATTTTAGCTTTGAAAAGATTCAATTGATCAATACTTGAATAATTGGACATGGAAGCACTCCATTGCAACATTGATGCAAAAAAGACAAACATATGTAAAATTTATATATGTTCCAAATCAATGTAAATATAGTAATTTAAATAGGGCTTTTAGAAGTTCAAGGACATGCGAGTTATGGTGTGGTGTTTTGTGTGCCATGGTACAGAGACTAGTGGATTGAACATTTCAAACACATATAGGATGTCTTATGCATTGGTAGAGAATCAATGTATGCCACGAAACCCTCCTCAAGGATACACTATTCTCTCCTTTTCCCCGCCTATAGGTATGACCCCTAAACCCAATTTGTAAATCATCCTATCAACTTTATTCTTTACTGATTTCATACTTTTCTCTAACTTTCTTTTCTTTTCATAGTTTTAAAGTTCTGTCATTTTGAGAGTTAAATAAGTTTAGTTCATGTAATAGTTTTGCTTTTGATTTAATAAATAGTTTTAGCAATTATGTTTAGAGGTTTTCCTGAAATAGAAACGATACTGAAGTTCTATACTTGTAACGTTACACTTGAGGTATAAACTAAATGTATTCTTTTATTAACTTTATGTGATGTTTTGAATGCTAATTATAATTTATTGATAATTTATTAAATTTAGCATGTTTGGCTAAAAATACTATGGGATATTAGGAATGTTTTCATTCTTTTGAAATAATAAACTAAGTAACCATTTTTGTAAAATGAAATAATTTTTATGTCTTCATCAAGATTTATACAAAAGATTGTTAAAGAAAACTATATAGGTTAGTATATTTCATAAAAAAAACAAGAGAGTGAGATTTAGGATTTAATTATCTTAATCTCATTTAGAGTAGAGATATTTTATCTTTGATCTATGTCAATTGTATAATTAGAGTGACATTCTATTTCAAAAAGTTTTACAAAAATTACTATATATTAACAACATATTTTTAGAAGTAGTTTTAAAATCTAAAAGTTAGTTTTTAGATACTTAAATCATAAACCTAACTTTGACACGTAGAATGAAAATATAATTATATGCTTAACCTTAAGTAGTAATTAGATGGTTTTTTAATTTCTTATAAATAAATCATAATTTAATAATTAATCAATTGGTAATTAGAGCCTTAGGATATTAATTGTTTTGTTATTAATAAAGAATCTGCTTCGTACCTTTGGATATTTTCTTACTAAAAAAGGAGAATCAATAATATTAATTTATATCTTTAATAACATAATTAATATTAATCAATCATGATTAACTAACTAATCTATCCCATTAATTCTCCACTATATGTAAAATCTATTTTCCTAATGATTGGTGAATTTATCCTTAATTTTATGTCATTAGTTAAGATCTTTATAAACTCAAACATTGTTGTGAGAGAATTTTTAGGTTTAATTTTTATTTATATGAATTTTTTAAATTATTTAAAAACCATGAGATTCCTCTTTAGATCCACCTTAGAAGTATACTTATTTTTTCTTACAAAGTGATTTGTGCAATTACAAGCCAATTTGAAATATACAAAATTTGTGCATCAAACATATATGAACTTAAATAAAAAAGAGAAATGAATTTGAGCAAAATTAAAGAGGAAATTGAATAGCTAGTAAAGGAGGTTAAAAAGGAGCCAAATTCTTCAACAAAGTTGGATTTAATTCCTTTCTTCATCATTCTTATAACTTTTAGTGGTTTGGTTCGTATTTGAAGCTTTGATGAACTAAGCCACAAACCATGTGATTGATTTTACTTAGTTTAATGAAGTTCCATATTACTAGGTTATATAATAATTTTGATCTTAATGCTTTGACTATTTGGGCAAAAATTATTTGATTTGAGAATTATGCCCTTGCTTGACAAAGTAGGTTTTGAATTAGTCATGGAATTATTATCAAATGAATCAAAATAGTACAACAATATAATTGATGAATATATGACATGTTAAATGTGATCATAGTTAATTTATAAATGAAATAACGTGACAATGTGATTATTTGCACATAACCGAAAGAATGCTTGACAAAGATTCATAGCTATATAAAAGCATATAGATAATAAATTATGTAGAGAAATTATTCAATGTTATTTGATATTACATGTGTAGTGGTTAGGGAATTTAGATATCCTAAGTTCTCAATATTGTTCACTTGATTATTATTTGTTTTCTTTAATCAATTTTGGGATTAGTCGTTGTTTGTATAATTTTCTTTGCCTAGATAATATTATGATTACTACATATCAGTACTTCATTATAAAAGATAAACACTCTTTGTGGGACAATACTTGTCCTTTACAGTATTTTATTACTTATACGACCCATATACTTGTGGAATTGCAACCAGGTTTTTATTGATGTTCTTAAGGAGTGTCGTATATTTTATAATTAATATTAGCATTCATATAACAATACTTGTTTAGGAAATTTAATATTTTTACTTTATTTTGTTGCATGTTTAGGGAGACAAGTATTAATTCCTAAGATAGAGAGAACTCTTCATAGGTTAAGAAGAGAGAGACTATACCAAACTTAGCTTATAGCTATAGCAAATTTAGGATATTAATAAGACATTATTTTCCACAAACTTCTTCAAGACTTCATTATACCGCAAATGGATGGACTTCAATCATCCATCAATAGACCCAATATCAATTTAAACAACATTATGCTAAACCCGCTATCATCCAAATGGTATAATCAAATAAATTTGGTAAGCTTTACAATGAGGATCCAAACACTCACTTGGATGCCTTCTTTGAGCCATGTGATACATCTTCAGTTTTTCCCCTTGATGAGTGCTCAAAAAGCACTAAAATAACCATGATTTTATGCACATTAATTGATTAAAAATATATATATTTATATGTTTTATCATATATTTATATAAATTTGTCTTTTTCGGAATCATGGGTATTTTTATTGTTTTTCAGGTATTTTGGCTTAAAAACGCAACTTAAAAACTCAAAGAGGAATACTGGAAGCAATACATCACAAATATATTAATAAATAAATGGGGAAAGGTCAACAAATATGGAAAAATTGGACAAAATGGGTCAAAAAGGACAAAAATGTCAGAAAGGAGAAAATCGCGCCGCCGTGCCGCCCAGCTCCGCCCCACTGTTCATCCGCGCACTGTTCATCCGCGGGAACTGTTCATCCGCGCGCACAGTGCAGCCGCCCCGTCATGCTGACGTCATCAAATGACGTCAGCAATCACTAATCCGCGTTTTTACATTTTTTTCTCTACTTTTTCTCTCCATCCTCACCTATAAATACCCCCCTTCCCTTAACTTCAAAACACACCTTCAAAACACACTTCTCTCTTCTTTCTTTCTCTCTTTTCTTAGATTTTTAGGTTTTTTTAGTTTTTCTTAGTTTTTAGTTAATTTCTCTTAGTTTTAGAGTTCTTCCCTTTTTGGGAAGAACTAGTTATGTTTTTGTAATTTATTAGCTTTTCGATTCAATAAATGGGAGTGCAAATTCCGCTTGGAGGTTTTCCAACAACGGGAATAGCATCGAAGTTCTGTAAGGATTTTATTTTCTTTACAGTTATTTTTTATGCTTTATTCTTACATGTTATATTTAATTTGTCTGTGATTAAATTTAACTGTGTTGGCTATTTGTAAACATGATATAATAATAACGTTGTTATGCTTGTGAAATATTAAATAGGTAAAAATCTCGAAAATGAATTGATTTTATTTTTATTCAAGATTTTATATTAAGAATGTTAGAGAGAAATATATTATTTTTCATTACAAACTTAAATCTGAAAATTAGATTTTAAGGTTTAGTTATCCGGTCTGATTTAGAGTAGTGCTCTTTTATTTGTTGGTACAATCGCCCAGTAGTTAGAGTGAAGCTCTATTTCAAAAGTTTTTATAAGAATTATTATCTGAAAATGTATTGACAATATGTTTTCAGTAGTGGTTTTAAAACTTGAAAGTTAGTACTCGGATAACTAAATTCTTAGGTTTAATTTGGACACCTTGAATAAAGTTTAAACTGTCTAACCCCACCAAAGGTGGCATTTAAATGGTTCATTTTCAATCTCTTAGAAAAAGGAATTAATTTAATTAACCAAATTAGTTATCAACCCCACCCATAGGTGTTAATTGATTTGTTTAGTTAACAAAGAATATCTAACCCCACCAAAGGTGGTATTCATACAAAAAAGAGAGAATCAATAAATATCAATTCATATCTTTAATAACCTAAATAATATGAACAAGCATAATTAACTTAGTTATTATATCCATAAATACTCCACTGTTTTAACAGATAAAATTTGCATAAATATTTATTGAATCTATGTTTATTTTTATGTAAGTAGATTAAAAACACAAAACCCCAAAATATCGTGACAGGATGTTTAGGATTTAATTTCGTTTTTAAAAGTTTGAATAATAAATTAAAAACCACATACATTCCTTCCTTAGATCGACCTTGGGAGTATACTTATCATTTTCTACGAAATGATTCGTGCACTTCCGAGTTTTATAAATAGATAAAAGCAAAGTAGCAGGCAGGATCAGCGATGTCGGTTCTGCCATGATCAAGTTTTTGGCGGATTCTTGGGATGGCGATCAAGTTTTTGGCGCCGTTGCCGGGGAAGGAATAGCGTTTTTAAATTATTTATCAAAATTTTAAAAACTTTTTGTGTTGTAAATAATTGTGATTTTTTTTTATTTTGATTAAAAAAAAACAAAAATAAATTATTTTTTTTTGTTTGTGAATAGTAAAATAAAAACAAAAATTTAATAAAAATTAAAATAAATTTTTTTTTCTCTCATAAAAAAACAAAAAAAATAATAAATATATAATAATAAAATTGTTGTTCGTAAATAGTAAAAACAATAAATAAATAAAAATTAAAATAATTTCAAAAAAAAACAAAAAAAAAAATCCAAATTTCAAATTTCATAATAATAAAAAAAACAAGGAGAATTAAAAAAAATAAAAAATTAAAAAATAAAATAAAACTTACCGTTCAAGAATAGTAAAAAAAAAGTAAAAATAAATAAAAAAAATTAAAATTAAAAAAATTAAAAAATTAAAAAATTAAAAAATTAAAAAATTAAAAAATTAAAAAATTAAAAAATTAAAAAATATAAAAAAAATTAAAAAAAAAATTAAAAAAAAAACTTAAATAAATTTTAAATAAAAAATAAAATAAAATAAAATTATAAAAAATTATAAAAAAAATAAAAAAAAACTTTTTCATTTAATTTTAAGTTTTTTTAAATCTTAATTTTATTTTTTTAAATAAAAAATAAAAAACAAATTCAATTTTATTTTTTTTTTAACTTTTTTTAATTTTATTTTATTTTAATTTACTTTCCCTTTTTTTTAATTTTATTTTATTTTTATTTTATTTTAATTTATTTTATTTTATTTTTATTTTTTACTATATTTTTTTTCTCTTAATTTTCATTTAATTTAATTAACTTAAGTTTTTACTAACTTAATTAACTTAGCTTTTTAATTAACTTAGATTTTCATTAACTTAATTAACTTAAATTTTTATTTAAATTAACCTTATTAACTTAGCTTTTTAATTAACTTACATTTTCAGTAACTTAATTAACTTAGATTTTTACTTAACTTAACTTAATTAACTTAGAGTTTCATTAACTTAATTAACTTAAATTTTTACTTAACTTAACTTAATTAACTTAATTTTAATAGCATGAAAAGTAAAGATCTAAGGGAGTTCTGTCTAGGAGACTAGTTCTTGGAAGCCTTTGTGCCACTAGTCTTTCCTGGGAACGTTGTTCTGTCTAGGAGGATGGTTTTTAAGGGGCCTTTGCACCACCATTCTTTCCTGGGAGCACTCTTGGTTAATACTGATTATGTTATTTTAACTTAGATATTATACTTAAAAAAAAAAAAAAAACCAAAAAAAAAAAAAGTCTGAAACTATCTCCAAAATTTTAAAAGTTTTAATTACAATCTAAGGAGTTAGTTGTTTTGATTGATCTAGGTACAATTGTGTTTTGATGCCTTTAATTATTTGATTTGTACCTAGATGTGGATGATCTGAAACTCACAAGCATGTCCCTAGTTTTAAGTACAGAAAAATTTAAAAATCCATAGGACATGACTGAAAAAGTATAGGTAGACAATCTTGTCTTACTTGTAGGTTTGATTGACTCAATGATGAGAGGACATTGAGTTTACTTAAAAGGTAATCCCCAAGTTACGTCTTGCTAAGACGTTAAACTAAGCGCTGGATGGGAGGCAACCCATCATTTTAGGTAATTTTTTGTTATTTGTTTTATATACTTAATTTTATTGTTTATTTTAGTTTAATTATATGTGAATAATTTTTAAATTGTTAAAACTAAAAATATTTGTTGAGTTGTTAGAAGTTCACAGCAATCTGTCTGTATACATTTTAATGATGAATATGATGAATGCACCTGCATTTCTCCATTACTACTTACACATTCTCAACAAATAGGTAATCTTTCTTCTCTTTTCTCTTTATCTTTAATTTACAATTGTTACATTGAGGACAATGTAAGTTCTAGGTTGGGGGTGGTGAAAAGTTACCATGCTTAATTAGAAAAGAAAAAAAGATTTAACAATTTAAAAATTAAAAAAAAAAAACCAAAAAAAAAACAAATATTATTAATTTTTTCTTTTTTATGTTCACATCTTCATTTTTTGTGTTTGGTTTTATTTTCTTTGTGTGATTTAGTAATTTTTGGAATTAAAAAAAAAAAATTCTCACAAAAATTTATCATTTCTTTAAATCAAATTTAAGTAAATAGTTAAGTCTTTTGTACTGTTAGATTGATTTTTGAAAACATATCATGAAATATTATGTAATTATTTTTGATAATTAGTTAATTTTTGTCATAACTAGTATTTCTTGATAAGATGTAGAAATTATATTAAACCCAAAATCGGTGTTTATGAATTTGTTTTAGTGGAGACTACCTTTGTGAGATATAATTTGAGCCTAATTTCCCTTATTGAGAGTGAAATATATATTTTTTCTACTCCAAACACATTTCTTATTTCTTCAAATTCTTAGATGATCTCTATAGGCATTAATATTGAATGTATGAATTTTTTCTCATCTTAATAGAGTGTCGTATATTTTTTACCCCTTCCCACTTAAGGATAAGAAAATGGTATGGTTTAATATATTACCAATAGGATCCTATCAGTTCCTTTCAATAACTTAATGGAAAAGTTTTTATCAAACATGGGAGCATTTCAAAGACCTTTTGAGAAAATACCCACATCATAGCATTTTTCCATGGTTACAAATTCATACATTTGGTGGATTATTCTAGAAAATAAAAACTATAGTTGATGAAATAATTGGAGATTCTTTAATGGAAAAAGATGAAATTTAAGATTTTGCATAACTTGATAAGATGTCATCCAACAATTGGAAATGGCCAGTAGAGAGGATAAATCCTAAAAAGGTCACTGAAATGGTAGATGTGGATGCCCTTGCAACTTTGCAAGAAAAAATACATGCATTGTTATTAGGACTATCAAAGAACCTTGATAATGGGTATGCAAGGATTAATATGGTGTAAAACCCCTTTGTTGTTCATGAACACCGTTCTGAACCTCATCCTAGTGATACATGTTGAAGTAATCTTGCAATTGTGAATTATATTAACAATCAAAACCATTATGGGAATTCTTATTCAAATACATATAATCTATGTTCGAGGAAAGATATTAACTTCTCTTAGAGTATTAATAGCCAAAGTGAAATTCATAACATTACACCAGCGTCCATTCCAATAGGCGCTAATCAACCACAAGGACAACTACCCATTAGAGACTCATGACTTGATAGAGTTGAGAGGTGGAGAATATTATGTCCAATGTTTTTCTAAGGATAGATATGATGAACAATAAGGTGGATACCTTGATAATAAAGAAAGCTAACAATAGTGCTAGTTTAAGCAATTTGGAGGTGCAAATGGGACAACTCGCACAAAAGTTGAAAGCAAGGAATAAAGGTATTATTCATAGTAACACTTAAGTGAATGATAAGAAATATGGTAGGGAGAACTATAATGCTATTATAATAAGCAGTGAGCTAGTAGTAGGAGGTGAGAAAGAAAAGACAACTAAAAAAGAAGAGAAAAAATGAATGAAGAGATTGAAAAACAAAAAGAAGAGAAAGTGAGGTATGAAGTAGTAGTGAAGTCTAAGGAAGGAATCACTCATAGGAAGAAATTATAGAACCCAACCTTTCTTTTCCCATAGAGACTCCATAAGCAAAAGCTAGATAAACAATTTTCCAAGTTTCTAGATTTTTGTAAGAAGCTGCACATCAATGGATGCTTTGAAACAAATGCCATTATATATGAAATTTATGAAGAAGATTCTATCATAGAAGAGGAAGTTTGGAGAATATGAGACCATTGTCCTTACAAAGGGATATAGTGCAATAATTGATCGAGGACTACCACCAAAGTTGAAAGACCCAATTACATTTCACATTCCATGCATAATAAAGGATCGTCACTTTGGGAAGACACTCTATGATTTCGTAGCAAGCACCAACTTAATGCATTTTTCAATTTATTGAACTTTAAGACATATGAAATCACAACCTACTTGAGTAATTCTAAAAGTGGCTGACAAATCTTTGAAGAAATCAAGAGGAGTGATTAAGGACATGCTAGTAAGAGTATAAAATTTGATCTCCCCTATTGATTTCATTATTTTTGATAAGTAAGAAGATGATGATATACCCATTATTTTAAGGATCTCTTTCCTAGGTATGGGAAGGACCATAGTTGATGTAGAGATCAAACAGTTATTTATGAGCATTTAAAAGCATGAAGTAAATTCAAGTTATTCAAACCTTCAAAGACACCCTATAAAGATATTAGTTAGAAGAAATGAAAGAAAAAAACTTAGAAAAAAAAGAAGAAGTGGTGGAGTATGAGATCACAAAGAAAAAGAGATAATATAGTAAAAAGAGCAAGAATAAAGAGGAAATTGAGAAAGGAAAAAAGAGATGAAAGAAGTATGGATTAGAAAATTATAATATGTCGATGGTTGATATAGAAAAATGTATGGGGAGAACAAACCCTTCAAGGAAGACTTATATGTGATAGAGCATCCACTAAATAGTGAGACCAATCAAGAAAGTAGTGATGGAGCTAAAAAAACGTTTGAAGTGGTTAGGGAGGGTCATTTAGAATACTATAAGCTATATTCAAGTTGAAAAGCCATGAGGGTCAAGTCAAGGACCTTAATTATGATGCTTATTATGAGGAAACCTAACTTATATTTAGTACTTATGATTTTATATTTTTGTAGGTGAATAAATTGTAGAGAAACTTGGAAAACACATGAATACATATGGTGAGGAAAATAAACATATCAATCTCAAGGGAGTTTTTTTGTCTGATTAGTATCATTTTATACATATATTATACATAAATTCTCATTTATTTATGATGAATTCATGTTATCTATGCTTTTATGTGTTTACTTTGTGTTATATATATGATTCGGGTTAAATTAAGAAAAAGAGACAAAATAATGCATTGGGAGATGAAACAAGAGAGTCAATTGATTGAGCACCCTTGGGTTGAAAGCTGGAACAAAGCAGTTAAGCGATCAAGCTTCTCTCAAGATCAATTGAGTTTGTAGAGCAAGAACAAAAAATACTAATCGAACAACCATCAAGGATATCAATTGATAGAGATATAGGTATATCCATCGATATATGTCCATTGATCAAGGATTGATTAAGCTTTACTCGAATGCTTTTGGGTTAGATATTGCAAGTAGTCAAATTATTAGCCAAAGATCTCGATTGATTTAGCGGTCCAACCAATAAGAAAATTTAATATTTTTCATCTCCAACTTCTAATCCTAACAATTGGATCAATACTAATCCTAATCTAATGTAATCAATGATTAAAAATGGACAAGCTAAATCTATAAAAAAGGTTAACACTTGCTTCATCAATAAAAGGACAAGCTTATAAGAGTCTTGAGAGAAAACAATACAACTATAGTATAGAGCATTGATGATATTAAATTTATAATTCATTCCATATTCTTGCATAGTATATTACTTGAGGATGATGCTATACTAACAAGATGGCACAATGTCAACTACATCCTCCAATGATGGAGGTAGTAAAGAAAGAAATACTCAAATGGTTAGATGTGGGAGTGATCTATCCCATCTTTGATAGTAAATGGGTAAGATATTGAATGTAGTACAAAGGAAATCCTAAATAGCATTAGTGAAAAATTATTAGAATGATTTGGTACCAATAAGAATCCAAACAAATTCAAGAGTATGCATGGGCTATAGGATCGTCAACCAATACTAGGACGAATCACTTCCCTATGCCCTTAATTGATGAAATTGGAAAAAAGATAAGTAAATCAAAATTTTTTTTGTTTTCTTGATGGTTATCAAGTTACAAAAAAATTTCTACTGCATCTAAAAATCAAGAGAAAACTACAATAGAATCTTTTCTTTTTGAAGAATTCCATTCGGCCTCTACAATTCCCCAACTACCTTTTAATGGTGTATGATAAGTATATTTTTTGAATACTTAGAGAGCATTATATAGGCTTTTATGGATGGTTTTGCAATGTATGGTGACTCATTTGACCTATGTTAACATAATCTAATAGTTGTCCTTCAAAGATTTGTAGAAACTAATGTAGTTTTAAATTGGAAAAAGTGTCATTTTATGTCGACTATGGGATTGTCTTAGGGCTTGTAATCTCTTCTAAGGGTGTAGCAGTAGATAAAGCTAAAATGGATAATGTGTGTGGCTTACCACCACCAACTACTATAAGATAGGCTTTCTCTTTCCTTGGTCATGCAAGGTTTTATAGGAGGTTCATCAAGGACTTTTCAAAAATTGCAAGTCCAATGATACATTGCTACAAAAAGACACTCCCTTCATATTTGATAGAGATTGCAATAAAGCTTATGAAAATCTTAAGGAGCTACTCACCACAGCTTCAGTCATTTAGGCCCATGACTGGAATCGCCCATTTGAGCTAATGTTTGATACGATGACTATGTAGTTGTAAAATTGTTAGGCCAACAAATTGGTAAATGAAAACATGCCATTTACTATACCTCTACAACCCTTAATGATGCCCAAATTAATTACTCCACCATTGAAAAACAATTACTTGTAGTTATTTTTCCTTTAGAAAAAATTAGATCATATTTAGTAGGCACAAAAGTAACTATATTTTCTAACCTTGCAACTTTAGTTATTTGCTACCAAAGAAGGATGCAAAGCCTATACTAGTCAAGAGGTTTCTCTTTCTACAAGAATTTGACATGGAAATCAAAGATAATAAGGGAAATGAGACCTTAATGGCTGGCCACTTAAATCAAATCACTCAAGAAGAAGACTCCCTACTAATACAAGAACTATTCCCAAATGAACTTCTCTATAAAGTAATCACCATTATTACACAGGCTTAGAAAAGAGGTAATGTATTACTTATAGGTTGTATCATACCTATGGAAACAATGCACATATCAATTATTATAAAGGTGCATACCTGAAACTGAATTTCTTTCTAACTTCACTTTTTTCCACACATATGCATGCTGAGGAGACTTTACAGCTAAAATAATTCCCCTCAAGGTTCTTGAGAGTGGTTTTTTTTCGCCCACCTTTTTTAAAGATGAACATATCTTTTCTAAAGCTTGTAATTGTTGTTAACAAACTAGAAATTTAGGATGCATAGACCAAATGCCCCAAACCTCTATACTTGTCCTTGGCATGTTTCAAGTTTAGGGTATTAATTTTATGGGACCCTTTCCTTCATCTAATGTATTTATATACATTTTAATTTTTATGGTTTATGTGTCTAAATGGGTAGAAGCTAAAGCCACCAAAACTTATGACTCTAAAGTTGTTGTGAATTTTGTGAAGTCTAACATTTTTGCTAGGTTCAGAAGAGCAAGAGCTAGGATAAATGATGGTGGACTAAAGTTTTGCAATAGGATGTTTTGGGTTCTACTTAAAAAGTATTAGGTTAACCATAGAGTTTCTACACCATACCATCCATAAACAAGTAGATAGACTAAAGTTTCCAATAGGAAATCAAATCCATCCTAGAAAAGATAATTAAACCTAACAAGAAATATTTGAGTTTGAGAATGGATGATAAACTGTGGGCATATACAACAACATATAAAACAACTATTGGGACGTCTCTATTCTAGTTGGTGTATGGTAAAAACTATCATCTTCAAAATGACTTGGAACATTGGGGCCTTTTGGACATTAAAGGATTGCAATATGGACTTAGAAAAATTAAGAGATCATTGAAGGGTGCACCTAAATGAGCTACAAGAAATCCTCAATGAAGTCTGAGACAATGCATGAATTTATAAGAATAAAACTAAGGCAGCATATGATAAGATGATATTAAAAAATAACTTTGAAGTTGGAAAAAAGGTGCTTTTATTTGAATCTTGCCTCAAGTGATTTCTATGTAAGCTTCATTCTGGTAATTTTATTATTAACATAGTGTTTTTTGTAGTCTTGTGGAAATTCGGGATGAGAAAATTGGAAAGGAATTTAAGGTCAATCAGCATAGGTTGAAGCCCTTTTATGAATCATTGCAGTAGGTCCACGTAGAGGAGATCTAATTTTGTGAGCCAACAAACATGGAAAAAAAGCATGGCCCTATTATGAGTCATTGCAACCTACTAGATTCGTTTTCTACACCTTTTTACTTATTTTTACATTAAAATGTATGGATCTTCTTACATTGAAGACAATGTAAGAATTAGGTGGGAGGGAGTGTTAACATATCTATCTTTACATTTTTATTTAATATGTCTTAGGATTAGTGTGCTTTAGGTTGTACATTTTTTTCTTCAATTTTTTTTTTTCATTTTTACTCTTTATTTATTGCATCATTTAGGATAGTATGAGTAATAGGCTAGCTTGGAAATAATTGCTCTCTCTTTATATTCTATCACTTATGATTAAATTAGGTAAAATAATGCTCAGTTAAAAAGGATGATAGATGTTGGTAAAATCTTAGCATTGTTCCAAGGTGAAAACAAATTTATGATAATTTTCTTCAAAACTTCCATGCACAATAGCCAAGCGAGTGATTGGAAAATTTTATGAGCTTACACTTGTGAAAATGTTGTGAATCCCTTAGAACTTTGCTATGCCTTGAAATAATGAGATGAAGATTCTAGAACTTTTTTTTAGGTTTATCAAGGAGAATGCTAATGTATTTCTTGAAAAATGATTAAGGTAATAGGATTAACCTATTTGGCTAAATTGTCATACCCTTAGTGTTGCTGTCCTTTAAAGGAAAACCCTTTTAGTGAACAAATTTTAGCCTACATTAGCCAATTTTTTGTACCCAATCCACACCTTTTGAACTGAAGACATTGCCTATGCCTATAATTCAAGAATAGGTGGAGTTACACAAAAAGATAATAGACTCTATGATAATTCTAGAATGGAAATTAAAAATGTCCAGTATGCTATAAATGTTTAATTGCCCAATACACACATAAAATAATCCAGCTACAATGTTTACCCCTATAAAAGATTGAAAATAAATATAAGATGAATAATAAAATAAGGGAGCGAGCTTAAAAGAAAAACAAAAGGGTTAAGTATTGAACAAGAGTGAAAAAAAGAATAATGACACTTGGGTATGAAATAATGGATTTTTCTCTTATCTTAGATCACCTTCTCTTACTACATAGATTTTGAACTTTTATTATATCATAGGTTTTTCCTTATAGTTTCCTCTTCACTCACCAAACATATGACAAACCTTTTGATTTTATGAAATACATTTGGTGAGTGAAGAGGAAACTATAAGGAAAAACCTATGATATAATAAGCTAGTTTATGTTACAAGATTCTACAATAATATAGGCAATACTTATGGAATCATCCTTATCTATTCAAGATTGAGCAAGATCAATTCATCTCAAGGTGTGTACCTGAAAAGGAGTATTCTACATTTTTTCATGAATGTCACTATTGAGGCCATTTTAGTGGAGATAAAATGGCCCATAATGTATCATAGTCTAGATTTTATTGGCAAACACTTTTTAAAGATGCCCATACATTTTGCATACATTGTGATGGATATCAAAGGACATGTGATATAGGTAAAAGATATGAAATTCCTTTGACATCTAATTTAGTTGTAGAACTATTTGATGTATAAGGGATTGACTTTATGGGTCCCTTCCCCTCACCTCTTGGAAATGAATATATTATAGTTGATATTGATTATGTATCTAAGTGGGTAGAAGCTATACCCACTTAAACTAATGATGCTAATGTTATGGTGAAATTCTTGAAGGATTTAGTATTTAGTGAGTTCATAACACCTAAAGAAATAATAAGTGAAGGAGAGAGTCATTTTTGCAACAAACTTTTTGATGGGGTACAAAAGAAGTATACCATCACACATAGAGTAGCCATGCCATATTATCCATAAAAGTTTGGTCAAGTAGAAGTAAAAAATAGGTAAATCAAAGAGATTTTGGAATGCACTGTGCATCCTTCCAGGAGGGATAGGACAATCACAACACCCAATGGAATGAAGCCGTATTGGTTACTCTTTAGGAAAGGGTGCCACTTACCCATTGAACTCAAACACATGGATTATTGTGCAATTAAAGGTTAACATGGATTTAGATAAAGTAGGAGAAAATTGCTTACTCTAACTCAGTGAGCTTGAAGAGATTATAGAAGAAGCCTATGAAAATGAAAAGTTCTACAAAGCGCATACTAAACTATATCATGACAAGAAGCTAGTTCGTAAATCTTTTCATCCTATAATTATTTTTTTTATTTAACTCTCATATGAGATTATTTCTAAGAAAATTAAAATCAAGGTGGAGTGGACCATACACAATTACTCAAGTGTTTCTATCCGGAACAATAAAATTAATGGATCCTAAAAATCAAAGAAAGTTCAAGGTCAATGGACATGGTGTGAAGCATTATTAAGAAAGAAAACACAACATAGCAGAATTTGACTACATATGGATGTGTAATCCTTAGGACCATGATGATGATGCATCTTCTTGAGATGTCAAATTAAGTGCTAGGTGGGAGGTAACCCATCACTATAGGTCATTATTTTCTTCCCATTTCGATTGATAATATTTTGAGCCTTCATCTTTCCATTTTGAGTGATAATAAATTTTATACTCTTTTAAACACACTTCTTATCAATTCAAATCATTAGATGATCTCTATAGGTTTTTGCATTGAATGCTAGGATTTTTATATCTGGTAAAGTGTCATATATCTAATTTTATTTCTTAAATTAAACGACTTAAGTAGAAATTGAAAGTATATGTCCTTCTTCAATCATGCATGACTTCCAAAAGAGACATATTTGTAGTTATCTAAGCCAATACAAAAGAAAATCCAAAATTAGTCACTCACTAAATCTACAAAAATATGTACAAATTGTATAGAAAATATCTCCCTCTATATATATATAAGGAAAAGAGAGAAAAATGAATAGTATAAACTTATTACTATGACTTAGAAAATCATACAAAGTTGTGAGAAATGGCTAAAACAAAAGAAAAATAGGATATAAATCCCAAGAAGTCATTACATTCTCTTCATATCTAAAAAGAATATAATAAGAAATTTTTATTTGATGATTTTGATTGATGCATGAGAATAATATTTGATTTAATTATAAATCCTTTCATTAGATCAATATTATGCACTATTTTGAGTCTTTTTTCTTCTTTGAACATGGGAAAATCTATTAGTTCATTTCTTTACATAAACTCTTTTAGCATATGCCTTTGAATGAGTGTTTGATCCCATACGATCAGTGTTATTAATAGTATCACTCGTGAGGTTAGAGTCAAAGCGAATTCAGATTCCAAAGACTAAAATTGGGCAAATTAAATTTGATGCATTTTTTATATGGATATTAATATGATTTTCAACTAATTATTACAATAAATTATGAATGTTTAGGAAGTTAAAACAACTTATTCTTTGAATTTTAGTTGTGAACTTAAAAGCATGAGATATTTTGCTATTTTATTTTTTACTTTTCTTTTACTTAGTTAAATTTAGTTTGTTATTTATTTGTTTATTTTTATCGTTTGTTTTTAATTTTTTGCATTTTGATTTCATGCTTATGGATATCATCAATGAAAGCCCTCACAAAATTTAAAATTGCTCACTAGAGAAACTTAAGGGTTTAAAGGCTTGTTCTAAACACTAAATAGAACTGTATCAATCTATATAAATGATTTAATTTAAAATAGTTTAATTGTATTTATTTATTTATTTTAGTTTTTTTTTCTTTCCTTGCTAGAGAGTAGTAAGAAGTTGGTTAAGAGTTGTGTTGAGTACGTAAAAGCACTATATATAACATGATTTTAATCATTTTAAATGTTAAAATATATTTTTATTTTCATAATTCTATCATTTTTTAGCAAATCTTTCTTTGTAAAATCACGAGAATATTTGATCATTTTTTAGCTTCAAAATATTTGAATGATTAACACTTGAAGAATAGTACTTTAAAGCACTCCATTGCAACTATGAAGCATAATATACTAACATATATAAGCCTTACATATGTTCCAAAACCAATGAAAGGGGTGTAAAACAAAAGGAGTTTCAAGAAGCACAGTAATGCGCATGTCGCAACAAAGATTTTTTGGTGCCATGGTGCAAGGGCTTAAAATCATGATTCAAAAATTCATATAGGCTAGCTCATGCTGTGGCATAAAGAAATACATGCCTCAGCACCCGATTCTCTAATCCACTTTTTCCCTCTCTTTTGTAGTGTTTTTTAGTTTCTCTCTATTCTAATTTCTTATTTTTTTATAATTTTGCAAAGTTCTTCTCTCAATTTTGAGAGTTGAATATAGTCTATTTTATATTGTAATTTTTTTCAATTCAATAGATAGTGATGTTAGAATTTTCATAGTAAACTTAAAACATGAAAGTTAGATATAAGATTTGATTAATTGGGTTTGACCTAGAGCAATGCTCTTTTATCTTTAATTTATATTAATTGCATAGTTATTGTGAAGTTCTATTTCATAAAGTTTTATAAAAATTACTACTTTAAAAGATATTGATAACATATTTTTAATAGTAGTTTTAAAATTAGAAGGTTACCTCCCGGATGTTTAAAATTTTAAATCCAACTTTGACACCTTCAATGAATTTAAATTTTTAGACTGGATTGATGATGGCAATTAAATGGTTTGTTTACTTTTTAAAAAAGAATAATAATTTAATTAAAATTAATTGATAGACCATATAGAAGGCATTAAGTGATTTTGATTAATAACAAATAGTAAACCCGATCGAAGGCACTAAGTGATTTTGATTAATAACAAATAGTAAACCCTATTGAAGGTTCTATTTGTATATATAAGTGAGAATTAGTAATCTTAATTCATATATATAACAACCTAATTAATATTGGGCAAGCATAATTAATTAACTAATATATCCCATAAATCCTTTATCGAGTTAAATTTTTTTATTTGCTTGATGTTTGTTAAATTTATATTTAATTTTATGTCATTAGTTTAGATATTTTAAAGCCCTAACTTTGTGACAAAATGTTTAGGCTTAATTTTTGTTTTTAAGAATTTGTTGAATTATTTAAAAACCATGTAATTTCTCTTTAAAGTGACCTTGGAAATATACTTATCATTTCTTATAAAGTGATTCGTGCACTTACGAGCAATTTTATTAATACAAAACTTGAGCATCAATAGGTTAGAGGTGTAGATTAAAATCAATGAGTTTCAAACTTGTAGAGAGTATATGAGTTGAGACCTTCTTGTTTTAGATTTTCGGAGTGTGGATGAGTTCATTCGAAAAGATGGTTGAGACCTTCTTGTTGTGAGCTCCTAAGATAATTATTTCTAATGGTTATGGTTGAGAGGCTTCCACATTTTTATACATATTACTAATCGTTAGTTGCTAAGTGCATTATTGTGTGCAATGTTAGCTTTATATGAGAGCTGATGACTCTATGAAAGTAGAGTCATTAGCGCACTTTTTTTATTTAATATTTACTTTTTTATTCAATAAATAGTATTTTTATGATCAAAAATATTAAAATATAAACTTTTTAGTGAAAGGGGTGAAAATATAAATTTTGGAATTTTTCTGGATGTTTTAGAAATTTTTAACGTAGGACCAATCAAGAGCTACCAGGTGTAATGCCACACAAGTAGTGGAGCTGACTAGGCAAGCCACACAGATGCCTGTAAGCATGGAGAGTGAATCACATTACGTTGCGTATGAGTAGGACAAAATGCGTGCAATAAGTCAGGACGTCGTTCAATCCAAGTTCAAAAATTGTTCAATGTGCCATGTCACGTGTCACTATGCCATTACTCTACACATTCCACCCGTATGCCATTCCATTTGTCTTTGTGAAGCACATCACACCGCATGTCACTAACTCAATGAGCGTTGACTCTGACCGGTCTCCCTTACCATGCATCGCTCTCGGATTCACTCAATGAATTCTTGATGCAACGTGTCATGTTGTGATTGACTAGAACTGTCCTTTTTGATTATTTTGATCGTAACCCTTGATTAGAAGCTAATTTGAAGATCTAGATCGCACCTGAGCAATATTTAAGCCCCTAATCACTATATGAACCCTAAGTGGCCTCCATTAGTATAATTTTGGTCAAATTTTGGAGCTAAAAAGAGATAAAAATACATAAAAATTCAAGAGATGACACAATTTTGGTGGAGATTGAAGAGGAGATTAATTCTACAATTCAAGAGATTGATTGTATTTCTTCTTTTACTCTTTTCTTTATCAATTTTTATGTCTTTCTTTATGAAAAATATGAGCTTTATGAACACAATTATGTGTAATTAATTTAATAATATAACGATCAAATGAACCCAATTTTCACCATGTGATGATCTAATATATTACCCCAATTATAATTTTAATTATTTATGTTATTTAATTTGATTTATGCTATTAATTGTTTGGCCAATAATTTATCTATAGAGGCAATTAAAAAGATGTGAGAGAATTATTTAATTGTTTGTCTTGATTAAATAACATGCATAGTTTCTAGGCAGAGATGTATGATTCTTATTTACGTGATCCATAATTGATGAACTTAATGAGTATTATGCAATTTAATTCACATGAGAGTGTGATTAAATTAATTATTATATGGTGTGTAGTTTACTTGAGAGAGGAATACATGCTAGGTTAGATTCAATTGATCATGTAATTAATTGATAATTATATTGGATATTTGCATGTTCATAAAATTGAGGGATTAAGTAATCCTAGATATTTTCTCATATATCTTTTTAGTTACCAAATCTGATTTAATTAATTATTTCTATTTGCATTTAGTTATTTTAATTTTGCTTCCTTAAAATATAAAACACAAAAAAATTTGATTTTTATTTTTTTGTTTTAAAAGTTAGTTTCTAATAAAATAATCTCTGTAGGAATGATCTTTTCTTATCATTATAATAATTTTTGCGATATGTATACTTGCATATTCATTGCACACACTTCGTGTGTGGCGATCGAGAGTCAATTCCATGTGTCGGATCAAGTTGTTAGGGAGATAGTAGGCAAAAGCAATAATAGGTAGTTAGGGTAGAGTAGTCCCTACTGATAGGGGTATTTGAATTTATACTTTTCTATTCAGTTGTATCTATTTATTCTATTTTACAAGATTGTTTTTGGCCTAGTGGTTGCCATAAACAACCTAAGGATGTTACCACATAGGCAAGGGTTCTATGTATGTTTACCTTGTTACATGACTATGTTTGTATGATCTACTATCATGTTAGTATAATCTAAGTTTGTATCATGTATGTACCAACATACTAAATTTGGACTCTGATTGGAAAGCTTATTTTATTTTTGTTATGACATGCTTTCTTACCTTTCCTTAAAGCATAAATATACCTTTCTACTTATTTCTTCTATTGATTTAAATTTAACTACATGCATATCTATTTTGGTGTGATTTTAAGAAGTTAATATTTCCTTATACTTGTAATGTACTAGGTGTTAGACTCTTTTTGTTATGTTGTGTTCTATATGATTACATATGATGGGAGTACAATCATCATTTAATAAATATGTTCCCACTTATGAGGTCTTAAAGTGATTGAGAATCATTGACATGTTTTGAGAATGTATGCTTGATTCATATGCTAGCCATATTTTTTCCATGTATACATATTGCTGCCTAGATAGAGGAGTTGGTGAGGCATACCATCACTAATGCATTTATCGTAGATTGTTCTTTCTTATCTACTGGTATATTTTTTGTTATGTGTTGAATTAAACATATTGTTTTGTGCTTCCTTTGTAGTTTCTAATTAATTCATGTTATAAAGTCTGCTTAGCCGAGTTGGAATAGAGCTTGAAAAAAGATTCCATGACTTGATATTTCCATCCCTCATATAGGTCCCTACTACTTATTTGGGTCAGAAGAATAATCGACTTTTGTACAATTGATCCTACATATGGAGTCCTCAATGTTGTATTAGGAATGAAAGTTTAGGTTCAATATTGAAATCAGCTATTGGATTTCTATATAGGTAGCTTGAGTATTGATGATCCTACAATCCAACATTGTAAATGTTAGAATATGGATCATAACTAGGCCTCTAACTCTCAAATCAACCCATAGCATTAGCATGCTCTCAATTTCCTTGGTATTACGGAAAGTATGGTGTAAGAAATTCATTGTATGTGTGGTATGTTACAACCATATGTGTTCCTCAATCTTAGCTCAATCGATCGACTTGTTGCTAAATTGATTAAGTCCCTTTTCGAATTGGTTGAACCTTGCTTGACGTTTGTGCCTTAAAGTCTCGAATAATTTGCATTGAAGCTCGATCAATTGAGTGCCTATTTTTCCGTTAAATACTGTTTTTTCTCATTTCATCCCCTAGTTCATGTACAACAAAAAAAATGCATAAAATATAGAGGGAATAATAATTTCTTTAAAATATGTTGGAATTGATGTACAAATATGTGAAAAAAATTACTTGGATCAAAAGGCGTACTAAATTTTAACATGATATTAGAACTTGTTTAAATTATTACATAATATCTGAGTCTTCCTTAATTCTAACATAGTATTAGGGTCATCCTATATAATTCTACACCCTTATTGTTATAGTTCACTTGAAGAAAGTGTTTACATTATTTGAACACATAAACCTACAAAGCAATAGAAAACCACATCAGAAGGTACAAAACTAAGAGGTGACATATCCACTATAATGCTTAAGTCAATTTTTAAGAGAAAATATTAAGATTAGAAGGAATATGAGAGAGCTTGTGGTATGAGCTTATGCTTACCTTTTTGAGGTTATGAGGACCTATTTAAAGATTTTGACAGATGGCATAATCATTAAAAACTAATATCGATTAATTAATATTTAATTATTTATGAGTTATTATCATATATTTTTGGCCAATTCAAATCTGATCCGATCCGAATGAATTTAAATATTTTTCAATCTGAATCTAATCCGATGATATAATCAATCTGAATAGATCAGATAGGGGCATATTGATATTCAAGTTTATTTATGAGTTATTATCATATGTAAATCATGACATACACAAATTTAAAATTTCTATTTTTGTAATAAATATTATTATTTATAGTCACAACTAAAAAAGAAAAAGAAGAAATATTTTTGTACAATTATTAAATTATTGTAAATAATTATATTTATTTTTCAAGCTAAAATAATAATATATTATAATAATGGTGTGCATAATATTTAAATATAACATAATATAAAATAAAATATGTATTTATTTATAATTTAATCGTAATTCAATTTGGAATTGGTACAGCGGATTATATAATCTATCAACCTAAATCCGATCCAAATCCGAATGGATTTTATAATTTTTAATCTGAATACGATCCAACTATAATATTTATCAATCCAATCCAATCTGAATCTGATGGATCAGATCAGATTTCTCAATTTAAATTCATGGATCGGATTGTTTGCTCACCCCTATATTGAAATAATTAATAAAAAGATATTTATGATACTAATGATCTTCGATAAATAGGATGGTGTCCTTGATATTGATTTTTGGATTTAAACAATATAAGACATATTTGACCATATACTAACTATACCTATTTGACTTTTCAAGTCATCATTTACCAATCAAGTGTTTCCGTGCATACCTAGTTTCATTTCCCACTTAAAGTGATCCATTGAAGTGGTGAAAGATGTTATCTGAATCCGGGATCCAAGTCATTATGGGTGTGGACAGTATTGAGCAATGCGTTCTTTCCTACAAAATGTAATCCATTGAGATAATTCTTTGAACTGCCTTAATACTAGATATTGGCCGTTGTGGATATGGAATGGCCATGATGCTCTATTTCATTCCCACAAGATGTAATCCATTTAGATAATGGTTTGATGATATATAGGTAACTACCTTGATCCTAGATTACTATCACCATGGGTGTGTAATAGGCATTGGTTCTTATTTCCTTTCCGACAAACCAAGTAATCCTCTGAGGTAATGGTAGCTGGTCATGATCCTAAATCCTTGTCATTGTGGGTATGGAATGGACATTAAGTTGCACATACTTTCCCATAGGATGTGATCTATTGAGATAATGGTCTTACGCTATTCTTCCACTACCTTTATACTACGTTACTATGGCTATAAGTACAATATGATTGTGGAGCTCTATTTCCTTTCCTATACAATAAGTAAACAATTGAGGTAATGATTTCCACTATTGTTATCCTGGATCCTGGTTATTGTGGGTATGGAATGGGCATTGAGCCCTACTTCCTTTTTTACAGAACGTGATCCATTAAAATAGTGGTCTTGTGGAGCCATTCTAGATCCTAGACTGTAGTGGATGTGGGTGGAAGAGGTGTAATCATGCTTCACTATTTACATATGACTTTGTCAATTAAGACATTGGCTATGTTTCAAAAGAGATGGTTACTACATGGTTTTGTAAAAGAAATGACCTTCTTCATCTAGTTTGGATAAGTCTTAATTGACAAAGTAGCACATTGTGGTAGTCCTACCTTAGTGCAAAACTAGTGTCACTATGGATAAGTGGCTTATTTTCATTCTAAATGTTAGAGCCTTTCTGGATGCCATAGATGTGTTGGGTACTCAAAGAGTTGAGCTAGAGAACTTACATGAATGTCAAGTTAGATAGACTATTTATTTATTCTCACTTTTTTTATTGTTGGTATTTGTGTTGACATTGTTTCATAGGATCTTACCTATCACTTTATAAGAAAATAAAATACAAGCATAAAGAAATAAATAAATATTTTCTCAACCTCTTTAGGTCTAACCCAACCACATCTTCTATACATGTGGATCCCTATGTTGTAGCAGTCTTGTACTACTCCTTATTCTCTTAGGAAAATCCTAATTCCCATTTCTATTAGGAACCTTAGCACCAATTGAAAATTTGATGATACTACCATTGAGGCATGTAGGACAGGTTGTCCTATGATGTTTTTGTAAGTTGAGGGGCAATCGACTACTAGGAAGTTGATCATAATGTTCTTGATGGCACGACCCTTCCTAATAGTAACTAGAAACTCCACACTTCCACCTAGGGTGAGAATTTTCCAAACAAACCATATAAAGGAATGTTGTGTGGCCAAAGTGGATGTTATAACTTCATCTACTTCTAAACATCCATGAACAAGATGTACACTAAACTATCGGTATTCTCCCACTTTCAATAAATCTTTTCATTGGCAATTCTTAAATGATGACTTGCATTATTTAGCATAACTTATCATTGGAAATTCAGAAAATTATGATGAATTCATTTATGTTAAATTTAATTTTTAGCATTAACATTTTTTTCTTTATTCTAGGAAAACTATGTAATTTAATTCTGAACTATGCTTGATTTTCTATGTTAATTTGAATTATTTCTCTTCATGTTTGTCTAATTTATTCTGAGTTTAATACTTCTAATTAACTGGCCATTTGTTATATGATTTCAATCTTGTGATTTACTATCGAAAGATGGAATAATAGGATAGATCTGGAATATTTCAACATAGGTAAATATAGAGATCAAAAGATTGTATCAACCTGTGTAGTTTTAAAATTATTGGTTTTAATGCTTTCTTGCTTTATTAAGTCGCATACGCTTATGTAAATTAATTGACAAGAATGTTTCCAATTGACCGTCGAAAGAGCTTTTCAGAGATTGCTAGAAAATAGAGAGATAACTGTACAATATCTTTATTTTATTTTATGCATTTTATTTAAATTAATTTTATTTTAAATTTCAATTATAACAACCATAGTGATATTTCTTGAAAAATTTGAGATTAGTATAATTTTGGTATTGTCAAAAATAAGTTACCAATCCCTAAGGATGATACTCTTTTTATCACTTTATTATAAACTACGATACTATGCACTTATAGTTTTGCACCAATCATGTTTTTGGTACCGTTGCGGGGGAATGATTTTTTTTAATTTTGCCAATATCGATACAAATTAATCTTTGTTTCAATTTAGAATTATATTTTATTTCATTGTATTTTATTTTTGTTTTTATTTTATTTTTTATTTTTATTTTTATTTTTCTCTTGGTGTGTTTTTAACGTTGGATGAGTCGTGTTAGAACTCGAAACATTATTCCTTTTGATTAGAAGATTGAAAGAACCTTTAGATCACAAAGCAAGAAAAAGTACTAGCCATGGTTAAAGGAGAACATAATGCACATCTAATTGTGAACGACAACTACTCAGGTGTAAGAAGCCAGACCATTAATGCCACTAATTTCGAGCTCATACCAGCATTGATCAGCATAGTGCAACAAGCCCTATTTAGCAGATGATGACTTGATGATCTCAATATTCATTTGGTAATGTTCTTGGAGATTTGTGATACTATAAAGATGAATGGTGTTATTGAAGACACCATTAGACTAAGATTGTTTCCTTTTTCATTGAGGGACAAGGCTAGAGTTTGGCTACAATCTCTACAACTGGGAAGCATCATTAGTCGGCAAGACATGGTAGAAAAGTTTCTTGCTAAACTTTTTACACCAACAAAAACAACCCAACTCAGAAGTGAGATTGGTCAATTCAAACAAAATAATTTTGAGACATTCTATAAAGCATGTGAAAGGTATAAAGATATGATTCGATGTTGTCCTTAACATGGATTTCCAGATTGGTTGCAAGTTCAGATGTTCTATAATAGGTTAAATGGGCAAACTAGAACCATATTTGATATTACTTCTTATAGAATTTTGATGTCAAAGACAGCTAAAGATGCTACTTCTCTTTTGGAATAAACGGTCTCAAACAACTATCAATGGAAAACTAAAAGATCTATAGCTAAGAAAGTTGCCAGGATTTATGAATTAAAGCCATTTGTTGCCTTTTCGGCTCAAGTTGCTTCTCTATATCTTCAGATTTCAACCTTGATAACCCAAATAATACCACAAAGTGTAGAATATGTTGAAACTTCAAGTAAGACAATTCTGATGAATGAAGCAAGTCAAGAATATGTTCAATACATCAACAATCGGAACAACAACTATCGTGGTAATCCTATGTAAAATTACTACCATCCAGGGCTTTGAAATCATGAGAATTTTTCTTACGAAAACATAGAATGTGTTACAACCTCATCCATGGTTTCCTTTGTTACAACTTCATCTATTTTATTATTATAATTGCTATGTTCTTGACAATTTTAGTTAATTATGGTTGAATAAATTAATATTTGTTGTTTATTTGTTAAGGAATATATTTTTAAGAAAATTAAAGATTTGAATCGAAAACATACTTAATTGCAAATTTATGTCTAAAAATATATTTTAAAATAAAAGAGTGTTCAATTGCAATTAATAAAAGTCTAAAATATAATTTGAATTAAAATATGGCTTAATTGTAATTAATAAAAGTTTAAAAGTTAATTTAAATTAGAAAAGGGCTTAAGTGAAATTAAAGAAAGTTTAAAAGTTAATTTGAATTAAATTGGACGGCTAAAATGTAATTAAGGAAATTTTTTTTCTACGCAGGAAAAGGAGGCCACACGTACCATCACCAACGTGCGACACCAACCGTTCGATCAGGAAATCAACGGCTATGATGAGGCACGTGGATTGCAAACGCGACAAAAGAGAGTGGATGCGGGTTTTCTGGTTCACGTGGCTCGATGCACCGTGTGGGGCCCACCTACCGTGCAGGCTAGCATAGAGGGTGGGACCCATGTGTCTATTACGAGTCTACCAAAGGGCGTGATCCCGTGCGACACAGTCTACATAATCTTCGTGCGCCCTAACCATCCAAAAAATGGTACAATGCCACGTGTCTCCAATATTCCTGCAGCTAATGAGAAGTGGACACATGGCACGTATTGGGTAAAACAAAAGCACGGAAACAGCACACGTTTCTAGCCGTGCCTGCGTCCGCCACATGTCTCGCACGCCATGATTTCGTACGATGTAATCACATGCAACCATTTTCCTCCCACAACTTAAAGGCTACCACATGTTCCACTATATCTTGTAGCGAATCAGATCGCGACACGTGGTAGCATGAATTGAAAAGAAAACATAAAACACCCAAGTTCCCTGTTTTTCGTGTTTGCATGTCCCGATATTTTTGTCCTCCACGTGGATTAATTTATTATTTTCGCCATACGTTTTTGGCCACCCACGTGTAGAAAAATATATTTTAAAATGTATTTTTTTTTAAATTTGATGTTATAAATAGGGGATTATTATGATAGTTTTTTAGTTTTGGTTTTAGGTTCGTTTTGGGGTTGGACTGTGGAACACGCAGAAGCCATTTTTGGCTTCTCTTGTATTCTGCGTGTGCCAGAAAATTTAGAAGCAGAAATTTTTTAATTTTTTTTTGTGTTCTTGAGCAAATATTCCTTAACTATTGTAATTTAATTTTTATTTATGAAGGTAATTTAATTGTTCTAGGGTTGCGTTTTATCTAAATTTATGAAGCTTGGATTTAATTATTTTCAAAAGATTTATAAGACTTTTAATTTGTTTATTCTATTTGTGCTTAATTATTTTGATTATTGGAAAATTTATCAATTGATTTGTAACACTTAAATAAACTTGGAAGAGGCATTTTTGTGTATATTGCTCATGGATAGAATAACATGTATATATGAAGGATAGGAATATACCTTTATCGTATGTGTGGCCATTTGAGAACTTAAAACGTAATGAATCTTGGTGAATTTAATTCTCATAGGAATATAGTGAATTAATTTAACGAGGTGTGTCTATATGCAGCTCAGAAGAGATGTATGGATAAAATTAGAAGTTTTCGGTTGACAAATTAAATTTACTAAAAAAATATAAATCAAGAGAAAATAATATGATTCGAGTGGATTAATTTGGTGAAAAACTGCAATCCTAGAATTCTTTTATTTTGTTATAAAACTCTTTAGTTAACTTATTCCAATTAACGATTGTTTTGGATAAAATTAGAGTGAAATAATTTTAGTACTTAACAAACTATAGTAACAAATCTCCGTGAGAACGATAACTTACTTATCAAATTTTATTACTTGTGACCGTGTATACTTGCACGATTTTATGTTCTCTAAAAGAGACAACGGGGAGTCACTATGAAAAATCTTGAAATGAAAATTAGGCAACTAGCCTTAACCATTAATGCTCAACAAAGAGGAACTTTTCCTAGCAATACAAAAGTGAGTACGAAGGAACAATGCAAGGCCATTATAGTTAGAAGTGGAAGATAAATTGAGAGGTAACCATCAAAGGAAACCGAGTCCACCCCTATAGCTCCAAATAATAGAAAAAGTAATAATAAAGTAGAAGAAGAAGAGATTATTAATTATACACTAAGAGAAACTAACATGCCTCCATCAATTTCATTTCCTGACAATCCTTCTATTCTCTCTACTCCACTTCCTTATCCTCAATGCTTTCAAAAACAAAAATTGGACGAACAATTTTCTAAGTTTTTGGATAACTTTAAGAAAATTTACATAAATACTCCTTTTGTAGATGCCTTGGAACATATGCCAAATTATGCCAAATTTCTATAGGGCATCATTTCCAAGAAGATAAGGTTAGTGGAGTTCAAAACAATGAAGCTTTCTAAAGAATGTAGTGCCATTCTTCAAAAGAAATTACCACAAAAATTAAAAGATCCAGGGAGTTCCTTTTTAGTAAAAATTAAGTCTTCCCTAACCATTATAGGCTTCTTTCCTTTGCCATGGTTCTATATGATGTGGAAAACTTCTTAACTTGTAGCCAACACTCTAGCATATGCTTTCCTGGAATGATTGGTATCACACCTATTAGGACTTCTAAGATAATGCAGACTTAATTCAAGAATGAAAGCCTACCATACGCTACTTGGTTACGTGGGGATACTAGAGATATCTCACATATGGCTGTCAAAAAGTTCTTTAGATAATGCTTCTGTAACTAGTTCTCTATTTCTCGTTAGGGTTCCTAATAGTCATCTATTTTGTGGTCAAATACCCTGTGGACCTTATAGTATACATTATGGCTCATGTTGGGTAGGTTATATCTAATCTTTCTTAGGTGTCTAAAGAGTCCAGAATCGTGGACTTGCATCAAACATTTGTATCCAAGAAACATTCCAAGGGGAATGTTTTTTGAAGATTTTCCCAGGTTGTGATGCTCTAATTTTCCTTGGATGATCTTCTCTCCTATGCCTACTTTTAAATTTCTTATTCGGAAAGTTCCTAGGCTATTCCTCTATTTTATAGTTTTTAAGGCTCTTCCTCGGTGGTGTCTAGTCATATATTTGACATTGATTATCCCGACTACAATCCTAGTCATCTTATTATATGACAACCCCAGATCTTTTCTACTTACTTGGTCCACATTGGTGCCATGTGAATACCAGAGAGGAATGCATTGATTACAAGTGGATCTGGATAGTCTTCAACATGAATCTTTTTATTATTGAAGTGAGTGAAGAAATATTTCAATGACTCATTTTCTTTCTGAGTTAGGCTCATTAGATGTGTTGAAATCTATGGTAGTCTTTTCTTGACTAAGAAGTGAGTGAGGAACTGCTTTGTGAACTCCAAAGTGTTCCCAATTATTCCTAGCTTAAGGGTTTTGTACCAGACTCTAGTCTTACCATCCAGTGTGATTGGAAATGCTCTATATCTAATTACATCCCTATGTATGTAGAGATTTACCTAATCTTTGAATAGGTCAAGGTGGTCTAAGGAGTCAGAGGACCCATTCTACGTCCCAATTGGATGGTTGATTGAACTTGCTTCCCTAAGAGTAGATAGTACCTCTGAGGTGAAAGGAGTTTTAGTGGAATCAATGTAATCTTGGCTCGTCTTTCTCCATCAAGTAACAAATGTAGTTTGTGAAACCGATGTTTTAATTCTCTCTTTGTTGGAGTTGGAATAGGATGATCATCCACTCATAGTGCCACTTGTTTATTGTGTCTTGAGTCTGTGACATTGTTAGAGAAGCTTTCCTAGCCTGAGTATGCACTATGTTTGGCCACGAGATGGTTCCTCAAGTTTACATGTTTGGTATACAAGTGCTCTAAGTCTAGACGGCTTCCACCACCTTGGCCAACGGTGGCTAGATATGTTGGGGTTAGGGCATCATCACCATTCCTAATATGGATACAAGGTCTTGTGGACCTTGGATATGGGCACACAATCTGCTTTGGGCTGGCCCTCTTGAGTTAGCACCGAGGACTTGATATTGTCCTTCTTGGGCACCAAGCCTTAATGGTTGTTGAGACCTTGAGTCATTCATTGAGACATGATAACTGTATTTTATATAGTTATTTTGAGCTATTTTATTAATTATAATTGCTATATTCTTGACTTTTTAGTTAATTTTAATGAAATAAATTAATATTTACTGTTTATTTTTTAAGGAATATATTTTTAAGAAATTTAAAGAATTTGAATCGAAAAAGTACTTAATTGCAAGTATGTTTGAAAATATAATTTAAATAAAAAAAGTGCTTAATTACAATTAACAAAAGTCTAAAATATAATTTCAATTAAATAGGGCTTAATTGTAATTAACAAAAGTTTAAAAGTTAATTTAAATTATAAAAGGGCTTAATTGCAATTAAAGAAAGTTTAAAAGTTAATTTGAATTAAATTGGAGGGCTAAATTGCAATTATGAAAATTTATTTTCTGCGTAGGAAATGGAGAACACTCACGCCACCATCAAACGCACAACATGCACCATCAGATTAGAAAATCAACAATAATAATGAGCGAATGTGCTACAAATGCGACAAAAGAGAGTGGACGCGAGTTTTTTGGTTGCACGCTGCTCGGTACTTGTGTAGGGGATTATTGTGATAAATTAGGAGGTTGATTTTAGGTTTCTTTTGGGGTTGGACGGGTAGATAACACGCAGAAGCCATTTTGGCTTCTGTTGTGTTTCTATGCAGATGAAGTTTTAATTTTCTTTGTGTTCTTTAGCTAAATATTCCTTAAATGTTTTAGTATTTTTTTTTTGTAATTTTAATTTTATTTATGAAGTAATTTAATTTTTCTAGTGTTTCGTTTTATCTAAATTTATGAAGCTTGATTATTCTATTTCTGCTCAATGCTTTTGATTATTGGAAAATTTATCAATTGATTCGTGGCACTTAAATAAACTTGGAAGAGGCATTTTTGTGTATATTGCTCATGGATAGAATAACATGTATATATGAAGGATAGAAATATACCTTTATCATATGTGTGGCCATTTGAGAACTTAGAATGTAATGAATCTTGGTGAATTTAATTCTCATTGGAATATAGTGAATTAATTTAGCGAGGTGTGTCTATACGGAGCTCGGAAGAGATGCATGGATAAAATTAGAAGTTCTTGGTTGACAAATTAAATTTACAAAAAATTAAATCAAGATGGAATAATATGATTCGAGTGGAATAATTTAGTGAAAACTGCAATTCTAGAATTTTCATATAAACAGTTATAAAAATTAGTTAGTCAAACTGTATCAAATTATCAACTGTTTGGATAGAATCAGGTTGAAACAATTTTAGTACTTAACAAACTATAGTAACAAATCTCCGTGGGAACGATACTTTCCTTATCAAATTTTATTACCTGTGACCGTGTATACTTGCACGATTTTATGTTCTCCTAAAAGAGACAATAAGGCACTAGGGTGTACTTGTGAGTTCACTAGAGTTGCTTTAGTTGCTCCATCATAAGCTCTAGATTTCCCAACCTTTCATCCATTGTTTATTTCTTGGGCTTGACCCTCTTCTCATTTCTCTTAGCCATTTTTAGTAGTGATTAGTCACCCATTTGAACCTCTACCTTCTCTCCATTTACTAGAAGTGGTGGAGAGGTTTGGGAACTCATTTTAGTGATTTTTCAAATCCAATGCATTGTTAAGAGAAAAAATGAGTGAAGAATGTGACAAACAGAGCAAAGAACACGAAGAACATCATTAACTTCTCCATAATCATTCAGCCATTGTTGTTTGTACGATTTGGGATGCTTTTCTCACCATTAAAATACTAGCTACATTAGTGCACCTCCTACTATCAAAAATAACCATGCATACCTTCCATCATATGGCATCTTGTGGGAAAAATATGCTCAAGTTTCTCATCATATCCTTCACTCTTAGGCTATATATTGAGGGTTGTCCTTGTGACAAGTAATTCCCAATGCACAGGTTCTTCCAATTCTACATCAGAATAATCCTACAATGGTAGTATTTCATTGTCATTTGAACTAGCACTCTCAATTTCTTGGTTATGAAGTACAACCATAACCCTTTTGTTTAAGCATTCCGAAGCAATATTTTTGAGTCCTTGGCACCTAAAACACTTATATCACGTGACTTAGTAGCATTTTTTGTTTTAGGTTTATCTTTAGGAACATCAACTGATTTGTTTGACTTTGCTTCACCTTTTGTTCTAAAGGAAACTTTGTTGTCCTTCCAAGTTGATTTCCACGTAGAATTTAAGGATGAACTAGATCTGAACCTTTTGGGCATGATTTGCTTCTCTACTTTAATGGCTTTGTGCAATAGTTCTTCCATTTTTACATAACGTTACAATTCAACCATATCAACAATTTCCCTGTTTAAAGTGGCAATGTATCTGGCCATTATCGCTTCTATATCTTCCTCTATGTTTGCTCTAATCATGGTGACTTCCATATCCTTACAATAGTATTCTACACTCATGGAACCTTGGACCAGCCCAAGGAATAAGAAGTTGATTCCATTATGGACGAGTGAACCAGTTATAAATGGGACAAAAACTAACTACAAAGAAGATAGCAATATAGGTACTATAAAGATGAAAATTCTGCCTTTTCAAGGAAACAATGATCCTAAGTTAGAATTGGAGTGAGAAAGAAAGGTTGAGTATGTGTTTGATTGTCATAATTACTGAGGAGAAAAAAGTAAAGCTAGTAACAATAGAATTTACAGATTATATTGGTATATGGTGAGATCAATTGATGGTCAATAGGCGAAGAAATGGTGAGAGACCTATTCGGTCATGGGAAGAGATTAAATTGATGATGCGTAAGAGGTTTATACCTAGCCATTACTATATGGATCTATATAAAAAGTTGCAATGCTATGACTTGAAATAATTATGTGTTGTAGTACTAATCATTTGATCCCTATTTTTCTCCTTTCTTATACCTATAAATATGACCCCAACCATGAGACATCACTAAGGATGATTACCCCCTTTGAAAATTCAAATTTAAGCATTCAATCAAGTACCCCAGTTGGCATTGCAAAAATCTTTCTGAAATAAATTTTTATTAATGATATCATTCTCCCTGCAATACAAGGCTGTTGTTTTATTTTTTAAGTAAGAAAACCCTAGAAGAAATTTATCTTAAAGAAAGGAGCCCTAGATGTAATTCAACCCTAGTATGCCTATTTAGTTGTGGATTGTGCTAATCCATCCATAAAGAATAAAAGACTAAAAATTCTTATGATAATTAAGAATATAAAATTCCTCAATTCACTAAAAAGAAAATCACTAACCATAAAAGGCCCATAATTGACAAAACCAAAAAATTGCTTCCAACATTAATCCTTTCATTTGATATTCCAAATATATCCCACCTATAGGATCATGAAAATATTTGTATGGTCTTGAGAATATTTGTAGGATATTGTGAATCTTTAGAATATTTTTATACTTACTCTTGCTCTGTACCTCAATCTCCATTACTGCTCTATTGAATAAAATCAAAAACAAGCAAAACAGAAATTTGAGGTTATTTGGCAAGGCATGCTCATATTATGATAATCGAACAATCTTCAATTTGATATATTGTAGTAATCGTTTCGATACCCGAAACAAAAGTTTTGACCTATTTAAAGTTTCAACTCTGATTTATCAAATATTTAATTTTTTTGAATCTATGAACATCATCACTTTTCTTTTTTTTTCCTTCTCAATTTTTTATGAAGAACAAAGATTGATTGAACATAGACATAAAAGAACAACAAAAAGATACGAATATTTCAAAGAGAACTGGGAAACGAAAACCAAACACGAAAACAACAACAACAATCATTAGAAAAATGTACATAACTCTTTATAGAAAACTTGAAATCACAAACCATAAATTTATTAAAAATAATACTTCTACAAATTTCTAATAATGTATGAAATGATTCATCAAATTTTGTGAACTAGTATAGTTTATATTTAAAAACTGAGTAAAAAATGTTCTGAAATAGAAAAATTATTAGCAATATGTGCATAACTTTTTATAGAAAACTTGAAATCACAAATAGTAAAAACTATACTTCTAAAGATTTCTAATAACATATTAAATAAATCATAATATTTGGTGAATTATTATAATTTATTTTCAAAAATGTTTAAACAAATATGAACCATATTCAATAAAATGAGCATAGCTTCTCTAAAGAACTCAAAATTTTAAAATGCAACACTTCTTATAAAATAGCCTATTTGATATTTTTAATGATACACATTTTTAATTATAAATTATTGCAAATTAATACAATTTAAATTTGAAAATTAAGTCAATGATCATCTCTTTAACCTCAAATATATTGTGTATGTTTTTAAAGTTACTATTTGTCTTGAAATTCAATATTTATTGGAATATTCTAATATAAATTTTATTTTATTTTCAAAAAATATATTGCACTTTTTTATTTTTTATTTGACTAATATTAGTATTTTGTCAACTTTGTAGTAATGACTAAAAGTTGTATTTTGATAATTTTTTATTTTCTCTCTTATTAGCTTTCATTAAAATGTCATTGTCAAAAGAACTAGTGAGCAGCTCATTTAAGTTCGAGAGTTAAGTAAGATAGATTTTTTAGATCATGAGCACAATGAGCCATCTTTAAATGAGTTGAGTTGGGCCGAGCACCTCATTTGATATATCTAGTCATGCATAAACAACATAAACTTCTTTTTTCCCTAAACATAGTAAAGCAGGTCATTCAGAAATTACCAGGTTAACTTTAAAATCTTAATGAATCAACAATTATGCACAAAGACTATTTTTTAAGAAATATTAGCAAACTTACTTTTCCAAAATATCAAATCATTGTCAGCCCTAAAACACTTGAATTTTTGACCACTAAACAAACCCCACATTTTTCAAAGTAGGCATCTATGCCTCACTCATATGACAAGAGCAAGGGGAAGTTTTATAAGGAGATTGAGGCTCGAGACATCATTGAGATAGCCTGTTATAAGGTGGAGTGGGAGTTATAAAAAGTTCAGGATGTGACTCGTGGAGCCCAACAAGCTTATATGAAATCATTGATGACATTGGTGGCTTGAGATATCGCTTTGGATCAAGAGAATGAGCTAACTTAGAAGCTATCTATGAGCCTTTATTTGTCTCAAGGATGAATTCATAGGCTCAATGTTGAGATGAGGACACTAAGATCGAGCAAGTGCAATTGTAAAGTATAAATATTTTGATGATTATACTTTAGACACGTTGGATGTGCAGGCTCATAGTTTTGAAATCATGAAACTACGGTTTCGAAAGTTTTATCATGACAAAACATTTTTGATAAACAAAATTATTAGGTACAAATTTTGTATGATCTATAAAATAGCTTCCGAGTGCACAAATCAATTTTAAAAAATGATAAGTTTACTTCCAAGGTGAGTCTAAAGTGAAATCATGTGATTTTTAAATCATTCAACAAATTCTTAAACCCAAAATTAATAACCTAAACATCATGTCACGATTGTTTTGGATTGAGTTTCTAAACTAATGAAATAAAAAAGATAGATTCAATAAATATTTAACAAATTAACCATTTATCATGATGTGGAGAATTTATGGGATATTTTATTTATTTAATCATACTTGTTCAAGATTAAGTAGGATATTAAATATATGAATTAGGATTATTGATTCTTCTTATAGGTATGAAAATATCCTAAAGCAAGGATTGTTTTTTTTGTTAATTAAACTTTAACTTTCCACCTTTGATCGGACCGATAATTTAAACCTTAATTAAATTATGCTCATTTTCTAAGAAATTACCAAAACAATTTAACTTGTCACATTCGGTCAAGCCGACAATTAAACTTCATCAATGTGTCTAAGTTAGGTTTATGATTTAGGTATCTGAAACTATCCTTTAGATTTTAAAACTATTATTAAGGATATCTCATCAATATATCTTTAATAATAATTGTTATAAAAATCTTTGAAATAAAGCTCATTCTATCTATACAATTTATATAGACCAAAATATTTAAGAGTGTTACTTTAACTTAGATTCAAATAATTTAAATCATAAATCTAACTCTCATGTTTATTATGAAAAATACTTCGATAATATATTTTTCATTTATAAACTTTGGTTTTAATATCCATGATAAAATAAAACTTAATTCATTTTATTTAAAAATTGATATACTTTAATATTTTACAAACATAACAATATTACTAATATCCAATATCGTTTATAGCCAGACACACATCAATTAATAAATGATCAATAAATTAAACATATAGCATGTAAAAACAACACTTAAAATATTATGAAAAGAATACTTTCTTATTAAACCTTAACAAAATCCTTAGAATTGTTTCTGTAAAACCTGTAGACATAATTGCAATGTTGTTTATTGAATTAAAACTAAAGCTAATACATTAACTAATTTTTTTCAACTGTCAAATGAAAAAAAGAACTATAAACTAAGAAACGAAATGAAAATACTAAAGAAAGCTAAGAAATCAATTGCCTAAGAGAGCTATGAGATGATTATTACAAAATAAATAGGGTCCTATTTATTAGGTAAGGAAAGAAAGAAAAAAATGGGTTTTTTATGCTTCATGCCACATCATACATTTTATTCACACCACGGTATATACAACCTATACATGGTTTAAAGCACGATCGACTCTCTCCGCACTACAACATACAAAGGTTTCACATTGTAGCCCATATTTCATTTAGGATGTATTAATCCTTCCTTTGACTTCGTGCCATCGCTTACAATAAATTCCATGATGTGGCACACAGTAAACTACATCAATGGAACCCTAAATTTCATGTTATTATTTTCTCAATTTTTAAAACATAAGTAATGTTTTACAAATTTTTCCTTTAATCTTTCCAGTTGTAATTAATGCTTCAACTATAATTCTTTCAAGTTCAATCTTTTAATACAACAAATACTTGAAAAATATCAAAATATATCCATGATTCTAAGAAGATTTATTTGCATAAAATGATATAAAATAAGAAATATAAATCTATATAATCACTAAACATGCATAAAATCACAATATATTAAGTGCTTTTGAGCACTTATCACCTTTCTAACACTGTCTTTCCAGATTTGGAAGAAAAGGCCTTCCACCATGGTGTGATCACTTTTGACTAGGAGGAGAAGAGCCAAAATGGATTTGGAAGTGATTCTCTTAAGGCAACCAAGAAGGATGCTAACATAGAAGGTGATGCTTCTTAAAGCAAGGCTAGATGTGGATATCAGTAGGCTACTTCTTTGTGTTCTTTTGATTTTAGTTTCCACTAAAGTGCATGTACTTAGTGGCTTTAATTTCTAGTAGTAGACTCAATTTTTATATGGACCTTTTGTACATATATATAAATACACATATGCTTTGTTGCTTCATCATTTTTGTACTTTTGAGTTCTGCACTTTATTGTTATATTTCAGTAGAGACTCTTTGGTGAGGTCCATCATTGATATCGTCTATTTTGAGATGAAGGGTGATCCTTGACCATGCCCCTTATTGGGGTCTATGATCCACCGTGTTGGTACAAAATGGTGTGTACTTGTTGAGGGCAGGTCCAAATTGATTTAAATAGCTACAAGTCTATACATATGTGCCCTAATTGGCCATATATATTATGTCTCACCACATATGCTATGTCTAGCCATTAGTACCATGTTTGGTTGCCTTTCACTTGTCTGTCAACATGTGTCATCTTAGGCCATATGTTCCATGTTGAGCCATATGTGCAATGTTTGGCCATTTGTTCCATATTAGGCCACAAATGTCGTGTCTGGTCATGTGCTATTCAGTGGGCTTCTATCAGTATAGTTTTTCATGTGCCCAATAGCTAGTCTAGTCACTTTTAGTTTTACTGTGTACCCATTAGGATTGTGCCTAGACTTTTCCGCTTTTCAGTGACTTTTTTTCATTTTATCTAAGTAAGGATGGTTTTTGAACCAAGGTTTTCTAGTATACTAGTCCCCTATTTTGTGTGCTTGAGTTTATCAAGTCATATAAGTATTTGGCCTTGATACTTAAAAAAATTTTGTAGTTCTTGGTGGATTATTCCATCTTGACATAAGTATCATTGCACTCTAATTCTTCCTGGTGATTTTTATAAACATCCAAGGTTAGAGACCTAAGGTATCCAATGTGAGAAAATCTATATTTATATGGATAGGGTGCAAAAGTTGTAATAATTCCTAGACCCAAGGCATTGTTGTTGCCTTTTCAAAAGTTAGTCAAGGCCTATAGAGGTGGCATGCATAAATGGTAGAAACTCTTGAACCTAGAGCATCGTTACTGCCTTTTCAAAGGTCAATCAAAGCTTGTAGAGGTGAGATGTAGAAGTTGTAGAAAATTTTGAACTCATAGAGTAGTTGTTGCCTTTCCAAAGGTCAGTCAGGGCATGTAAATGTTAGGTGTAAAAGTAATAGCAGCTTTTGAACTTGGGGCATAGTTTCTACCTTTCAAAGATTAGTTAGACCCATATAGGTAGGATGCAAAAATTGTAGCAACTTATGAACCCAATGATACTAGCATGTGAACTTTTATAGTCCACACATGTTAGTCCTTTTATCATTTGGATTTCCGCTTTCCTTGTCAAATTCTATAAGTGTAGATAAAGAACAATTCTTTTTAGCCATTCAATGTTGAAGTGTTCTCTTTATTTATGAATTGAAATGACAAAATGAAATAAAACCTAAGTCTATGAATATAAAATGAAACAAAAAAATAAAGGAAAGGTACAACAAGGCTAGCTAGGTGCACTTTATTTTTGTCCCATGGTATTTTTTTCCCATTTGGACTCTCAAGGCGTAGTACGGAATTGAAATTGGAATTTAAAATAAAATCAATTTAAAGAAAATGCCCAAAAGAAAAGAAATATGTTGTTCGAAAATCAAATCAATGGGAAGAAAACTTCTAGGAAATTGATTTCATCTAATCTCTCATTATGCTTTACTCATATAGCTAATTTAATTTAATTCTATCTATTTGTTAGAAATCTCCAAAAAACATCCAAAAGCCTTTTTCGATAGTCAATTGGAAACATTCTTGTTCATCAATTTACATAAGAGTATGCAATTTAACAAATTACGAAAGCATTAAGACCAATGATTTTAATAGTACACATGTTAATGGAGATCAAGGTGCTGATCAAGTTGATTTTCCCAAATATTCTCAAGATCCTTTGCAAGGAATTGGTAGTCCAATGACTAGGGAAAAGACTAAGAGGATGAAGGAAGCTTTTGCAATGCTTGATCATGGAAGTGCAATACAAAGAGGTTGTGCTAGAAGAATCAAAATCTAAATTTGAAGATTCTAAAGCTTCCCCAAGGATGGCCTATTACCATTTTATGCAAGGGATAGTTTTGGAAGATCAAGTTGGGAGCAAAGATTGATTTAGGAAGTAATATTTTTGTTTTAACTAATTATGGGCCTTTTATATTTAGCAATTGTTGTTTTAGTGAATTGTGGGCTTTTTATTTTAAGTTTTTTAGTCTTTTATTTAATTGTGGACCTTTTATTTTCAGCAATTTTTATTTTAATTAATTATGGGCTTTTTATTTTAATTCTTTTAGTATTTTACTTTTTACGGTCAGAATAGGCCCATTAGGCCCCTTTCATCTAGGGTTTCTTGCTTTTATAGAAAAAGAGTTATGTAATTTGGACACAAAAATGAATATCATTAATGAAAAATA
The DNA here is from genome assembly GCA_030763125.1 of Hippophae gyantsensis. Taxonomy (NCBI): domain Eukaryota; kingdom Viridiplantae; phylum Streptophyta; class Magnoliopsida; order Rosales; family Elaeagnaceae; genus Hippophae; species Hippophae gyantsensis. Next base: position 48,010,383 of record CM061036.1, read on the forward strand.
TATTTCATAAAGATTTTTCTTTGCCTTCTTGTGTTCTTGATTGAATGCTTGAATTCAATTTATCAAAGGGAGTGATCGTCCTTTGTGGCATCTCAAAATTAGGGTTTTAAGAACTTCGTTTTCATAGGGTTCTAATATGATAATCTTCAACACATTCCTAGAAAATCAATCATTTCTATTCCTTTAAGTTTGTGGGTTCTTAGGTTGTTCACCTAAAGGGTTCGCATCATTTGGTATTAGAGTCTTGGTTGATAAAAATAGGGTATCTATCTTCATCTATCTTTGTTTTAAATTTTAGATTTTAAAAATATCATCCTTTGATTGTTTTCTGTGTTTATAAGTCATAAATCACAAAAAAAAGAGAAATTTTGTACTTTTGAGTCTTGTGTTTTCTTTCAATTTCATTGTTGTTGTTTTCGTATTTTGATTTTGTTTCATAGTTTTCTCTGTATCTTTTTCTTGATTCTATATTTCTATCTTCATTCTATTTTTGTTTTTCAAAAAAAAAAGAAGAAGAAGAAGAAGAAGAGGGTTGTTTAGTATCAAATTTTATTTTTGATAAAATGGAGTTGCAACTTTTTAAAGTCATAACTTTTGACATGGATAACGAAACGAGTATTATAATATATAAATTTGAAGCTCGTTTCAATTCTTACAAGAAAATTTTCTTTGCCTCGGTTTTTGCAAAATTTGAGTCCAAATTCCACCGTTTACACCGCTAATTGAGGGGTCAATGATTTATCGCAGCTTTTTACATTGTTTTCTATTCTTGTTCATTAGGGTTACAAATATTTTTTTTGTGAATTTATATTCACAGAAGCAGCAGCAGTAAAAAGAAAAAAAGAAGAACAAAATAAATAAATAAAAAGAGAGAACAAAAGAAGAAGAAAAGGAGAACATAGTAGTAGATTGTTCAATAATATAATTCTTGTTTTCTTAGTGTGTGTTCTTATTCTTGTTGAAATTGGTTTTCCTTTATTTTGTTCTTGCTGCCTACTAATTTAAAAAAAATGGAATCATAGTTGATCAAGATTCTTTCTTTAGAGTCCTCTTTGGTCAAGAGTCTTCTTTGCTCAAGAGTCTTCTTTAAGATTCCTCTTTGGTCAAGAGTCTTTCTTTAGAGTCCTGATGAGTGCTCAAAAAGCACTAAAATAACCATGATTTTATGCACATTAATTGATTAAAAATATATATATTTATATGTTTTATCATATATTTATATAAATTTGTCTTTTTCGGAATCACGGGTATTTTTATTGTTTTTCAGGTATTTTGGCTTAAAAACGCAATTTAAAGACTCAAAGAAGAATACTTGAAGCAATACATCACAAATAAATTAATAAATAAGTGGAAAAAGGTCAACAAACATGGAAAAATTGGACAAAATGGGTCGAAAAGGTCAAAAATGTCAAAAAGACGGAAATCGCGCCCGCGCGCCCAGCCGCCGCGCCCAGCACCCAGCTCCGCCCAAAACTGCGCGCGGGTTACTGTTCATGCCCGCAGCACTGCGCGCGGGTTACTGTTCACCAGCGCGCGCAGCGCCCAGCAGCCGCCCAGCCGCGCGCCCAACGCGTTTTTGACCCATTTTTCACGTGCAGCCGCCCCCATGACGTCATGCTGACGTCATTGATGACCTCAGCAGGTCCAAAACACGTTTTTTATTTTTTTAATATTTTTTTTAACATTTTTTTAATCATTTTTCTCTCCATCCTCAGCTCTAAATACCTCCTTTCCATTCACTTCAAAACACACCTTCAAAACACACTTCTCTCTTCTTTCTTTCTCTCTTTTCTTAGATTTTTAGGTTTTTTTTAGTTTTTCTTAGTTTTTAGTTAATTTCTCTTAGTTTTAGAGTTCTTCCCTTTTTGGGAAGAACTAGTTATGTTTTTGTAATTTTTCTAGCTTTTTGATTCAATAAATGGGAGTGCAAATTCATTGGAGGTTTTCCAAAGAACGGGAATAGCATCAAGTTCTCAGAAGGATTTTATTTTCTTTACGCTTATTTTTTATGCTTTATTCTTACATGTTATATTTAATTTGTCCGTGATTAAATTTAACTCATTTGTTTATAAACATGATGTAATAATAACGTTGTTATGCCATAAATATTAAATAGGTAAAAATCTCTAAAATGAATTGATTTTATTTTTATTCAAGATTTTATATTAAGAATGTTAGAGAGAAATATATTATTTTTCATTACAAACTTAAATCAAAATTAGATTTTAAGGTTTAGTTATCCTGTCGATTTAGAGTAGTCTTTTATTTGATGGTACAATCGCCTAGGTAGTTAGAGTGAAGCTCTATTTCAAAAGTTTTTATAAGAATTATTATCTGAAAATGTATTGACAACATGTTTTAGTGGTTTTAAAACTTGAAAGTTAGTACTGGATAACAAAATTCTTAGGTTTAATTTGGACACCTTGAATAAAGTTTAAATCGTCTAACCCCACCAAAGGTGGCATTTAAATGGTTCATTTTCAATCTCTTAGAAAAAGAAATTAATTTAATTAACCAAATTAGTTATCAACCCCACCCATAGGTGTTAATTGATTTGTTTAGTTAACAAAGAATATCTAACCCCACCAAAGGTGGTATTCATATAAAAAAGAGAGAATCAATAAATATCAATTCATATCTTTAATAACCTAATTAATATGAGCAAGCATAATTAACTTAGTTATTATATCCATAAATACTCCACTATTTTAAATGATAAAATTTGCATAAATATTTATTGAATCTTTGTTTATTTTTATGTTAATAGATTAAAAACACAAAACCCAAAATATCGTGACAGGATGTTTAGGATTTAATTTCGTTTTTAAAAGTTTGAATAATAAATTAAAAACCACATACATTCCTTCCTTAGATCGACCTTGGGAGTATACTTATCATTTTCTACGAAATGATTCGTGCACTTGCGAGAGTTTTATAAATAGATAAAACCAAATGAACGGGCAGGATCGGCGATGTCGGTTCTGCCCCGATCAAGTCCTCCTTGGTCAAGAGTATTTCTTTAGAGTTCTCCTTGGTTAAGAGTCTTTCTTTAGAGCCCTCTTTGGTCAAGAGTCTTTCTTTAGAATCCTCTTTGAACTTTCTTTCTTTAGAGTCATCTTTGGACTTTCTTTCTGTCATACTTTGCCATTAAGTTCTTTCAAAATTCTGAATTTTGAGATTGTTACCAATAAAATGGTTACTTCTTGAGATTAGCTGGATTTTTTTATTTTGTTAAGAATACAAAGGAGGTTAGCGTGAGCTTTGATTCGTAAAAAAAAGAGCAAAAATAGTGTAAAAAGAGAGCAAAAATAGTGTGAAAAGGAGTATTAACAATATTATTTTAGAGAAAACACTTGAGGGTATGCATGGATTATCTCATTGTATTTTATAGGTTAACAACATGATTAAGGATAAAGTGGAACCATAAGAGGTTGACTTGAAATTCTTCATCAAATCTATTCATGACCAATTTAATAGGATGAATGCAAGGTTGGATGATTTAGAATCCTCTTCCAATTCACAATCACATAGAAAATGACATAGAAAACATAAGTTCGAGGAAGAAGATGCTAATTCCAATGTGGAAGAGAGAACCAATTATAAATGGGACAAAAAGACTAACTACAAAGAAGATAGCAATATAGGCAGTATAAAGATGACAATTCCGCCCTTTCAAGGGAAAAAAGGTCATGAGTAATATTTGGAGTGGGAAAGAAAGGTTTAGGATGTGTTTGATTATCATAATTACTCTAAGGAGAAGAAAGTAAAGCTAGAAATCATAGAATGTGCATATTATGCTGGTATATGGTGGGATCAATTGGTGGTCAATAGGCAAATAAATGATGAGAGACCTATTAGGTTATGGGAAGAGATGAAATTGGTGATGCGTAAAAGGTTCATACCTAGCCATTACTATTTTAATCTATATAGAAAGTTGCAAGGGCTTTTCCAAGGTTCCATGAGTGTAGAAGATTATTATAAGGAGATAGAATTGGCCATGATTAGAGCAAACATAGAGAAATATAGAGAAGCGACAATGGCCAGATTCATTTCTGGATTAAACACGGAAATTGCTGATGTGGTTGAATTACAACATCACATAGAATGGAAGAACTACTTCATAAAGCCATTAAAGTGGAGAAGTAAATCAAGTCCAAAAGGTTTAGATCTAGTTCGTCCTCTAGTTCTCCATGGAAATTAACTTGGAAGGACAACAAAGTTTCCTTTAGAATAAAAGGTGAAGCTAAGTCAAGTAATTTAGTTGCTATTCCTAAAGGTAAACTTGAAACAAAAACTCCTACTAAGTCATGTGATATTAAGTGTTGTAGGTTCCAAAGACTTGGACATATTACTTCTGAATGCCGAAACAAAAGGGTGATGGTTGTACGTGATAACAAAGATATCGAGAGTGCTTGTTCAAGTGACGATGAAATGGCACCATTAGAGGATTTTTTTGATGTAGAATTGGAAGAAACTGTGCATGGGGAATTACTTGTTCCAAGGAGAGCCCTCAATACATAGCCTAAGAGTGAAGGAGATAAGGAGAAATGTGAGCATATTTTTCACACAAGATGCCATGTGAAGGATAAGGTATGCACAGTTATTATTAATAGTAGGAGTTGCACTAATGTAGCTAGTATTTTGTTGGTGGAATAGTTGAACTTGAAGTGGTAAAAGCATCCCAAATCGTACAAGCTATAATGACTGAATGATTGTGGAGAAGTGAATGTCAACAAATAAGTTTGGGTTCCTTTTTCAATTGGCAAGTATGAGGATGAGGTTCTTTGTGATGTGGCACCAATGTATGTTGCTCGTATTTTGCTTGGGCATCAGTGGAGTTTGATAGGAGGGTGATGCATGATGGGTATAAAAATCGATACTCTTTTGAAATGAACAACAAAAAATTTCTATTAGCCCCTATCAAACCTATGCCAACTTAAGAGGACCAAATTAGGATAGCAAGAGAGTGCAAGTTGAAAGAAAAACAAAAGTGTGAGCAAGAAGAAAATTAGAAAGGAGAGAAAAGTGAGCAAGGAGAGGAAATAAAAGAAAAAATGCATAAAAAACATGAGATTAAGAGTGTAATGGTGGCAAGGCAACAAGTACTTGTACTTATGTACACATATATTTATCTTTCTACTAATGATCTTAACTCATCTTTGTCTAGTGTTATTGTGTCTTTATTGTAGGACTTTGAGGATCTATTTCATAAAGAAATTCCCCATGGATTACCTCCTTTGGGAGGATTTGAGCATCAAATAAAATTCACACTTGGATTTGCAATACCAAACCAACTTCCTTATACAGTTAATTATGAGGAAACAAAGGAGATACAAAGGCAAGTGGATGAGTTGCTACAAAAGGGATTTTTAAGGTAGAGTCTCAGCCCATGTTTAGTTCTTGTTATCTTAGTCCCAAAGAAAGATGGAACATGACACATATGTGTGGATTACCGCGTTATTAACAGGATAATGGTAAAGTATAGACATCCAATCCCTAGGTTAGATGATATGCGTGCTTGATGAGTTGCATAGCTCTCATTTGTTTTCTAAAATGGACTTAAAGATTAGCTATTATCATATTCATATGAAAGAAAGAGATGAATGGAAAATTGCATTTAAGAATAAATATGGATTGTATGAATGGTTATTAATGCCTTTTGGTTTACCTAATGCACCTAGTACATTCATGAGGTTAATGAAGCATGTCTTGTTTGCTTTCTTGGGGAAATTTGTGGTAGTTTACTTTGATGATATTTTAATCAACAGCAAAAATTTACGAGAACATGTGGAACACTTGCATGCAATTTTTAGTTTGTTGAGAGAGAACAAGTTGTATGGTAATCTTAAAAAGTGCACATTTTGAATGGAATCTGTTTTGTTTCTTGGATTTTTCGTTAGTTCATAGGGTATTAGTGTCGATGAAGAAAAGGTAAGGGCAATAAGTGATTGGCCTATACCTAAGAATGTGAATGAGTTAAGAAGTTTCCATGGTTTAGCAAGTTTTCATCGAAGGTTTGTTAAAGATTTTAGTTTTATTATTGTTCCTTTGAATGAACTTGTTAAAAAGAATGTTGTTTTTGAGTGGGATGATGTGCATGATCGAGCGTGTAACACTTTAAAAGAAAAACTAACAAATGCACCTTTGTTGTGTTTGCCTAAATTTGATAAAGATTTTGAGATAGAATGAGATACATCAAGGATTGACATATGAGTTGTTTTAATGCAGGATTCCAAATAAATTGCATATTTTAGCAAAAAGCTAAGTGGGGAAATGTTGAATTATCCTACTTATGACAAGGAGCTTTATGCATTAGTAAGAACTCTTCAAACATGGTAGCATTACTTATGGCCAAGGGAATTCAGCATTCATTCCAATCATGAGAGTTTGAAGTTTTTGAAAATCCAAGGTATGCTTAATAAAAGATATGCTAAGTCATTGAAGTTTATAAAAATGTTTCCTTATGTAATCAAATACAAGCATGGGAAGGACAACATTATGGCAGATGCATTGTCTAGGAGGTACATATTACTTAATTCATTGCAAACTAAATTACTTGGTTTTGAATTGCTCAAGGAATTGTATACTAATTATTTTGATTTTTGCCAAGTATGGAATGCATGTGATAAGTATGCGTCTGGTGATTTTTATAAGCATGAAGTTTATTCAAGAAAGATAAATTATGTGTTCCTATATGTTATGTTCTGGAGTTGCTTGTTATGGAGAGTCATTAGGGAGGTTTGATGGGTCACTTTTGCAAAATCTTTATTATATACCCTTTTACCTGTACCTAATCAACCTAGGATTGATATATCTATGGATTTGTTTAGGATTACCAAGGTCTCAAAGTGGTAAGGATAGCATCTTTGTTGTTGTTGATATGTTTAGTAAATGGTTCATTTTATTGCATGTTCAAAAACCAATGACGCAACACATATTGATTATTTTTTCTTTAAAGAAGTGGTTCGTTTGCATGGATTTCCTAAGACAATTGTTAGTGATAAAGATGTTAAGTTCCCAAGTCATTTTTGGCAGACTGTATAAACTGGGAAGTAAATTTTTATTTTCTACTGTTGCACAACCTCAAATGGATGGTCAAACTGAAGTAGTTAATAGAACACTCACTACTTTACTGCGTGCTATCATTCAAAAGAATATAAGGCATTAGGAGAAGTTTGTTTCCACACATTGAGTTTGCATATAATAAGACTATTCATTCGACTTCATTTTCTCATTTTGAATTTGTTTATGGCTTTAATCCTTTAACACCTATTGATATTTTTCCTTTGCCTACTAATGAGCATGCTAACTATGATGGTAATAAAAAGGTAGATTTTGTGAAGGATTTACATGCTAGAGTTTGAGCCAACATTGAAAGGAATAATGGGCAATATGCTAAGAAAGCCAATAAAGGGCGCTTGAAGGTTGTTTTCGAAACTGGAGATTGGGTTTGGGTGCAAATGCATAAGGAGATTTTTCCTACACAACGGAAATCAAAATTGTAGCCTTAAGGAGATGGACCTTTTCATGTCTTCGAAAGGATGAATGATAGCACCTATGAGATAGATTTCACAAGTGACTATGGTAATTTTAATGCATCTTTTAATGTCATCAATTTATCTTTGTTTGATGTAGGTGATTCGATTATGAATCTTTTTGAAGAGGAGGGGAATAATGGAGATCAAGGTGCTGATCAAGTTGATGTTCCCAAATATTCTCAAGATCCTTTCCGAGGAATTGGTGGTCCAATGACTAGGGAAAAGACTAAGATCATGAAGGAAGCTTTGTAAGGCTTGATCATGAAAGTGCAATAAAAAAATGTTATGATAAAAGAATCAAAAATTAAATTCGAAGATTCTATAGCTTTACAAAGGATGGTCTATTACCTTTTTATGCTAGGGATAGATTTGGAAGATCATAATGGGAGAAAAGATTGATTTAGGAAGTGATATTTTATTTTCGCTAATTATGGGCCTTTTATGTTTAGCAATTGTTGTTTTAGTGAATTGTGGGCTTTTCATTTGAAGTCTTGTAGTCTTTTATTTAATTGTGGGCCTTTTATGTTTAGCAATTTTATTTTAGTTAATTGTGGGCTTTTTATTTTAAGTTTTTTAGTATTTTATTTTTTAAGATTGGAATAGGCCCATTCCACAACTAGGAACTAAATTTTTATTTTTCTACTATTGCACATCCTCAAATGGATGGTCAAATTGAAGTAGTTAATAGGACACTCACTACTTTGCTGCGTGCTATCGTTCAAAAGAATATATGGTAGTGGGAAAAGTGTTTTCCACACATTGAGTTTGCATATAATAGGACCGTTCATTCTAATTCTTCATTTTCCCCTTTTGAAGTTATTTATGGCTTTAATCCTTTAACACCTATTGATATTTTACCCTTTGGCTACTAATGAACTTGCTCATCTTGATGGTAAGAAAAATACAAATTTTGTGAAGGTTTACATGCTAAAGTTTGGGCCAACAATGAAAAGAATAATGAGCAATATGCTAAGTAAGTCAATAAGAGGCGTTTGAAGGTTGATTTCCAACCTGGAGAATGGGTTTGGGTGCACATGTGTTAGGAAAGGTTTCCCACACAATGGAAATCAAAATTGGAGCCTCAAGGAGATGGACATTTTCAAGTCTTGGAATGGATCAATGATAACACCTACAAGATAGATTTTCCAAATGACTATGGTAATGTTAGTAGAACTTTTAATTTCACTGATTATCTTTGTTTCATGTAGGCGATTCGAGGATGAATATTTTCGAAGATGAGGGGAATAATGGAGATCAAGGTACACTAATCAAGTTGATGTTCCCAAATATTCTCTAGAGGATGAAGGAATTTTTGTAAGGCTTGATCATGGAAGTGCAATAAAAAGAGGCTGTGCTAGAAGAACTAAAAACTAAATTCAAAGATTCTAAAGCTTCGCCAAGGATGGGCAAAGGGCTTTCTATTCAAGGGATTGATTTGGAAGGTCAAGGTGGGAGCAAAGATCTATTTTCGAAGTGGTATTTTTGTTTTAGTTAATTGTGGGCTTTTTATGTTTATCAATCTTTTATTTTAGTGATTTGTGGGCTTTTTATTTTAAGTCTTTTAGTCTTTTATTTTTTAAGGATAGATTAGGCAAAATTCATAATTAAATAGGCCTATTAGGCCTATTTCATCTAAGGTTTTTTGTTTAAGGGTTTCTTATTTGTAAGAAGAAGAGCTATGTAATTAAAAGGCAAGAACGAATATCATTAATAAAAAGTACATTTCATAAAGCTTTTGCTTTGCCTTCTTGTGCTCTTGATTGAATGCTTGAATTTGACTTATCATAGGGAGTGATTATTCTTTGTGGCGTCTCAATATTGGGATTTTAAGGATTTTGTTTCCTTAGGGTTTTAATTTGATCATCATCAACATGTTCTAAAAAAATCAATAATTTATATTCCTTTAAGTTCATGGATTCTTAGGTTGTTCTCTTAAAGGTCCGCATTAGTGAGTGTTGGTGATATTTGTGAATTAAACATACAAATATAATTTTTTTCTAGGTTTATCCTTTAATAATATTTTTAAATCGAAGAAACTATCAAACTCCAATGATTACAATCTAGATGTATCTTTGTTTTTATGCATGTTAGATACATAGGAAAATTTTGAGATTAGGCTACCAGATCGATTGAGACATGTCTTGATCAGTCTATTCAATTTAAAAAGTCTCAAATTAATTTTTTTATTGTCTAGATCCATTGTGAATTGATTAGATCGATCAAACTAAGTACTTGATCGATTGAGTGGCCATGACTTTGATTTTAAAACCTATTTTTAACTCGAATTGAACTAGATTTTTAGTATAATTTCCTCTTTCTTTAAAACTTTTTAATTGATTTTATGGACAAAATAGTAATTTTACTTTGGCTTAGTGCTTCAAAATGTACTATGTATACAAACCTAAGCACACAGCTTTATCTATAGAAGAGCATTATTGAGCATTATTCTCTTCATCTTATTCTCTCTCTCTTATTTTTCAAAACCTATTTAAGTGAACTTTTTCCATTGAGTTAATTTGTCAAATAATTTTGGTTGTGGTTGATAATTAACAAGATTACATTATTTGTGATTTGTGTTGTAAATTGATTATTATAGAGTTTCTAGTTGATTTCAATTTATTTGATATATTTATTAAATCATCTAGTAATGGTTATTTATTATTGAATCTACTTTAGGACACCAATTTTCACTTGTGCTATTGTACTAACTTTTCAGGTGTTAGCTATATATATTAAATTACCCATGTGACTTAAGTTATTGAAATATTGATTTGAATCCAAACACCTTTCTTCTAGAGACTTTGATGAAAGTAGTGGAATGTAAATAGATTACTTGAGAATGCTACCTTGCTTGGTAGTTTGAGTCCTAGCATTGTCATTAGATCTTATTTTTCATAGTGGATAGTTATAAGGTCCAGTGGACTCGTGGTTTTCCACTTAGGTCATTGGTGTGGCCTTGATTATTTCCACCTAAAACTCTTGTTTGTGATTTATATTTCCTATTTACTTTATTTAGGCATGGTTTCATGCTTGGCCATTTACAAAAAAAAATTAATTTTTCATAATTTTGTTGATTATCTATTCACCCCTCTAGCTAATTAGATCCATAACTCAAAAAGTAACTTTCACTATGGACACAATACATTTGGTTATCTTGAAAGGATCAATCAATCCAAATAATGCCAAAATACCTTTTCTAACTAAATACGCAAGTTCTAAAATTTGTACAAACTGATGAAAATTAACATCATTTACACAAACTTTCTCTCAGTAAGCACATCTAGTAAAAACTCAATGACATTGTGCACAAGTGTTTAAAGTAATTCCACAAAACTCCCAAGCATATGACTCAGATAATACATGCATCTTAATGCTCATATATTAGCCCTTTTTCATAGTTAACGCAGCTAATTCTATTGTAGGGTTCATATCACAATTGCCATACACATATATGATGTTTTCAACATGTTCATTTATTTCTACTCGTATCATAGCTAATATTCTAAATGTAATAACCTAAATATACTTAAATATAGCTTCTAAATTCCAAATAGAAAATGAAATTTCCTTTGCTACAAATGTGTTTGTGCATGTGCTTTCCCTATCCCTCTACACTTTATTCATCTACAAAAAACAATTAAACACAAATACTAAAAATATGTTAGATTATCTCTCAATAAGGGTCACGTTTAAAGTCTTTAACTAGACCCTCTTATATTTTCAAGGATCATTCAAATAAACCAAAGAGACCTTTCCCTCATGCATGTTTATAACCAAGTATTTAGCCATTGACCATTTTCCATGAACTCGTTATTTATCTTAGTGTCTTTAATTTCTACAACTCAAGAGTGAAATACTTTTGTGAACAAATATAGTTTTGACCATTGTGACTTTGGCTTACCCAAAAATATCCTTAAGGGTGTCTATATAACAAGACTTGTTATCCTTCTTCAAAAGTTGATGAAATAGCTTCTTGTCATGCCACTTCTTTGTTCTTTCCTTATATACTCCTACACTCTCATAGGCTTTCCATCTAAGTTCATAAAGCTCTTTAATTTGCAACATTATGTGCTTTCCAATAGTTTTCATACTCATATTTAACTTCTTTATGGATTGGAGGGCTCTATTCTCCAATTTTCAGTAGTAAGTGACAAGTTTTTCCAAACACCAAGCAATATAGAGACATTCTTATAGCAGTTTTGAAAGCTATCCTATAAGTCCACAATGCATCATCAAGTTTAGATGACCAATCTTTACTTGAGGTGCTCATTACTATCTCCAAAACACTTTTTATCTCTCAATTGGAGATTTATACTTGTCCAATCATTTGAGGGTGATACATGGTACACACCTTGTGCTTGAAGCAATAGCTTACTAATTGGTGGACAAAATTATAGTCTACAAATTTTGTATGATTTATAAAATAGCTCACAAGTGCACACAAATCACTTATAGAAAATGATAAGTATACTTTCAAGGTTAGTCTAAAGAGGAATCATGAGATTTTTATATTAATCAACAAATTCTTAAATTGAAATTAATAACCTAAACATATTGTCACAATTGTTTTGGATTGAGATTAAAGTAATTAAACATTTATCATGTAGTGGAGAATTTATGAGATATATCAGTTAGTTAATTATGTTTGTTTAATATTAAATAGGATATTAAAGATAGGAGTTAAGATTATTGATTTTCTTTTGTATTTAAAAATAGAATATTTATTAAGTCTACCATTTATCATTAAATAAAATAATTTACCGCATTCGGTTGGGTCTAGCAGTTAATTTTAATTAAATTATGCTGCTTTTCTAAGAGAAAAGTTTCCCAATAAAAATGGCATTTAATTGACTTAATAACGAGAGATTATCTTCCAAACTAACCCGTATATAGGAGATTCAAAGGTAGGTTGAAAAGTACTTGACCAAAGGTTAAGTAAGGGAGATCCTAAGTCTATGTGCAGTTCTCATGCTACTCATGCCCAAGAATGATAGATCAAGTGTAATGTGTGTTGATTGCCGAGACATCAACAACATTATGGTAAAATATTGACATCCTATCCCTAGACTAGATGACATGCTAGATGAGTTGCATGGTTCTTTTGGTTTTTTTCAATAGAGCTGTAATGGAGATTGAGGTGGCGACCAAGAGTATGATTACAAATATAATAAAGAATCTTAATATCCTAAAAATATTCTGAAGATCATACTAATACTCTTATGATCTAACAAAGGGTATAGAATTGGAATATCAAATAGAAAGATTAATTTTGGAAGCAATTTTTTTTTGTTGCGGTTAATTATGGGCCTTTTATGTTTAGCAATTTTCTTTTTAGTGAATTGAGGAATTTTGTATTGCTTATTTATCTTAATTATTTTTAGCCTTTATTCCTTATGGATGGATTAGGAACAATCCACAACTAATTAGGCCTACTAGGGTTGAATTAAGTCTAGTGTTTCTTTCTTTAAGATAAATTTCTTCTACTAATTTGTTGCTTAAGAAACAAAATAAAAACCTTGTAATGGAGGGAAAACTGATATCATCCATGAAATATTATTTCAAAAATATTTTTTCTCTGCCTTATGGTGTTGTTAATTGTTTGCTTGAATTCAAATTATGAAAGTGGGTGATCATGCTTTGTGGCGTCTCAAATTTGGAGTTTTATGGACTTGTTGTTGTTTTCATGTTTGGATTTTGTTTCATAGTTCTCTATGACAACTTTGTATTTTTTATTTTTCTTTTGTTTCTGTGTTCAATCGATCTTTTTTCTTAAAAGAAAGTTGAGAAAGAAAAAAAAAGAAGAGTGCTAATGTTCACAATTTAAAAAAAACAAAACATTTGATAAATCATAGTTGTAACTTTAAACCATTATAACTGTTGACTATGTTGTCGAAATGACTATTATAATATATCAAATTGAAGCTCGTATCGATTACCCTTATGCAAGTAGCCATTGCAATAGAACCTCATTTTTCAAACCCAAATTCCATTGTTTACATCACTTACTGAGGGTTTAAAGTTTATGTAGCACCTTTTCCATTTTTACATGTTTTTAGTTTTTTTCAATGGAGCTATAATGGAGATTGAGGTGGCGACCAAGAGTATGATTACAAATATACTAAAGAATGGAATATCAAATGTAAGGATTAATTTTGGAAACAATTTTTTTTTACTTAGGTAATTATGGGCCTTTTATGGTTAACAATTTTCTTTTTAGTGAACTGATGAATTTTATATTACTTCTTTATCATAAGTGTTTTTAGTCTTTTATTCTTTATGGATGGATTAGGCACAATCCACAACTAAATATGTCTATTAGGGTTGAATTACATATATTGTTGCTTTCTTTAAGATAAATTTCTTCTACTGATTTGTTGCTTAAGAAAGAAAACAACAGTCATGTAATTGAAGGAGAAGTGAAATCATCAATGAAAATTTATTTCAGAAAGATTTTTGCTCTACCATCTGGTGTTGGTGATTTTTTGCTTGAATATAAATTATGAAAGTGGGTGATCATCCTTTGTGGCATCTCAAAGTTGGAGTTTTATGGACTTGTTGTTGTTGTTATCGTGTTTGGATTTTTTTTTCATAGTTCTCTTTGACAACTTCGTATCTTTTTGTTGTTCTTTTGTTTCTATGTTCAATTGATCTTTTTTCTTCAAAAGAAAGTCGAGAAGGAAAAAAAAGTAGAGTGTTGATGTTCACAGTTTAAAAAAAACATTTGATAAATCAGAGTTGCACCTTTTCCGTTTTGCATGTTGTAGGTTTTTGTATAGAGCTATAATGGAGATTGAGGTGGCGACCAAGAGTATGTTTACAAATATTCTAAAGAATCTAAATATCGTACAAATATTCTCATGATCCAACACAGGGGATAGATTTGGAATATCAAATGCAAGGATTAATTTTGGAAGCAATTTTATTTTGTTTAGTTAATTATGGGCCTTTTAAGGTTAGTGATTTTCTTTTTAGCAAATTGAGGAATTTTATATTACTTATTTACCGTAAGTATTTTTAGTCTTTTATTCCTTACAGATGCATTAGGTACAATCCACAACTAAATAGGTCTACTAGGGTTGAATTACATCTAGTGTTTCTCTCTTTAAAATAAATTTCTTCTAGGGTATTGTTCATTAAGAAAGAAAATAACAGCCTTGTATTGGAGGGAGAACTGATATCATCAATGAAAATTCATTTCATAAATATTTTTGCTCGGCCTTATGGTGTTCTTGATTGAATGCCTAAATTCGAATAATGAAAGCGAGTGATCATCCTTTATGGCTTCTCAAGTTTGGAGTTTTATGGACTTCTTGTTGTTGTTTTCATGTTTGGATTTAGTTTCGTAGTTCTCTTTGAAATCTTCCTATATTTTTATTGTTCTTTTATTTCTGTGTTCAATCGATCTTTGTTCTTCAAAAAATATTGAGAAGGAACTTTAAATCTTACCACAAATGATTTATCAAATGAATTAGGACTCTCATATGGGGTAGCTATTGGAAGGACATTCTCATCAAAACATTCATCATTATGTGATGGATGGTAAGACTATACAGATTGCATTGGAGATATTGTACCACTACCTGATGGCATCTACATTCTTGGCATAAAGAGAGGACCAATAGGATGACTATATCCCAAATAGGATATAGGTTGGGCACTGAGAGATTTCATGGGTGGCATGCCTGCAATGGATGATTGCATGCCTGGCATGGATGGTTGTATGCCTAGCTAATAAGGCATGCCTTGATTGTAGTATAGTGCCATGTATGACATGTGTTATGATTGATATTCCTTTAAAGTGGTAATCTCACTTAACACTGAGGCTTTAAAGAAGCTGAATTCTTTTTCAATTTTACAGTACTTCTCCTTATTGACCATTTGAGGCTTTTGTTTTGGAATATTAAAAATTCCATATAACTATCATATTGGCTTCCTCCCCTAACATGACCAGGATCCTCGCATCCAAATACATGATATGTAGCATCTCTATTTGGTTGTTCGATTATTTCACCCCTGGCTATTTGTACTTGAACATCTTTCTACAAATAATAAAGTAAAAAAAAACATAGCATACATTATAAAAACAATATGCAAAAATCATAAGGACTTTGTATCAAGTTAAATTACAAACCAACTTATTGAGTTATTCTTATCCTCGTTTAGTCATTGGTCTTAACTTCTTCATTTTAGGGGTCTTTGTTTCTATATACAATTCAAATTGGGTAACCAATCTACCCAATTCATCTTCCTACATAAACTAAATAAATTACCATGAAATCAACTTAAATTTGAGGAAAATAAATATAAAAATATTTATAAATTAACAAGTTCATAATACCATTTTTTATCTAAATTTAGGATTTGATGACCTCCTAGTATGGTTCGGAAGAATATTTTGCATTTTTATATTCTAATGGTGTTCCCTAATAATTTGAAATTCATCCGTACGTCTATAATCCACGAAGTCTTTCCATACTTAGGGTTCAATCCAGGGGTGTTCTTTAGGGATTTTTTCAGTTATTCTTCATCAAGTGGTTCCAAATATGGAAATACATAATTTCTGGCCAATGTGGAAGTTTTATATTCCTTCCATGCCTTATTTGCAATCTTATAACACTTGTTCTTCAAAGTATCAGGGACTTTAAAACAATTCTATAAAAACGCACATTTTAGATGAGATATGATACAAAAAAAATATAATATATGTAATTAGTTATAAAACAAAAGAGACTTACATAAATGGTTTTCCATATCTTGTACTTTTTAGCATCATCAACATTAGTCCAATCACTTATATTTATTTTTATACTTGACTTCAGAAGTCTACCAATAGAAGATTTCAATTGTTGGCAATTTTCTCCTAATGGATTACTAGTAGCATCAAATTGAACGGGTACTCTATCATTTGGGTTAAGTGGAGCATCAAGTATATTAGCCCAAACCCTTCTTTTCAAATGCCATGAAATATCTACAAACAATGATAAAATAGAAATTAATTGATAATTTTAAGTCTGAACATATAAACGAGAGTTATTAGAATAATATAGATCGTACATTATGTTTAATTAGGTTGTTGATCATATATATATAATTTTTCATAATCACTTTGAGTCTATAATTAAGAATCATTGTCATCAACTAGATCATCACATACATTAGGAAATTTTTTTGAGAAATGACTAATATTGGATAATGTATCAAGAATGTCATCATCTTCTAAAGCATCGTAATGGTAGAACTCTTTTGTGGAGGCGTTAACACAACATACCATCTTATATAAATTTGATTGCTCACTTAAAATACTTGTTTTGCATGAAGTGCTAACATGAAAGGATCATTAGTGTGACTTATCTTGGATAAATTTACAAGGGTAAATCCAAAATCATCTATTGTATATCCAACATTGATAACATCTTCAACATAATAACACAATAATATTGTTTCATGAAAGACCTCATAATTGAGTTCCCAAATTTCTTGAAATTTTACGGTAATATGTTCTTCTATCATAAAGTATAGGATTACCATATTTTGAATTGAAAAATTGCCTAGTTTGTGCAACCATCTTCACACCACTATTTTGATATACTCGGACTTTTTCCCTTGCTTGAGTCGTAAACCTCGATCCATTAATTGTGAAGCTAGAATATGATTTGACATCAAATTTAGGACCATGTGTAAGCCATTCTAAACTTTCTGTTATTTTATGATTGGGTTTGTTGAGTTCAACTAGAATCAATGTATGTAAAAACAAGAAATGTGTTTAAACACTATATAGAAGTACTAAATAATTCTTTTATGTGACACTTACATGGTTACGAAACCAATTAATAAGCTCTTGTTTATGTTCATCAAACAACCATTTTTCTCCTCCTTTTTTTCATAATGAGGATCAATCTTTAGTAAGTTTAAATAAATTCTATAATGTTGTTCAAGATATATCAATTAGGTATAATTAATAGTTAAATAAATAATTTTATTTTAAATGAAAAGGTTGAACCTGTCATCACTTACTCTATGTATGGTTGTGCCTCATTATTATTTACCAAAATGATTCGGTGTGCTTTTTCCCATCGAGTGCGATTAGTAAACAATTTTTTACTTCCACCAAGCATAGGGTTACCAACTTAGATATTGTGATGTTCTAAGAACAACTTGTGTATATGATTCCCAATTTTAGTGTAACCATTAATGTATTGAGAACAAAATTCAATGTAACGTTCCACTATGCATCCTTCGTGATGATTTCTATTATTTACATATCCTTTAAGGACTTTCATGTATCTCTCAAAAGGATATATCCATCTTATGTAAGT
Source organism: Hippophae gyantsensis (assembly GCA_030763125.1). Lineage (NCBI taxonomy): Eukaryota > Viridiplantae > Streptophyta > Magnoliopsida > Rosales > Elaeagnaceae > Hippophae > Hippophae gyantsensis. The sequence continues at coordinate 48,028,237 of CM061036.1, forward strand.
AGGACCACACAATTGAACCTCTCGAACTAAATGAACATGCAAGTGAATCATTATATCCAAAAAAGGAGGAAAATATCTCTCAAGTAGACATAAATTTTCCACAACATCTTTCTGTAAAGAGTTTAACTCATCAATTGATATAGATTTTTTTGCATATTGTATTGAAGAATAAACAAAGATGAATTATTTATAATCAAACTTGTTTTGGAAGAATTGACCTAAGAGCAACTAGTAATAACTGTTGCATTAAGACATGATAGTCATGTGATTTCAATCTATAAAGTTTATTATCGGTAATAGACACAAAATTTCTTAAGTGAGATGAGTAACCATCAGGAACTTTCACACCAGCCAAAAATTTACAAAACACATCCTTCACTTTTGTTGACATTGTACATGATGCTAGTGGCAAGTATGTTTGATTCTTATCATTTTCCACCCTTGGTGCCAATTCAAGTCGTATGCCTAGTTTCTTTAAATCCAGTCTTGCTTTAATTCTATCCTTCATTTTTCCAAGTATATTAAGTAATGTACCAATCAAGCTCTCACATACATTTTTCTCAATATGCATGACATCTATGATGTGACAAATGTGTAGGTCTTTCCAATAAGGTAATTCCCAAAATATTGATTTTTTATTCCAACAACCATGATATACTTATTCAATAACATTTTCCTTTTCACCCATTTTATTAGTTGACCTCTTTCATTTCATTCCATCAATAAGTATTGTTTTTTTCATCTTTCCATATTTTTTGAATGTTATACCATTCAGTTGCCTTAATATCTCAATACCTCATAAAGGACTTGGTGTAGGATCATGATCTTCTTCACCATCGAACGGTTTTTTTTGTATCTAAACTTGTGTCCAGATGAAAAAAATATTCTATGTCATCTATTAGACATCTTTCTTTCATGAACAAGATAAGTTGTAGAAGTGCTATCACTACAAATAGGGCATCCCATATAACCTTTTGTTGCATGTCTTGATAAGTTCTTATAGGCAGGAAAATCATTAATTTTTTATGAAAGGACCCCCTCATGTTAATGTATTATTCTTTATGTGCATCGTAAAAATTTACACTATCATTCCACAACGTATTTAAATAATCTATCAGAGACTGCAAATGTACATCAATATCAACTCCAGGTTGTTTTGGTCTTGAGATCAATAATGTTATCATTATGAATTTTCTTTTCATACACAACTAGGGAGAAAGGTTATATGTTACCATAATTACTAACCAATAGCTATATCTACTACTAAGGGAACTATGTGGATTAACTCCATCAGTAGCAATGGCAAGACAAAGATTATGCCAATCAAATACAAATTGAGGGGATAATTTATCTGCTACTTCCCAATTTGGAGAATCACAAGGATGACATAGTATCCCATCAACTAATCGATTACTTGAATGCCAAGTCAACATCTTTGATTTCTCTTTACAATTAAATAACCTTTGAAAGCAAGGAATCAGAGGAAAGTACCAAAGAACTTTTGCAGGCATGCCTTTATGAAGTGTTGTCCCATTTGTAGCATGCTTCCATCTCAATAATTTACACATTGAACAATCATCCAATGTCTTATATTATTTTCTATAAATAATGCAATCATTTGGACAAGAATGAATCGTATGATATTCCATGCTAAATCGACTAACATATTTCTTCACTTCATACATTGAAGATGTCAACACCCTTAGGAAACATATCTATCAGTACTTATAGTAATTCTGTGAATCCCTTGTCAGGAAAACCATTTTTTTGTCTTTACAATGTACAAATGAACGATACTGACATTTTACTGTATTTCTTACACTCTGGATACAACAGATTTTTGGCATCTTCTAGAAGTTTTTTAAAGGTTTTTGGATCAACTTCATTTAGTTCATCTTCAACACCATGAAACATATTTTTTTTGTACATTATGATAAGATGTATGTAATCCACTCACATTCTTATTTATCTCTTCCTCATAAGTATTATCAATATTTTCTCTATGATAATACCAACATTTATAACTCAAAAGAATTCTACTACGGATAAAGTGATACTTAACCTTGTCAACATCATGAAATTTCTCATTTTTACATTTAACACATGGACATCGAATCACACTAATTTCATTATTACTATTTTTATGAGAAAATTCCAAGAAACTTTCAACTCCAGAAATATAGTCCTACTCAATTCTACACTTTGAAATCTAAGATTTTTCCATTTTCTATTAATGACAAAGTATATTAAATATTTATCCAACCAATATATTTTAGATATTATTATATATGAATTCCCTAATTATTAGAATATCTATCAAAACATCATATAAAAATAAATACATAAAAACCAAACAATTAATAATAATACATATTTTATACATATATGTAATAATAAATATTAATAAACCTATTATATATTATATATATATAAAAATATATTTTATATTATATATATATTTCATATACATGTAAATATTCAAAAATATTAAGTTTAAAATAAACTAATATATATCAAACATCTAAATACATAAAATTATCAAAATAAATAAATGAATAAAAATACCTTCTTTTCTTCTAAGCTTGAATAAAAATATACAACCTACATAACACAAACATTTATACACATAAATAATAACAGTACTATACAAAATAATAAGAAATATGAATAATAATTGTAAAATAATTCATAAAATACTTAAAAGAATAAATGAATTTACAAAATTAAGAAAAATGAAGAAAAAAAAGGTGTTTTGTAAGTGAAAAAGTGAAGGAAAATGGGTATAAATTTTTTGAATATTATGCTTAAAAAAATAGGAGATTTAGAAGAAAAATTGGAGAGGAAGAAAACCCACTAAATGATGCCAAAATTGGTGGTCAAAGATGGCCAAACAATGAGAAAGAGTGGGAGAAGGTCGGTATTTTGGGTACTAGTTGGGACATAATATCACATTTTGTTTGAAAATGGTGGATAAAAGAGAGAAAAGGAAAAGAAAACATGGATAGCCTTGGTTGACACATAGGACCAATGCTACGTCCTACGTGTCAATTCCACGTGTCAACTGACGCTACATGTAGGATGTAGCATCGGTATTATGTGTCAACCAACGCTACACACGTGTAGCGTTAGTTCTATGTGTCTATCGATGCTACATCCTATGCGTAGCATCGATTGACACGTGGAACCAACGCTATTTTTTTAATTTTTTAAGTTAGTTTTTCAATGTACCGACTTAAAATTCATTGTAAGTCAATTTTCCCTAAAAATCGATTTTAAATCTTGACTTAAATACCCATTTTTGTAGTAGTGTGGTTTTAAACTTACATAAGGAGTGTTTCCTAGGCATTATCAAGAGTATATAGGTATGAATATTTGGGTAGTTTACCTAACTCTATCCCCTATCCTTCTCATCTCTACAATCCCCATAGGGCCTTTTATTCGATGAGGGTTTGAGTTCATCCCCTACCTTGGGTGGTGGTTTTATGCTTTCATTAGTGGATAGGTCGTTAACTCTCCAACTATTGGTCATTTCATCGATATTAAGATATGTATTCAATAGTTTAGTGGCCTTCGTACATATGGTTAGATAATCGTTTGCCATGTGCCTCTAGAGAGGTCCTTGGCAAAGAGCTTGGTGTAATGCTCTTGTAGCCACTGAATCATAATAGTTTGTCACTTGGTATGTTTTTGCTATTGAACTTGTCGAAGAAATATTTCAAAGCCTCATCTTTCCCTTAAGGTAGAGTCATCAAGTGTGCTATTATTTTTGGTCTTTTATTTTTACAGAAAAAATGGTAACGGAATTTCTTTCCAAACTTAATGAATGTCCTAATTATGTTGGGCTTGAGGCTATGATACCAAGCCTAGGATTTATTGGTTTGGATGAGTTAGAAAGCTTGAAACCTGACTACGCCACTATAAGCATAACGGTCCATCCAACCTTTAAATTCCTAAGCTGCTTAAGTGGATCCTTATTACCATCACAGGAACTCACACTAGGCATCTTGAATTTATCTGCAAGTGGGATGACAATGATTTTTGGTGTGAATAGAGGCTCATTAGAAATAGCAAGGTCCAAAAGCCTCCTTGAGTTTAGTCTTTGTTGTAGCTCTTATACTTGGATAGCTAACCAATCGATTGTGTAATAGAGGACTAAAGGTACATCCTTTAGTTACTTGTCTTTGTGGTGGCCATTAACTACTAAAGCTGTATTATTTCCATTACTTTCCTAGATAGAATGGTACCACTTGAAGGCTTCAAGGCCCCCACACAGGTCAAGATGAGTGGGTTATAAGAGGCCCAAGCTGGATTAATAGAGGGATAAGATTCGAGCCTCTATGAAGGGGTAGCTCTGAACAGTATAGGTCAATGCTATCCGTCCAACCCGTGGGCTTACACCTCATTAAGGTAGGTCACTTCTCTAATCTAAGCTTATGTGGATGTGGGCCAAATCTGATGCACTATAAGAATTGGAAGATGCTGTAAGGACATCTTTTGATTTAAGGGCTTATTACCCTAATAAATGTTTGAAGATAGTTTGGAGCATATTTTCCATTGTGTTTAGGCATACTTCCATCTATGCCCTTTTTGATACTTTGCTCGAGCCCACTATGCTATGTATATGCAAGGTTGGAAACCTGTGCAAGTGGTTACACAACTTGTTGGATATAAGGTGGGACCTCATTTCTCCTTGTAGAAGTGATGAGTGCCCAAAAAGCACTAAAATAACCATGATTTTATGTACATTAATTGATTAAAAATACATATATTTATATGTTTTATCATATATTTATATAAATTTGTCTTTTTCGGAATCACGGGTATTTTTATTGTTTTCCAGGTATTTTGGCTTAAAAACGCAATTTAAAGACTCAAAGAGGAATACTTGAAGCAATACATCACAAATATATTAATAAATAAGTGGGAAAAGGTCAACAAACATGGAAAAATTGGACAAAATGGGTCGAAAAGGTCAAAAATGTCAAAAAGCGGAATCGCGCCCATTGCCCAACATGTAGCCGCCAGCGCCCATGCGCCAGCGCCACCGCAGCACTGCCCATCGCCCATCTAGTCACGCGTTCATTGGCTGCGCGCAGCGAGCGCGCGCCCAACGCCTTTTCGCCCCATTTTTCACGTGCGGTACTGTGACGTCATGCTGACGTCATTAATGACATCAGCAATTCCAATACGCGTTTTTACATTTTTAAATATTTTTTTAACATTTTTTTACTCATTTTTTCTCTCCATCCTCACCTATAAATACCCCCCTTCCCTTCACTTCAAAACACACCTTCAAAACACCTTAAAAACACACTTCTCTCTTCTTTCTTTCTCTCTTTTATTAGATTTTTAGTTTTTTTTAGTTTTTCTTAGTTTTTAGCTTTTCTTAGTTAATTTCTCTTAGTTTTAGAGTTCTTCCCTTTTTGGGAAGAACTAGTTATGTTTTTGTAATTTATTAGCTTTTTGATTCAATAAATGGGAGTGCAAATTCCGCTTGGAGGTTTTCCAGCAACGGGAATAGCATCGAAGTTCTGTAAGGATTTTATTTTCTTTACAGTTATTTTTTATGCTTTATTCTTACATGTTATATTTAATTTGTCTGTGATTAAATTTAACTGTGTTGGCTATTTGTAAACATGATGTAATAATAACGTTGTTATGCTTGCGAAATATTAAATAGGTAAAAATCTCTAAAATGAATTGATTTTATTTTTATTCAAGATTTTATATTAAGAATGTTAGAGAGAAATATATTATTTTTCATTACAAACTTAAATCAGAAAATTAGATTTTAAGGTTTAGTTATCCGGTCTAATTTAGAGTAGTGCTCTTTTATTTGTTGGTACAATCGTAGGTAGTTAGAGTGAAGCTCTATTTCAAAAGTTTTTATAAGAATTATTATTTGAAAATGTATTGACAACATGTTTTCGGTAGTGGTTTTAAAACTTGAAAGTTAGTACTCGGATAACTAAATTCTTAGGTTTAATTTGGACACCTTGAATAAAGTTTAAATCTGTCTAACCCCACCAAAGGTGGCATTTAAATGGTTCATTTTCAATCTCTTAGAAAAAGGAATTAATTTAATTAACCAAATTAGTTATCAACCCCACCCATAGGTGTTAATTGATTTGTTTAGTTAACAAAGAATATCTAACCCCACCAAAGGTGGTATTCATACAAAAAGAGAGAATCAATAAATATCAATTCATATCTTTAATAACCTAAATAATATGAGCAAGCATAATTAACTTAGTTATTATATCCATAAATACTCCACCATTATAAATGATAAAATTTGCATAAATATTTATTGAATCTATGTTTATTTTTATGTAAGTAGATTAAAAACACAAAACCCCAAAATATCGTGACAGGATGTTTAGGATTTAATTTCGTTTTTAAAAGTTTGAATAATAAATTAAAAACCACATACATTCCTTCCTTAGATCGACCTTGGGAGTATACTTATCATTTTCTACGAAATGATTCGTGCACTTGCGAGAGTTTTATAAATAGATAAAACCAAAGTAACGGGCAGGATCGGCGATGTCGGTTCTGTCCCGATCAAGAAGCTTGGCTCTTTGAGTCAGGAAGTTGATTCATCTTAAAAGGGTAGAAAAGTATGGGCAGTAGAGACTGTGCATAATGAACTTCTTCTACAATACTTTTCTTATGAAGGATCTTTTAGTTTAGAACACTAGAGAACATTGTAAATATTTTTCTCTCCAGTTGTGATTCAAGTAGTAGAGCATAATATTTCCTATAGATAGTGGAAGATGTTATACTGATTTTTGTCAACACCAATGATTGAATGCATCATTACTTTTTGTGTACCTGAGAATACTTGAATGCAGTCACCATATTTCCAAATCTGTATTGGGATGCTAGATGAACCAAGAAGCTTGCCAACCTCATCAAATAGACCTGTAACAAACATCAGAAACAACCATATCATCCTAATTATTCCCACAAAAAGAAAGGGTCTACTACTGCCCTCGTATTCAATGATGAGGCAATAATACCACAACACAAAATTACTTTATACATGAAATAAAGAGGCTTGCAATGAATTATGTTCGTATCTTTTATTAAAATGATGAAAACTAAAGGGAATTAATATATTTATGTTTCTTCAAGGGAATCATTACCTCACACGTTTCTAGTCTTCGAGGATTAAAGCTTTCAAATTAATGTTCCAAAAATATATTTCATTCTCATTACTTTTATAATGAACATGGTTTAACTACTAAAAACTTAACTAATGAGATATTTGTTCCTAAAATATCTCCTATCATATTAAATAATCATTTAAAATAAAATAAAATTATACAAATGATCATAGTTATAATTATGAGATATTTCTCAACTAAATCAGAGCTTGAAACTCAAAGATAAAATAATAAATTGATATAGTAACAGATAGATTGTTCAATTTAGAGTATAGAACAATGCAATCCTATCTTAGTCTTCTTAACAACAATAAAAAGTATCAAACTAGCCAAACAAGTTAGTAATGTATAGAAGTCGAGCCTTACTAATTGTTCCGTCGATAATAACACTAAAAGAACACACCACAACCTCTCGAGTGCAACTAAGAGTGCAATAGTATGATAAAAGAAATTAATTAGAACCTGAAAAAGTTTGTAGCCGATTCTTTGATTCAAAATATAGGGCATTCATGTCGCTATCATATCACCAATTAAATAATAAACAAATCCAAGAACCAATATATACATACCAAAACCATCAAAGACAATCAAACAAGAATCAAATCCCAGAAATGAAACTGTCAAATTCAAAATCAATGAATGTATCATATAGCACAAAAACTTCAATAAGGGTATGTATAGAGAGAGGTGACTAGCACGAGCACTTCCGGTGCCGACGTCGATGCCTAGAAAAGCAGACTGGGGAGGCGCCTGAGGTGTGGTGTTGAAGAAATAGGAGGCCATTTCCACAAAAGATAAAGGAGAAAAAGAGTCATGACTCGTGGAATGGGAATGATTTTGAAAATATTGATTGTGTTATGATTGTTCTCCAAGAAGTGGCGTTGTGTTGGACCAACTCCTTCTATTAGAAGAAATTTTCTGTGTCTCTCAGTTTTTCTCATTTTTCTTTTTTTTCTCATCTCTACCTTTTGTTATTTTTCTTTGAAAAAAAAGCAAGGCAATTAATTTTAAGTAATGATAATGATAAAAAGAAAAAAAGAAAAAAATATCCCTAAGATTTTCAATATCTTCAAAAATACTCTTAATGTTTACAAAAAAACTACAATAACCCCGAGGTTTACAGTATCTTTAAAAATACCCTTATTATTTAATAGAAGTTAAATAAAGTATGAAAAATTAGCAACAATATCTAAAAAAGTCTTTTCTACCCCTATCCATGTAGCTTTTTAAATGTTATCATTGTAAACATTTATCAAAAATACCATAGTTATAATAATTAATTTACCTTCATAAAAAATACCGCTATTATTACAATTAATTTAACTTCATCAAAAATACCTATACTTCTCAATAACATGATATAATATTTAAAAAAAATACCCCTACTTAATAACTTGCTACAATAATTAATTTAACTTCATCAAAAATACCCTGTTACAATATTTAATTTATATTCATAAAAAATAATCCTACTTCTCAATAACATTATATAAATATTTTTCAAAAATACCCCTACTCAACAACCTACTATAAATAATCATAAAACATATCCCTAAATTTAAATCCAAAGTACATTATTCAATACATATCATACATCCACATCAACATTCTCATACTATATTAACCTACTCAATAACAGTTGATATTCATATTTCACATTCAAATCCACATATTACACATCTACATTCATATTCCATACTAACCTACTCAATAAAAGTTCACATCCACATTCATAGTCTATATTACAATCTAAATTCTTACAATATCTAAGGGGATGGGACACCATATATGAGTTTAAATACACAAAAAGATACAAAGTTCATGGAATATCCCAAAAAACCTGGTGTATACATGAACTTTGAGTTATAAAAGATTTCTGATAACTGTATTTTATATAGTTATTTTTACCTATTTTATTAATTATAATTGCTATGTTCTCTGTATTTTTAGTTAATTTTAGTTTAATAAATTAGTATTTACTGTTTTTTATATATTTTAATAAAATTAAGTAAATTGTATCGAAAAAGTACTTAATTGCAAATTTGTACCCAAAAATATAATTTCAAATAAAAGAGTGATTAATTGCAATTTATAAAAGTTGAAAATATAATTTAAATTAAAATCGGGCTTAATTTCAATTATTAAAAGTTTAAAATTTAATTTAAATTACCAAAAGGGGTATATTGCAATTAAACAAAGTTGAAATGTAATTTGAAATATATTTGTGGGTCAAAATATAATTAATAAAAGTTCTTTTTCTTCGCAGGAGAGAAGTTCCACACGTCAACATCCACGTGTACAACGTGGTCCGTCCGATCAAAGCATAAACGGTCAGGATTGGCGCGTGTGGATCAAACCCGACCAAGGAGAATGAATGCAGGATTTATTACATCGCGCGGCTCGGCGTGCCAATGGGGCCCACCTGCTGCGCAGGCCGGCGTGTAGGGTGGGACCCACATGTCGGCTGCGCAGATTCCTTCGAGGCGCATCGATCGCCGTTGGATGAGTTGAACGGTCCAGATTGAAGCACGTTGAACGAAGTTGTCGCGCATCGAGCCGCTCGTCTACAAATCCTGTGTGACACGGTACATCCAAGCCGCGTGCACCCTCGTGTTTCAACGGAAAATAAGCAGCCACGTGTCTCATAAATATTCCAGCGAATAAAATGATGACACGTGGCATGTATTTGGTGAAATAAAAACGCAGAAACCGTGCCCACTTCCAGCCTTTAATTGATTCCAATGCGAGGATTCTTGTGCGACGCGTTCTTCATGTGCCCGGGCTTACGACCCAATGAAAAGCTGCCACGTGTCGTTGTATTTCGCTCAGCAAATCACATGGTGACACGTGGCATGCGGAAAAAGAAAAAAAATCAAAAACGCGCATAATGTTTTCACGCGTGTTGCTCCCCATTTATTTTTGTCCCCCACTTTTAATTAAAAATAAATAAATATAAAAAATAAAAAGAGATAAAAAAATAAGAATTGAAAAAGGGGATATATTTTTGTACGCGTTTTTTGGTTTTTAAGTTCTCAGTTTTAGTTTAGTTTGGTTGCTCTCTCTCTCATTTTTTTGGGTGTTCTCGCAGTTCTTGCGAATTTTCTTTCTTGTATCATTTTCAGTTTCTTTCTTCTTTTGTATGTTGTATTTTCTTAGGGAAATTACAGAGAAAGAAGACAACAAAGAAGAAGAAAAGGGAAGAAATTTATTTTTCATTGAGTAATCGTGAAAGAGTTTTTTTTCTTATCTATTTTCTTTTAATTTTTGTTTCTCTACAATGTTTTATTTTTGTTGTGTTGTAATTTTAAATTCTGCTATGAACTAATACATTTGTTCTAGGATTGCAGTGTAGCGTAAATTATGAAACTGGAATTAATTATTTTTGAATGATTTATGAAACTGTTTTAAGTTTTTTATTTTATCTGTGTTAAATGCTTTTAATTATCGGAAGATTAATTAACTGATATGTGACACTTAAATAAACTTGAAAAAGGCATTTTTGTGTGCTGCTCGTGATAAAATAACGTATATACATAAGGGATAGAAATATACTTTTATTGTATGTGAGACTGTTTGAGAACTCAGAACTTAATAAATCTGGTTGAATTTAATTCTCATAGGAATATAGTGAATCGTTTTAACTAGGTGTGTCTGTATGGAGCTTGAAAGAGATATATGGATAAATTAGGAGTTCTTGGTTAACAACTTAAAACACGAGAACATAAATCAAGAGAGAATAAAATATTCAAGTGGATTAATTTGGGTGAACTGCAATCGTAGAATTTTCGGACAATCTGTTAAAAAAATTAATTAAGACAAACTGCAACAAATTATTGATTGTTTGGATAACATCAGGTTTAAATAATTTTAATAATCAACAAACGCTAGTAATAAATCTCCGTGGGAACGATCTTTACATACAAATATTATTACTTGTGACCTTGTATACTTGCATGTTTTTGTGTGTTGTAAAACACACAACAATTTCCTACCAAATCATATTAATTTTCCCATTTATTTACATATTTTAAACTAAAATTTATAGAACAAATCAAAGTCCCATTTTAGAAGGCTCATTTTGACTTGTTAATTCTCCCTTCTTATGCTTCTTGTTGATTGCATCACCACTATCTATCACCTAAATTATGAAAAGTACATTAATTAATAATATAAGAAGTAATGCATAATGAATATGTTATATAATACATTACGTGAGTTTGATTAGTTCTTTTGTTTTTCATTTTCTTGACCACCTAATGAACAAAAATCGGCATCGCTAATCCTGTCAATACTTTGGTTTTATTTTTATAAAACTCTCGCAAGTGCATGAATCATTTCATAGAAAATGATAAGTATACTCCCAAGGTCGATCTAAGGAAGGAATATATATGTTGTTTTTAATTTATTATTCACTTTTAAAAATGAAATTAAATCCTAAACATCCTATAACAATATTTTAGGGTTTTGTGTTTTTAATCTAATAACGTAAAAATAAACGTAGATACAGATTTAATAAACATTTATACAAATTTTATACTTTATAATAGTGGAGTATTTATGGATATAATAACTAAGTTAATCATGCTTGCTCATATTATTTAGGTTATTAAAGATATAAATTGATATTTATTGATTTTCTCTTTTTTATATGAATACCACATTTGGTGAGGTTAGATATTCTTTGTTAACTAAACAAATCAATTAACACCTATGGGTGAGGTTGATAACTAATTTGGTTAATTAAATTAATTCCTTTTTCTAAGAGATTGAAAATGAACCATTTAAATGCCACCTTTGTTGGGGTTAGACAGTTTAAACTTTATTCAAGGTGTCCAAATTAAACATAAGAATTTAATTATCTAAGTACTAATTTTCAAGTTTTAAAACTAGTACTGAAAACATATTGTCAATACATTTTCAAATAATAATTCTTATAAATGTTTTTGAAATATAGCTTCACTCTAGCTACCGGGCGATTGTACCAACAAATAAAAGAGAACTACTCTAAATCAGATCGGATAACTAAACCTTAAAATCTAATTTTCAAATTTAAGTTTGTAATGAAAAATAATATATTTCTCTCTAACATTCTTAATATAAAATCTTGAATAAAAACAAAATCAAATCATTTTAGAGATTTTTAACTATTTAATATTTTGCAAGCATAACAACGTTATTATTATATCATGTTTACAAATAGCCAGCAAAGTTAAATTTAATCACAAACAAATTAAATATAACATATAAGAATAAAGCATAAAAAATAATTGTAAAGAAAATAAAATCCTTACAGTACTTTGATGTTATTCTTGTTGCTGAAAAACCTCCAAACGGAATTTGCACTTCCATTTATTGAATCAAAAAGCAAATAAATTACAAAAACATAATTAGTTCTTCTCAAAAAGAGAATAACTCTAAAACTAAGAAAAACTAAGTAAGAAAAAAACTAAAAACTAAGAAAAACTAAAAACTAAGAAATGGAGAGAAAGAAAGAGAGAAGAAGATGTGTTTTTAGGTGTGTTTTGATATGAAGAGAATAAGGGTATTTACAGGTGAGGAGGGGAAGAAAAAGTGGGTGAAAAAATTATTAAAAATGGTGGAAATGCGGAGTAGTAAATGATGACATCATTGTTAACGTCATGCTGGCGTGAGGTGTGGTGGTCCACGCGGATTGGGGTAGATGGGTGCAGCGGCACATGTGGACTGGGCACAGAGGGACGCAGGCTCGTGCAAACTGGCGTGGGCATGCATGGAATGGAGAGTAGGCACATGCGTGGACTGGGTGATGCGTGCACATTGTTCGGTGCAGTTGGGCATGCTACTCGCGTTGGCCAGCACTGCTGGGCGACTACGTGCGCAATTTTCTCCTTTTTGACACTTTTGACCCATTTTGTTCAATTTTTCCATATTTGTTAACCTTTCCTCATTTAATTTATGATTATATTTGCAATGTATTACCTCTGGTATTTTTCTTTGAGTCTTTAAGTTACTTTTATAAGTGAAAATACCTGAAAAATAATAAAAATACTCATGATTCTGAAAAGAATGATTTATATAAATATATGATAAAATCATATAAATCTATATATTTTTAATCAATTAACGTGCATAAAATCCTAGTAATTTTAGTACTTTTGAGCACTCATCACCACCTTCTTTGAAGTTGTTTCCTAAATACAATTTAAAGTTAAATATAATCAACCAAATATATTTAATAAATGAATAGTTACAATTTTACCTAAGTTTCATTAGTTGGATTCTTTAACTTCTCCTTACATGTCATCTGATTATGACCAAATTGATTGCAATACCCACATTTCAATCCTTACGACCTCTTATGTTTCTTTGGTTCAATAGCTTCCTTATGTCTCTTAGTTTGTGGTATTCCTTTATTTGGTTTATAAATTGGTGGAAGTATTTTTTGCTTACTTGGCATCATGACCCACTCTTTTTCATATAGAACGGGGTGAATCAAAAAGAAATATCTCCTCAAATACGAAGCCTTTTTAAACTATAGATGTACAAAGTTTGAATCATATATCTTCTATCCATAATACAAGAAACGCCATGCTTATAGGGTAAACCACTCAAATGCCACCCATAACAACTATATGCCTACTTATTTAAATGAACCGACATGTTGCAACCATCTAATATTTCAAATATTCCATATCCACCATACAAGACCTTTAAAAGACTTCTTTCCTCTTGTCTTTGAAGAACGTATTTCATTACATTTGGTGGAAAAGGAGTAGTCCACTTCAAAGCCTCTTCATTCCTCTTCACTATTAGCCACATCAATTTTCTTCTGATCTCTTCAAATAAATTCACAATAGGTCAAGACCTTACTCTTTTCAACCAATTGTTAAAACTTTCTAACATGTTATTGGTCACATACTTAACCTTTACATCATCATCAAAAGCATGTCTATTCCAATGTAAAGCTTGAATCTTACTTAAATATTCATGTGCTTTAGGCTCTTCTTTATTAATTTCATTCATCAAATCATTAAATTCAATTGTTCTAGTTGCTTTAGATGCTGCCTAAAATAATGATCTCATTTTCATGCTTGGATGCTTACATTTCAAGTTGCCATAAATATGCCTAGTGCAAAATCTGACATGTGAAGTTGGGAAAAACTTATTGATTGCTGCAATGAGACCTTTTTTCTATTAGACATGAAGCACATCCTTCTATTTTCAAACTCCCCAATATGTTGGTCCAATAAAGTCATGAACCACATCCAAGTATCACTATTTTTAGATTTATCCCAAGTAAGGGAAATTGGAAATAAACCTCCATTAGCATTCAATTCAACAGCAACCATAAAGACACTTTTACATGTCCACCTTTTAAAAAAATCCATCAACACCAAGGAAAGGCCTACATTCACTTAAATGCCCTTGTTTTGAAGTGGATAAGCTAATGTAATATCTCCTGGAACAGGGGCTGCCATTTGGTATTGGAATATGAGTATAACCAACTGCCATTAATCATGGGTTGGTTCTTAAAATCGTATAACAATATTGCCTTATTTTTGCAAAACTACCAATATGGTCACCGAATTCTCCATCACCAAAAATTTTTCTTGCCCTATACAATGTCAAGTTAGGTACAAATATTTTACACTCAACAGCCAATACAAGGATACTTAATTACATTATTGATTCCCATGACTAAGTCCTTCAATTGAGAAGCTAACCAACAGGATGTTACAGATCTTTGTTTTTCAACTTTTTGATAGCAATATCTCCATTTATTTTCTGCTAGCTCAAGTGTCTTAACCATAAAGGTTTTCTTACTAGTTCCAACAGAAGAGTGTATCCTTCATCCATAATCAGGTACTTTACACCTTACAATTACTCGAGTTTTGTCAACTTTAACCTTCTCACACTGAAACCCAACTTGAACAATGTACTCTTGTAAGATAGCTTTAAATTCTTTAGTATCCTTAAATGTATCTTCAACTTTGAAGTCAATGCTACTGTCACTTCTTCTCTTACATTTCTTACCTTCATACTGGCTGTTGGCTTTTCTAGCACTTTTTCCTTGACAATCTTCTCATTCAGTATCATTGTTATGATGGGCATTTTCATCCCCTAAGTCTTAAAGACTATTATCAATATCATAAATTTCATCATCATCTTCATCATTTCTAATATCATCATGCTAATCAGGATCCTCCTCGTCACAACTCCAAAAAATATTTCTCATCTCCATCGTAATTTTCATCTTCAACTTCAACAACTATTCTTGCTTTATATTTTTTTTTCAACCTTTCACAATTCCTTGAAGGTTCACCCTTGTTTTGGCTATGAATTGGGTTTATGTGTACTTCATCATCATGAGATTTTTTATTACTAGTTATGAATCGCTCAAATGAATCAAGGTTAAGTTCATCAATGTCAAAGTGAGGTAGTTCATTTGTTGGTTCAAAAGGTGATTCATTTTGTGATTGGTTTGGTAATATAGCTAGTGATCCCTTGAAACTCTGATATTATAACATGGAAGATGAGAAAACCACTTCCAAAGAATTAAACTCTACAAACAAGTCTAGCCTTTACTTTTTATTACCCCTACAATCCTTTATCAATTCTTGTAATTCATTATTGATTTTTAATACACTTCGTTCATCACTATCCACTTTCTTTGCTTCAATCCTAAAGTCTTCTTTTTTAAGCGTCAACCCCTTATTCATAATAGCCCTTTTAGCATCATGGAAGCAACAAATAAGACTATATTCATCAACAAGTATATGACCAGCCCATCTAACTTCACCAAATAGATGGACATACACACTAGCCGATACACTCATTTTTATCGCCCTATATAACAATGAAAAGTATTTTAAAAAAATGTGTTACTCATGAACATTAACACACAATATCAAACATATGATCATGAACTTGATACAAAACAAAGCACACAATATTATATCCACAATGTGCCCATTTTTCTCATTTTGGTTATTTCACTACTATCATAGTTTTGTTTATAAGTATTATTATGTTAAATCATAATTGTTGAAAACATCATCATCAAAATCTAATTTTTTGATATAGTCTCAAAACAAAGCACACAAAGGATAAACCCTAAACAATATTATGTTAGTAAATATGGAATATTACTGCAAATACCCCTGAGGTTTTTCTTTTCTTCAAAATTACCCCTGAGCTTTAATTAATATGAAAACTACCAAAGCAAGGTAAATCTAAAAAAAAATTAGATAGTTCACAAAATAACCATACAACTAGAGTATTAGAGCAAACTACCACATAATGGGTTCTGAAATACAGATTTAAAACTAGATTATAGTTCATCAATACAAGTAGAATATTGTCAAACAATGGTTCTAAATAAAAATTAAAAGAAGATGAAATACCAAACCAAATATTGTGAAATGATATTCTGCTCTAATACATGAAAGTGTGCTTAAAAACCATATTTTTATCCAAACAAACCAAATACATAATATATATGAAATAATAAGAAATTAATCTGCTTATACCTATTATTCTGAAATGATGGGTTGTGTTAGGGCAACAGGTGGCACGTTGTATTTTTTCATGAGGATGGGTCACGTAATGGATGTGGTGAAATGATGGATTCGTGTCCGGTGAGGGTAAGGGTGAGGATGGTTTGCAGGAAAGTCGGGAAGATGGTTCACAGGGGTAGTTTCTATAATGGTGAGGCATTTGGTGACTGGAAGGATATCCGTGAGGTTCAGGGAATGAGTGACTAGAATGAGTCATTCGGTGAGGGAATAGGTGACTGGAACAAAGCGATTAAAGAGGCTGGAAGGGTGGCGGTGAGGCTGGGAGACAAGGAATTGATGTTGTATGAAGAAGAAGAGTAAGGTAAGTTTGAGTGTATGGTGAGGAAGAGAAAGATGCAGGAGTAATATATGTATAAGGGGAGATTACCATTTTGCCCATAATGTTAAATGGAGATATAACGTTGGAGGGCAATTTTGATATTAAAGCCAGGGGTAGTTTTGAAGAAAAGCAAAACTTGAGAGGTATTTGTGATAATATTCCTAATAAGGAGGATCGCCTTTTATGACTAAATAGCCCAAAGGTGATATACTACGTATAAATTATATTTTATATTTATGTTATATGAAATAATTTATAAAAATATTTAATTTGTTATAGTTATATCTATAACGTATAAATAACAATAAGATATTTAAATTTAAATATAATTATATTATTATTATTTATATATTATCTTAAAGAAAGGAACCCTAGACATAATTCAACCCTAGTAGGCCTATTTAGTTATGGATTGTGCCTAATCCATCCGTAAAGAATAAAAGACTAAAAATTCTTATGATAAATATGAAATATAAAATTCCCCAATTCACTAAAAAGAAAATCGCTAACCATAAAAGGCCCATAATTAACTAAACCAAAAAAAGTTGCTTCCAAAATTAATTCTTGCATTTGATATTCCAAATCTATCCCCTCTATAGAATCATGAAAATATTTGTATGATCTTGAGAATATTTGAAAAGCTATATGCCTTATAGAGATGAAGAAATGTAGTGACTTCTTAGAGATTTATTTCCTATCCTTCTTTTATAGGTTATTAAATATATGAATTAGGAGGATTGATTCTACCATATAAATAAGAAAATATCCTAAGGCAAGGATACAATTATTTTGTAATTAAAACTTAAATTGCCAACATGACTTTCCCTAACAAGCAACTCACGAAGTGAACAAATATGCACACATAATTTATCTTTCTTGAATAGAAACCCTTCATGCCTATAAAAATCACCAGATGCACACTTTTCATATGCATTCCATATTTGGCAAAAATCAGAATCATTAGCATACAATTTTTTAAGCAATTTAAAACTATGTAATTTAGTTTTCAATGAAATAATACATACCTCCTAGACAATGCATCAACCAAAATGTTGTCCTTCTCATGCTTGTATTTGATTACATAAGGAAACATTTCTATAAACTCCAACCACTTAGCATGCCTTTTATTAAGCTTACCTTGGGTCTTCAAAAACTTTAGACTCTCATGATTGGAATGAATTATGAATTTCCTTGGCCAAAAAACTTATTGTCTCTTTTAGAGAACATAAAATCGTACAAGTATACATGGTCACAAGTAATAATATGATAAGTAAAATATCATTCCCACGGAGATTTGTTACTAGTATTCGTTAATTATTAAAATTATTTCAACCTAATTTTATCCAAACAGTCGATAATTTGATGCAGTTTGACTAACTAATTTTTATAACAGATTGCAAGAAAATTCTAGGATTGTAGTTTCACCAAATTAATCCATTTGAATCATCATATTTCATCTTGATTTATGTTCTCGTATTTTAAGTTGTTAACCAAGAACTCCTAATTTATCCATATATCTCTTCCGCGCTCCATACAGACACATCTCGTTAAAATAATTCACTATATTCCTATAAGAATTAAATTCAACCAGATTTATTAAGTTCTAAGTTCTCAAATAGTTACACATACAATAAAAGTATATTCCTATCCCTTATATATATACGTTATTTTATCACGAGCAACACACAAAAATGCCTTTTCTAAGATTATTTAAGTGTCACAGATTAATTAATTAATCTTTCGATAATTAAATGCATTAAACACAGATAAAATAAACAACTAAAAACCGTTCCATAAATCATTCAAAAATAAATAATTCAAGTTTCATAATTTAAGCTACACTGCAACCCTAGAACAAATAAATTAGTTCATAGCAGAAATTAAAATTACAACACCACAAAAATAAAAAAATTGCAGAGAAACAAAAATTAAAAGAAAATAGATTAGGAGAAACTCTTTCCCGATTCCTCAATGAAAAATAAATTTCTTCCCTTTCCTTCTTCTTCGTTGTCTTCCTTCTCTGTAATTTCCCTAAGAAAATACAACAAAAAATGTCAAATAAACGTTCTGCGTGTTTTGTATAACATGCAGAGAGGAAAAATAATGAAAATGAAAAAGAGAGAAAAATACAACAAGAACTACGAGCTAAAAAAATGAAAGAAAACCAAAACTGAAAAACCCCAATTCCTCTCGCGTACAAAATATATCCCCCCTTTTTTAATTATTCTTTTTTTTATTATTATTTTTATTTTAAGTGCGGGACAAAAATGTATGGGGAATTAAAATAATAACACGCATGAAAACCATTCTGCGCATTTCTGATTTTTTTTTTCTTTTTACGCATGCCACGTGTCGCCATGTGATTGGCATAGAGAAATACAGAGACACGTGGCTGCTTATTTTTCATTGAAATGTGAGGGTGCACGCTGCTTGGATGAACCGCGTCATACATGATTTGTAGACGAGTGGCTACGTGCGCGATAGCTTGGTTCCACGTGCTTCAATTTGGACCGTTCAACTCATCCAACGGTGAGCGATGCGCCTCGGGGAAATTCGGTGCAGCCGACATGTGGGTCCCACCCTGCATGCCAGTCTGCGCAGCAGGTGGACCCCATATGTGTCGAGCCGTGCGCTTTCTGGAATTCCAGCGTAATCGCTCTTGTTGCGTCTGGATGTCACGTGCCTAATCTTGACCGTTTGATGGAATGATCGAGCAGTGTGTGTTGGGCGTTGTGAATGTCGCGAGTGGCTTTTCTCCTGCACTGAAATTCAAATTTTTATTAATTGCATTTTGACCCACAAATTTAATTTAAATTAATTTCTAATCTTTTGATATTTGCAATTTAACCCATTCTTAATTTCAAATTAAATTGTGATCTTTTTATAATTGCAATTAAGCCCCCTTTTTTTATTAAAATTTATTAATTTACTTTAAAATATATTTATTAAAAATTAATACTAAATATTAATTTAATTAATTAAAATTAACTAAAAATGTAAAGAACTAGCAATTATAATTAATAAAATAGACGTAAATCACTGTATAAAATACAATTATCAGCCACAAGTAAGGCTGCCATGTTTGAAGAGTTCTCACTAATGCATAAAGCTCCTTGTCATAAGTAGGATAATTCAACACTGCCCCACTTAGCTTTTCGCAAAAATATGCAATTGGTTTGGAATCCTGCATTAAAACAGCTCCTATGCCAATCCCCGATGCATCACATTCTATCTTAAAAGCTTTATCAAAGTTAGGAAAACACAAAAAAGGTACCTTGGTTAGTTTATATTTAAAATTTTTAAACCCTCAATCATGCACATCATCCCATCTAAAAATAGAATTCTTTTTAACAAGTTCATTCAAAGGTGTCACAATGGAACTAAAATCATTAACAAACCTTCGATAATAACTCGCTAAACCATGGAGACTTCTTACCTCATTTGCATTCTTAGGTGTAGGCTAATCCCTTATTGCCCTTGTGTGAATATAAGAATATAAAAATATATTTTACTTAGAGATGATATCATATAAGAATCCCTTATTTGCATTGTTATAAATTTTCATTGATGATATCAGTTCTCCCTTCAATACAAGGCTATTGTTTTCTTTTTTAAGCAAAAAAACCCTAGAAGAAATTTATCTTAAAGAAAGAAACCGTAGTAGGCCTCTTTAGTTGTGGATTGTGCCTAATCCATCTATAAGGAATAAAGGACCTAAAAAACTTATGATAAATAAGCAATATAAAATTCCTCAATTCACTAAAAAGAAAATCGCTAACCATAAAAGGTCCATAGCTTCCCGGTCCTCTTCTACATTAGCGTGGATCATAGCTACCTCCATCTCCTCTCTACAAATTTTGATGCAATCCCCTATAATAGTGATTGGGTACAAAACGCTTCCTCATAAGCATTTTCATCTCCTCTCAAGTGTCCACAGGTGGCTCTCTATTTCTCCTATTAATATGTAATTGATCCCACCAAACAATTGCAACCAACTTAACCTTCTTTACCTCTGAATAATTGTGACAATCAAACACCATCTCCATTTTAGTTTCCCATTCCAAATAAACTTCAGGGTTACTTTTACCTTGCAAAGATGGGATTTTAATCTTTATGTTTCCTTAATCATCATCTCTCCTTAATGGAGATCAAGGTTCTGATGAAGTTGATGTTCCCAAATATTCTCAAGATCCTTCGCAAGGAATTGGAAATCCAATGAATAGGGCAAAGACTAAGATGATGAAAAATCTTTGCAAGGGTTGATCATGAAAGTACAATAAAAGAGGTTGTGCTAAAAGAATCAAAAACTAAATTTGAAGATTCTAAAGCTTCACCAAGGATGGTCTATTGCCTTTTTATGCAAGGGATAGATTCGGAAGATCAAGTTGGCAGCATAGGTTGATTTAGGAAGTAATATTTTTGTTTTAGTTAATTATGAACTTTTACATTTAGCAACTTTTGTTATTGTGAATTGTGC
Source organism: Hippophae gyantsensis (assembly GCA_030763125.1). Classification (NCBI taxonomy): domain Eukaryota; kingdom Viridiplantae; phylum Streptophyta; class Magnoliopsida; order Rosales; family Elaeagnaceae; genus Hippophae; species Hippophae gyantsensis. Next base: position 48,049,759 of record CM061036.1, read on the forward strand.
GCTTTTTATTTGAAGTTTTTTAGTCCTTTATTTGATGTTTTTTAGTCCTTTATTTTTTAAGGTTGGATTAGGCACAATTCAAAACTAAATAGGCCCATTAGACCCATTTCATCTAGGGTTTTTTTCATTTAGAGTTTCTTGCTTATAAAGAAGAAGAGCTATGTAATTTGTAGGGAAGAACAAATATTAATTAATGAAAAGCAAATTTCAGAAAGCTTTTTGCTTTACCTTCTTGTATTCACGATTGAATACTTGAATCCGACTTATCAAAGGGAGTGATCATCCTTTGTGGCATCTTAAGCTTTGGTTTTTAAGGACATTGTTTCCTTAGGGTTCAAATCTGATTATCTTCAACACTTTGAGTTTGTAGGTTCCTAGGTTGTTTTCCTAAAAGGTCCGCATCATTGGATATCAGAGCCTTGGTTATTGAAAATAGGTTACCTATCTTCAACTATCTTTGTTTTAAATTTAAGATTTCAAAAAAAACAATCATGCTTTGATTATTTTATACGTTCCTAAGTGAAAAATCACAAAAAAGAAGAGAATTTCGTCCTTTTGAGTCTTGTGTTTTCTTTCAATTTCATTGTCATTGTTTTCATATTTCGATTTTGTTTTGTAGTTTGCTTTGAAATCTTCATAACTTTTTCTTGATTCTTTATTTTTGTGTTCAACCTATCTTTTTTTCTTCAAAAAATAAAAAAGAAAAGAAAAGAAGAGGGTTGTTGATCAATATCAAACAAAACAATTGATAAAACGGAGTTGAAACTTTAAATGGCCATAAATTTTGACTCAGGTAACAAAAAAACTATTATAATATATCAAATCAAAGCTCATTTTGATTCCTACAACAAATATTATGCTTCGCCACTATTTTTACAATTTTTGAGTCCAAATTCCTTCATTTGAGTTGTTTTCAATTCTTGTTCATTAGGGTTGTGAATTGTTTTTTGTGAATTTTCTATTCACAACATCAGTAGTAAAAAGAAAAAAAAGAACATAGTAATAGATTGTTCAAGAATTAAAATTTTTTTTTCTAACTGAATTTTCTTTTTCCTGTTGAAATTGGATTTCTTTTATTTTTTTGTTGTTTCTTAAGATTGATTTAAAAAAAGGAGAATCATAGTTGATCAAGAGTCTTTCTTTATAGTCCTCTTTGGTCAAGAATCTTTATTTAGAGTCCTCATTGGTCAAGAGTCTTTCTTTTAAGTCCTCCTTGGTCAAGAGTCTTTATTTAGTGTCCTTCTTGGTCAAGAATCTTTCTTTAGAGTCCTCTTTGGTCAAGAGTCTTTCTTTAGACTCTTATTTTGTCAAGATTCTTTTGTAATACTTCGCCACTAAGTTCTTTCAAAATTCTGAATTTTGAGATTATTACTCATAAAAGAGGTTAGCATGAGCTTTGAGTCATAAAAAAAGCGGAAATGGTGTAAAAAAAGGATCAAAAATAGTGTGAAAAGGAGCATTAACAATCTTATTTGAGAGCAAACATGTGAGGGTGTGCGTGGATTATCTCATTTTATTTTACAAGTTGATAACAAGAGTAAGGAAGAAAGGGAACCACAAGAGGTTGCCTTGAAATTCTTCATCAAATCTATTGATGACCAATTTAAGAGGATGAATGCAAGGTTGAATGATTTAGAATCCTCTTCCGATTCTCAATAACCTAGAAGAAGACATAGCAGACATGAGTTTGAGGAAGAAGAAGCTGATTCCAATGTGGAAGAGAGAACCAATTATAAATGGGACCAAAAGTCTACATACAAAAAAGATAGCAATATAGGCAGTATAAAAATGATAATTCTTCCCTTTCAAGGAAAGAATGACCCTGAGTTATACTTGAAGTCAGAAAGAAAAGTTGACCATGTGTTTGATTGTCATAATTATTGCTAGGAGAAGAAAGGAAAGATAGTAGCCATAGAATTTATAGATTATGTGGGTATATGGTGGGATGAATTAGTGGCCAATAGGAAAATAAATGGTGAGATACCTATTTGGTCATAGGAAGAGATGAAATTGGTGATGAGTTAAGAGGTTCATACCTAGCCATTACTATAGGGATCTATATAGAAAGCTGTAAGGGTTGGTCGAAGGTTCTTTGAGTGTAGAAGATTATTATATGGAGATGGGAGTCATCATAAATTATAGAAAACATAGAGGAAGAGAGAGAGAAGTGACAATGGCCAGATTCATTGCCCGGTTAAATAGGGAAATTGCAAATTGGTTGAATTGTAACATTACATAGAAACGGAAGATGTACTGCACAACTCCATTAATATGGTGAAGCAAATCAAGTCCAAAAGTTTCTAATCTATTTCATCCTCTAGTTATCCATGGAAATCAACTTGGAAGGATAAAAATGTTGCTTTATAACAAAAGGTGAAGCAAAGTCAAACAATTCAGTTGTCTTTCCTAATGGTAAACCTGAAACAAAAACTCCTACTAAGTCACATTTTAATTATTAAGTGTTTTAGGTGCCAAGGACTTATACATATTGCTTCTGAATTCCCAAACAAAAGGGTTATAGTTGTGCATGATAATGGGGAAATCGAGAGTTCTAGTTCAAGTAATGATGAAAGGCCACCATTGGAGGATTGTTTTGATGTAGAATTGGAAGAGCTTATGCATGGGGAATTACTTGTCACAAGGACTACCCTTAATATACAGCATAAGGGTAAATGAGATATGGATCAACTTCATCATATTTTCACACAAGATTCCATCTGAAGGATAAGGTATGCATGGTTATTATTGATAATGGGAGCTGCACTAATATAGCTAGTATTTTGTTGGTAGAAAAGTTGAATTTGAAGTGGCAAAAGCATCTCAAACTGTACAAGTTATAATGGCTAAATGATTGTGGATAAGTGAATGTCAAAAAACATGTTTGGGTTCCTTTTTCAATTGGAAAGTATGGGGATGAGGTTCTTTGTGATATGGCACCAATATATGCTGCTCATATTTTGTTGGGTGATCATGGAAGTTTGATAGGAGGGTGATGCGTGATGGGTATAAAAAGCGGTATTCTTTTTAAATGAAGAACCAAAAAGTTGTATTAGCCCCTCTTAAATCTTTGCAAGCTTATGAGGACCAAATTAGAGAAAAGTGAGCACAAAAGAGAGAAAAGTGAGCACAAAAGAGATAAAAGTGAGAAAAAAGGAGAGAAAAGAGAGCAAGAAGGAGAGAAAAGTGAGGAAGGAGAGGAAAATAGTACAATGAGTGCATTTGATGAAAAACATGAGATTAAGAGTTTAATGGTGGCAAGGCAACAAGTACTTGTACTTATATACAAGGATATTTATCGTTCTACTAATGTTCTTAATTTATCTTTATCTAGTGTTATTTTGTCTTTATTGCAGGACTTTAAGGATCTATTTCCTGAAGAAATTCCCCATGGAATACCTCCTTTGAGAGGAAATGAGCATCAAATAGACTTGACACCCGATTCTACAATAGTAAATCGACTTGCTTATAGAGCTAATCTTGAGGAAATGAAGAAGATACAAAGGCAAGTGGTTGAGTAGCTACAAAACAGATTTGTGAGGAAGAGTCTCAGCCCATGTTTGGTTCCTGTCATCTTAGTCCCAATGAAATATGGAACATGGTGCATTTTTTTGGATTTCCACGCTATTGATAAGATAACGATAAAGTATACACATCATTTCCCCAGGTTAGACGATATGTTTGATGAGCTGCATGGCTCTCATTTGTGGTATTTTAGAGGAACATGTGTAATAATTGCATGCAATTTTTAGTGTCTTGAGAAAGAACTAGTTGTATGATAATCTTAAAAAGTGCACATTTTGCATGGAATCTGTTGTATTTCTTAGATTTTTTGTTAGTTCATAGGGTAGTGTTGATGAAGAAAAGGTAAGGATAATAAGGGATTGGCCTACACCAAAGAATGTGAATAAGGTAAGAATTTTCCATAGTTTAGAGAGTTTTTATTGAAGGTTTGTTAAAGATTTTAGTTCTACTACTACACCTTTGAATGAACTTGTTAAAAAAATGTAATCTTTAAGTGGGATGATGTGCATGATCGAGCATTTAACACTTTAAAAAATAAACTAAAAAATGCACCTTTCTTGTGTTTGCCTACCTTTGATAAAGCTTTTGAGATAGAATGTAATGCATCAGGGTTTGGCATAGGGACTGTTTTAATGCAGGATTCCAAACCAATTGCATATTTTAGCAAAAAGCTAAGTGGGGCAATGTTGAATTATCTTACTTACGACAAGAAGCTTTATGCATTAGTAAGAACTCTTCAATCATGGAAGCACTACTTATGGCCAAGGGAATTCATCATTCATTCCGATTATGAGAGTCTAAAGTTTTTGAAGACCCAAGGTAAGCTTAATAAAAGACATGCTAAGTAGTTGGAGTTTATAGAAACATTTCCTTATGTAATCAAAAACAAGCATAGGAAGGAAAATATTATGGTTGATACATTGTCTACGAGGTACATATTACTTACTTCATTGCAAACTAATTTAATTGGTTTTGAATTGTTTAAGGAGTTGTATGCTACTGATTCTGATTTTTTCTAAGTATGGAATGCATGTGATAAGTGTGCATTTGGTGATTTTATAGGCTTGAAGGATTTCTATTCAAGAAAGATAAATTATATATGCCTATTTGTTCTATTCGTGAGTTTCTTTTAAGGGAAAGTCATTGGGGGGAGGTTTGATGGGTCACTTTGGTGTTCTAAAGACTTTAGATATTTTATGATGGAGATTGAGGTGCTAAGCAAGTTGATGTTTACTAATATTCTAAAGATTCTCAAGATAATACAAATATTCTCAAGATACTACACAAGGGATAGATTTGGAATATTGCATTAGATACAAAAATTACTTTAATGAATATTCATTCTTGCCTCCAATTTACGTAGCTCTTCTTATTAATAAACAAGAAACCATAAAAGAGAAAGACCATAGATGGAATGGGCCTATTTAGTTATGGATTTAGCCTAATCTAACCTTAAAAATAAAAGACAAAGACTTAAAATAAAAAGCCCACAATTTAATAAAATTAAAATTGTTAAACATAAAAGGCCCAAAATTAAATCAATTACTAAGGCTTAAAATAAAAAAAAACGCACAATTAACTAAAATTAAAATTACTAAACATAAAGAGCCAACAATTACTTAAAACAAAATTTCTTCCTAAAGTAATCTTTGCATCCAGTTTAATATTCCAAATCTATCCCTTGTGTAGAATCTTCAGAATATTTGTATGATCTTGAGAATCTTTAGTATATTGGTAAACATCAACTTGGTTAGCACCTCAATCTCCATCATTTTATGTGAGCATTTTTATTGGGCTCATATGAAGTATGATGTGCAATCTATTTGTGATAAGTGTATTACATGTAGGCAAGAAAAATCTAAAGTTAAACCACATGGCTTGTATACCCCTTTACCTGTACCTAATAAACCTTGGATTTATATATCTATGGATTTTGTTTTAGGATTACCATGGTCTCAAAGTGGTAAGGATAACATTTTTGTTATTGTTGATAGGTTTAGTAAAATGGCTCATTTTATTACATGTTCTAAAACCAACGACATAACACATATTGTTGATTTGTTCTTGAAAGAAGTTGTTCATTTGCATCGGTTGCCTAAGACAATTGATAGTGATAAAGATGTTATGTTGCCAAGTCATTTTTGGCACACTTTATGTAATAAATTAGGAACTAAACTTTTATTTTCCACTTTTGCACATCCTGAAATGGATGGAAAAACTAAAGTAGTTAATAGGACATTCACTACTTCGGTGCTTGCTATCATTCGAAAGAATATAAGGCAGTGGGAGAAGTGTTTTCTACACATTGAGTTTGCATATAATGGGACTGTTCATTCTATTTCTTCATTTTCTCCTTTTGAAGTTATTTATGGCTTTAATCCTTTAACACCTATTGGTTAGCACCTATATAATGTCACTAATTTATCTTTGTTTGATTTAGGTGATTCTGGACGAATCATTTTGAAGAGGAGGGGAATAATGGAGATCAAACTATTGATGAATCAAAAACTAAATTCGAAGATTCTAAAGCTTTGCCAAGGATGGTCTATTACCATTTTAAGTAAGGGATAGATTTGGAAGATCAAGTTCAGAGCAAAGATTGATTTAGGAATTAATATTGCTTTTTGCTAATTATGGGCTTTTTATGTTTAGCAATTTTATTTTAGAAAATTGTGGACTTTTTATTTTAAGTCTTTTAGTCTTTTATTTTAAGGTTGGATTAGGCCTAATCCACAACTAAATAGGTCCATTAGTCCCATTTCATCAAGGTTTTTTTTCATTTAGGGCTTCTTACTTATAAAGAAAAAGATCTATGTAATTTGGAGGGAAGAAAGAATATCAATTAATGAAAAGAAAATTTTAGAAAGCTTCTTGCTTTGCCTTCTTGTGTTCTTGATTGAATACTTGAATCAGACTTATCAAAGGAAGTGATCATCATTTATGGCATCTCAAGGTTTGGGTTTTAATGAATTTGTATCCTTAGGATTCTAAATGCAAGGTTGGATGATTTGGAATCCTCTTATGGTTCTAAATTACATAAAAGAAGACATAGAAAACATGAGATCAAGGAAGAAGATGCTGATTTCATAATGGAAGAGAGAGCAAGTTGTAAACGGGACAAAAAGATCATGGTTGTATAGATAAGTGTAGAAATCAAAAGTGCCAATTCATCTGATGAAGATATACCACTAGTGAAGGATTGTTCTAATGTTAAAATGGAAGAACCTGTTTGTAGAGATTCACTTGTCAAAAAAAGAGTCCTAAATATACCGCCTAATGATGAAGAAGATGACAAGCACCATGATCATATTTTCCACACAATATTCCATGTGAAGGATAAAGTATGTGCTAATATTGATAGTGGTAGTTGCACTAATGTTGCTAGTACCTTGATAGTAGAAAATTTAAATTTGAAGTGGCAGAAGCATCCCAAACCGTACAAGCTACCATGGCTGAATGATTATGGAGAAGTGGAGGTTAAGAAAAAAATTTGGGTTTCCTTTTCAATTGGAAAATATGAAGATGAGGTTCTTTGTGATGTGGCACCAATGTAGTTTGTTCACATATTACTTGGTAGGCCATGACATTTTGATAGGAAAGTGTCATATGATGGTTACAAACATCGTTACTCTTTTGAAATGAATAGCCAAAAAGTTGTATTAACCCCTCTTAAACCTTTTCAAGCTTATGAGGACTAGATTAGGATAGCAAGAGAGTGCAAGTTGAGAGAAAAACAGTGAGGAAGAGGAAAATAAAAAAAAGAGTAAGTGAGGAACTAATATTCATTCATGAAAATAGAAAGCTTCTTTCTTTGCCTTCTTGTGTTCTTGATTGAATTCTTGAACTCAACTTATCAAAGGGAGTGATCATCCTTTGTGGCATCTTAAGATTTGGCTTTCAAGGACTTTCTTTCCTTAGGATTCTAATCTCATCATCTTCAACACATTCTTAGCAAATCAATCTTTTCAATTCCCTTGAGTTCGTGGGTTCTAAAGGGTCCGCATATCGTTCTTAGAAAATCAATTGTTTCTATTCATTTGAGTTCGTGGGTTCCTAGGTTGTTTTCCTTAAGGGTCTGCATCACTCCTAGGCCTACCCATCCAAACTTCTCTATTCCCATACACAAACTCAAACTTGCCTTTGTTCAAATATGGCTAATAAACTCCTCCATTTCTGCCTCTTTGTCAACATTCCGCCATGGAACACGTCCACCTTTTTACCTATTAGGGATGTCTTGTTATTTTCCCCTAGGATTCCATTCTTATACCCTATCCAACCTATCATTAATAGGCTCTAATTTAGCTCTCATGATATGCCTCATCTCCCCTAGCAACGCTTGCATTTGGAGGTTTGGAACTGCGGGTTGTCGATATTCTTTAGTTTTATATTTTTCTTGATTATTGGATATGCTTAGATTCTATAAAACAAGTTTCATCCTCACAAGCACTCCCTTACATATTTCACTCAAGAATTGATACACTTACACTCGTGTTTTTCACTCTAAATGGCTTTTACCCTCTTATGGTCTCACGCACTCCTTCCTTTATCCACTCCTTTGTGTCTTCTTTACTTCTTAATTGAACTTCAAGAAAATAATTCAAAATAATCCAGAAGTAGTTCAAAAATGAGAAACAACTAGTACTCATAAAAAGATCAAGAACTTGAATAAGGAGAGAAAAAAGATTGACTAGAAGAATTTATTTTTACTAGAATTGTGTACCGAGAAATGATATGAATTGAGAAATTTTCCTCTTCGTCAACTTAGAGATTTCTAACTCAAATAGTATTTTTATTAAAGAAAGGAATAGGAAACCAGGTAATAGAATGAAAATAAAAGAGTCTAAACTTATCTTAGAACCAAGGCTTTGATACTAAAATGATACGAAGCCCACCAACAATTGTGATGAAACTTGATAACAATGAAGAATCAAAACCCTAAGATCGTGAAGAAAATATGTTTTTAGTCTTAACCATCACTTAAAAAGAGGAAAATGAAGAATATGGAGGATTGAAATGCCACACCAAAAAAACCTAAGGATTCTCTCAAGAATTCAAGGTGATAAGTTTGGTTGTTTGAAAGGCACAAGATTAACTTCATAAGTTCAAGAGTTCTTTTAAGAACTAAGAGGAACATAAGACCTAACAAGAAGATAATTTTATTAATAATTCCAATATGCTCTTTAAAATTTGTAGTACTCCTTTTTATACTAGGAACAACCTTCCAAGAATAGGGAAAGTTATAATTATAGCACAAAAATTAGACTAAACAAGTTCTTTACCCTTTTTGGACCTGTAGTCTTCTAAAGATAGCTAATAAATAGATATTTATTGATTCTTATTTAAGCCATCTTTGTCATTTTAGAATTTTCCCAATTCTCGTGGATTGGTCCATTTAGTGTTTCCCTGAAACATTTGGCTCTAAATCTTGGAATTAGGCCAATAGGAAGTGACAAAGGTCTTGTGCAAATTTAGCTCCATTACCTCTTGTATGATTGACATGTCTAGCTCCTTGGTTTGCATCATAAAAGGCTCATAATTAACTAAAACAAAAAAAAATTACTTCCTAAATTAATACTTGCATCCACTTTAATATTCCAAATCTATCCCTTGTGTAAGATCTTGAGAATATTTGTAGGATTTTGAGAATCTTTAGAATATTTTTTAACATAAACTTACTTAGCATCTCCATCTCCATTATTCTCCTTCTCTTTGAAAAAAATTGTCCTCAAATCATAGCTTTTTAAGCAAGTTGATTTGGTATTGCGAATTCAGATATGAAGTCTATTTGATGCTGCATGCCTCGCAAATAATGTAATCCATGGGGAATCTTTTTCAGAAAATTGATTATCAAAGTCCTGTAATAAAGATACAATAACACTAGACAAAGAAGAGTTAAGATCGTTAGCAGAAACATAAACATCCTTGTACATAAGTACAAGTACTTTGTTGCCTTCCCATCATTGCACCCTTAATCTCTTGTTTTTCAAAAAAATGCACTAATTCTTTTATTTGTCTCTCCTTTTTGCTCACTCTTCTCTCTTTTGTGCTCACTTTCTTCTCTTTTTTTCTCACTTTTCCCTCCATTATGCTCATTTTTCTTTCTATTTTCTCCCTTTACCCTTTATTTTTTTCTCTATACCTCACCCTTTTTTTTAATTTCTTCTTGCTCACACTTTTCTTTTTCCCATAATTTGTACTCTACTGCTATCCTATTTTGTTCTTCATAAGCTTGCAAATCTTTGAGAGGTGCTAATATAACTTTTCAATTATCAATTTCAAAAGAATACTGATTTTATACACATCATGCATCACGCTCCTATTAAACTGCCACGTTCATCCAAGCAAAATATGAGTAGCATACATTGGTGTCACATCATAAAGAACCTCATCTTCATATTTTCCAATTCAAGAAGGAACCCAAACTTGTTTGTTAACCTCCACTTCTCCACAATAATTCACCCATGGTAGCTTGTACGGTTTGGGATGCTTTTGCCATTAGTGTAGGTCTCATTATCAATAATTAATGTTCATACCTTATCCTTCATGTGACATCTTGTGTGGAAAATATGATCATGTTGCTTCTCATATCCTTCATCCTTAGGCGATATATTCAGGACTCTTCTTGTGACAAGTGAATCTCAATGCACAAGTTCTTCCACTTCAACTTTAGAACAATCCTTCATTATTGGTATCTCTTCATCAATTGAACTAGCACTTTTGATTTCTCCATTTTCCTGTACAACCATGATCTTTTTTTCCTATTTACCACTTTCTCTCTCTTCCGCATTGGAATCATTTTCCTATCCATCTAACCCACATCTTCTATGTCTTCTTTTATGTAATTTAGAATGGGAAGAGGATTCTAAATCATCCAACCTTGCATTCATTCTCTCAAATTGGTGATGACCATATTTGATGAAGAATTTCAAGTCAACCTCTAGTGATTCTCCTCCTTCCTTACTCATGTTATCACTCTCCCTTTTTTAACACTATTTTTGCTCTTTTTTTAAATGCTATTTTTTTCTTTTTGTTTGTTTCCCATAAAGCTCATGCCAACCTCTTTTGTGTTCTTAACAAAATCAAAGAATTCAACTAATCTCAAGAAGCAATCATTTTTTGGTGAAAATCTATAAATTCAGAATTCTAAAAAATTAAGGGCAAAATATGACAAAAATAATGTCCAAAGTGGACTCTAAAGAAAGAAAGTCCAAAGAGAACTGTAAAGCTCTTGACCAAAAAGGACTCTAAAGAAAGACTCTTGGCCAAAGAGGACTCTAAGGAAAGACTCTTTACCAAAGAGCACTCTATATAAAGTCTCTCGACAAAGTAGGAATGTAAAAGAAAGACACTCGACCAAAGACAACTCGAATGAAAGACTCTTGACCGAGGAGGAATATAAAAGAAAGGCTCTTGAGAAAAAAGTAGTGACAAATCTTTAACACCTTGGTTACTGGTGTAAACGGTATAATTTGGACTCGAAAACTGCAAGAACTGAGGTAAAGTGAAAATAGTCTTGTTGGATTCGAAATGAGCTTCGATTTGATATATTATATTAGTTGTTTTGTTGCCTGAGTCAAAAGTTATGGCCATTTAAAGTTGCAACTCTGTTTTATCAAAAAACCTTTTAACACTGAACAACAACCCTCCTTTTTTTCATTTTTCTTCTTTTTTTGAAGAGAAAAGATAGATTGAGTGTAGAAATAAAGGGCAAGAAAAAGGATATAAATAATTCAAAGAAAACTACAAAACAAAATCCAATTACAAAAACAATGACAACCAAATTGAAAGAAAACACAAGACTCAAAAGGACAAATTTTCTCTTTTTTTGTGATTTTTGACTTAAGAATGCAGAAAACAATCAAAGAGTGATTTTTTTTAAAATCTAGAATTCAAAACCAAGATATATAAAGATAGATAACCTATTTTCAACAACCAAGGCTCTTATACCAAAGGATGTGGACTCTCTAGGCAAATAACCCTAGGAACCCACGTACTTAAAAGAATAGGAACAATTGAATTGCTAAGAACATGTTGAACATGATCAGATTAGAACCCTAAGGTAACAAAGTCATTAAAACCCCAATAATGAGACTCCATAAAGGATGATCACTCCCTTTGATAAGTTGTTGCGTGTTTTTCAACACACGAACTCGTGCAAGTATACACGGTCACAAGTAATAAAGATTTGTAAGTAAAGATCGATCCCACGAGGATTTGTTACTATAGTTTGTCGAGTACTAAAATTGTATCTTTCTGATTTTATCCAAAACAATCGTTGGTTAATAAAAAAGTAAAATAAGAAAATAAAAGAAATCTAGGATTGCAATTTTTCACCAAACTAATCCACTCAAATCATGTTATTTTCTTTTGATTTATATTTTTTTAGTACATTTAATTTGTCAACCGAAAACTTCTTTTTTTATTATTCATACATCTCTTTCGAGCTCCGTATAAACACACCTCGTTAAATTAATTAACTATATCTCTATGAAAATTAAATTTATCGAGATTCATTACGTTCTAAGTTTTCAAATGGCCACACATACAATTAGGGTATATTTCTATCCTTCATCATACATGTCATTCTATTTACGAGCAATACACACACAAATGCCTTTCTCAAGTTTATTCATGTGCCACGGATCGTTTTGATAAGATTCGTAAATAATCAAAAAGCATTACGCACAAAATAGAACGAACAAATCGAACGTCTTATAAATCTATCAAAAATAATTAAAATCAAGCTTCATAAATTTAGATTAAATGCAACCCTAGAAAAATTAAATTACTTCATAAAATTAAAATAAAAATTATAACAACTACAGAAAAATTAGAAGAAGCAGAAATAAAATTAAAACATCACTTAGGAAAAATATTTGGTACACGCAGAACACAACAAAAGCCAAAAATGGCTTCTGCGTGTTCCGCAACCAACACACAAACACAATAAAAATTACAAACTGAAAAAACTAAAACACTCTAAAAACTTTCGAAAACTAAAACTAAAATTCTACTCCAAAAACTACTCCAACAAACTTTTTTACAACTAAAAACTATCTCCTATTTATAGCAAAAATAATACATCAATAAAATATTAAATTTTAATACACGCGTAAAATATTTGTATCGAAATTAAAACCAGACATTTTTCTTAAATTCCGCGTACACGCGTACGAATTGGAATATTGTATTTTTATACGCGTGCACGACATAAACAGAGGGAGCCGTTCTGACTTTTTTTTTAATTTCAAAGTGCATGCCACGTGTCAGCGTCTGATTCGCTGCAAGAAAATGGTGGGACACGTGGCAGCATATAACAGGATGGAAAGGACGGGCTCACGGAGAATTGCCGCACCGGATTGCAGCGCGAGAAACGTGGGAGACAGCTCCTGCGACGTGCCCGGGATTCCGCGCTTTTGCGTTCACCGAAACATGCCACGTGTCGTAACATGATTGGATGATAGATTAAGAGGGAAACGTGGCAGATTATGGTTGGTGGAATAACCGGGCTCACGTGAAGATCAGCGCACGGGATCAGAGGCGCGCGTAAGTGGGGGACAGGGGCTGCGACGCGTCAGACACGTGGGACCCACTTGCACGCCGGCCTGCGCGGCAGGTGGGCCCCACTCGACGTACCGAGCCGCGTGAAAATTTGAGACCTGCACCCACTCTCTTTGGTCGGGGGTGATAAGGACGCGCGAATCTCAACCGTTTTTCTCGGATCGGACGGTCCACGATTCGCGCGTGTAGAGTGGCGCGTAGATTCTTCTCACCTGCGCAGAAAATTAAACTTTATTAATTCCATTTTTACCCACAAATATATTTCAAATTACATTTTCAACTTTCTTTAATTACAGTTAAGCCCTTTGCTAATTTTAAATTAAATTTTTAAACTTTTAACAATTAAAATGAAGCCCAAATTTAATTTAAATTATATTTTTGATTTTTATAAATTGTAATTAAGAACTATACTATTTGAAATTATATTTTTGGACATAAATTTAACATTGTACATTTTCGATACAAATTAATTACTTTTATTAACATATATAAAAGACAGTAAATACTAATTTATTAATCGAAAATTAACTAAAAACATCAAGAACATAGCAATTATAATTGATAAAATAGGTGAAAATAACTATATAAAATACAGTTATCATAAGTCAAATTGAACCATTCAATCAAGAACACAAGAAGTAAAACCAAAGGCTTTATGAAATATAATTTTCATTAAGGACATTCCTTCCTGCCTCTAAATTACATAGCTCTTCTTATTTATAAGCAAGAAACCCTAAAAGAAAAAAATACTAGATGAAATGGGCCTAATCAAATCTTAAAAATAAAAAACGAAAAGTCTTAAAATAAAAAGCCCACAATTAACTAAAACAAAAATTCCTAAACATAAAAGGCCCTTAATTAACTAAAACAAAAAAAATTGCTTCCTAAATTAATCCTTTCATCCACTTTAATATTCCAAATCTATCCCTTTGTAGGATATTGAGAATATTTAGAATATTTTTTAGCACCTCACTCTCCATACTGTTCATAAATTGTTTGCACATATATCTTACAATAGTATTTTGGTGTATCTATTGGAAAACTTTTAATACGGGTGGTACTCTTTCAACTTTTTCATAAATATACTTAAAAATGGTGTTTTGAGGAATCTATAGTGAAATTTTCTTTACTTGTGGTATTGGAGAACCTTTTAATACTTTTTTGGCACATACACTTGAAAATGGTGTGTTGGGGCATAGGTAGTGAAATTTTCATCAGGGTGGCTCAGGAATACTTTTGCAACTTTTTCCCATACATACCCGAAAATGGTGATTTCAAGTATTTGAAGTTCAGTTTTCAATACATGTGGTACCAAAGTATTTTTACAACCACTTCAAAAATATACCCACAAATGATGTTTTGGGACATCTATAATGTAATTTTCATGACTGATGGTGCAGAAGTACTTTTTGTTACATTTTCGCACATAAACCCAAAAATAGAGTTTTGGTTCATCAGTAGTGAAATTTTCAATATTGGTAGTATCGGGGCACTACATAGAACTTCTTTGTAGATATAACCAAAAATGACATCTTGTGTATACGTAGTGTAGTTTTCATGAGAATTGGAACAAGAGCACTTTTTACCACGTTCAAGTACATATATAGCCGAAAAATAGTGTTTAGGTTAATATAAATTACACATATATCTAAAACTGGAGTTTTGATTCATCCATGGTGCAATTTTCAATTGGGGTGGTACCGAAGAACTTTTTATAGCTTTTACACAAATATACTAAAAAAATATAATTTTAGTGCATTTATAGTGCAATTTGCATGATATGTTGTATTTGAGCCCTCTTTGCAGCATTTTAGCACATACATCCGAAAATGGTGTTTTGGGGCTACAATTTTCCTATTTCACAAGTTTACTAAGTCAAAAGTGACTTTAGAAAATCTCACAGAGATCTTCCAAATAATTATCTCTCTAAGTTTCAATGTGTATTTGGTAGGTCTAATATTTACTTTCTTTTTAGGATTTTGTATTATATTTCCAGCAATAACATTAGTGTTTTATATTTATTTTTTATTAACTATAATTTATATTATGTTTTAGAGTCTTTAAATACCTTTATATGGTTATCATTGAATCAAATCAATGATAGTTTTTATCCTTATTTCCTTTGAAAAGTTTTACTGAACCTATCAAAAGTAATCTTGTGCCATTCAAAACTTCACTTATTACTCACATCACCCAATGCACTTAAGTGTGGCATCTACCCTAGCATTCTTTGATACTAAGATTCCTATTTCATTATAAATAATGGGATCTCAACCCTCTATTACAACTTTTTTACAACCTAATAAAGAACGTTCCAAGAGATTAATATTGATCTTTAGGTGAGCTACGTATCATTTAGTATCAAGGCATGGCTTTAAGTCAAATAAATCTATCCTTTTTCAATTTTTTTGTTTCTTGTTTATAATTTTCTTCTCTTTATATTATTTCCTTTTCTTATTTAGCACTAATGATGTGAATCAAGTCAAACAAACCTAGGAACTCACAAACTCAAAAGAATAGGAACGATTGATTTGTTAAGAATGTGTTAAAAGATGATCAGATTATAATCCTAAGGAAACAAGTACTTAAAACCCTAATCTTGAGATGCCACAAAGGATAATCGCAACCTTTGATAAGTCGAATTCAAGCATTCAATGAAGAACATAAGAAGGCAAAACAAGAAGCTTTCTAAAATATACTTTCATTAATGATATTCGTTCTTCTCTCCAAATTACATACCTGCTCTTTTATAAGCAAGAATCCCTAATAGAAAAACCCTAGACAACATGGGCTTTGTTTAGTGGTGGATTGGATCTAATCTAACCTAAAAACATAAAAGACTAAAAGACTTAAAATAAAAATCACATAATTAACTAAAATAAAAATTTGCTAAACATAAAAGGCCCACAATTAATTAAAATAAACATTGCTTCCTAAAGTAACCCTTGCACCGAACTTGGGAACATTAACTTGATTAATTGTGGGCCTTTTATGTTTAGCAAATTTTTTCAAAATCACATATGGACAACCAATTTCTTGCAAAGGATTTTGAGAATATTTGGGAACATTAACTTGATTAGTACTTGGGAACATCAACTTGATCAACATCTCAATCTCCATTTTCCCCCTCATCTTTGAAAAGATTTGTCTTCCAATCTTAGCTCTATAAGCAGGTCAATTTGGAATAATGGATTCATATGTGAAGTCTATTTGATTCTTAATTTCTCTCAAATGAGGTAATCCATGGGAAATCTCTTCAAAAAGTTGATCCTTAAATTCCTACAATAAAGATGCAATGACACTAGGCAAAGATGAGTTTAGATCATTAGTAGAAAGATAAACATCCTTGTACATATGTACAAGTACTTGTTGCCTTGCTATCATTGCACTATTAATGTCATGTTTTTTGGCAATTACACTCATTTTTTTCTCTCTTTTTTATTCACTCTTCTCACCTTTTTGCTCACTCTTCTCTACTTTGTGCTCACTTTCTTCTCTTTTTTGCTCACTTTTCCCTCCATTATGATCATTTATCTCACTTTTCTCTACATGTTTCTCACTTTTCTATCCAGTTTTGCTCTCTAATTCACTTACTCTTTTTTATTTTCCCCTTGCTCACAATTTTGTTTTTCCCACATCTTGTATGCTCATACTATCCTAATTTGGTCAGCATGAGCTTGTAATGGTTTGAGGAAGGCTAATACCACTTTTCAATTGTCCATTTCAAAAGAATGGTGATTTTTTGAACTATCATGCGGCACCCTTCTATCAAACTGCCACAATCAGCCTAGCATTATATGACTAGCATACATTGGTGCCACATCACAAAGAACCCCATCTTTGTATTTTCCAATTGAAAAAGGAAACTAAACTTATTTATTAAACTCCACTTCTCCACAATCATTCAAGTAGCTTGTATGGTTTAGGATGCTTCTACCACTTCAAAATTAACTTTTCTACAAATAAGGTACTAGCAACCTTAGTGCAACTCCCACTATCAATAATTAATGTGCATACCTTATCCTTCATGTGGCATCTTGTGTGAAAAATATGATCATGGTGCTTCTCATCTCCTTCATCCTTAGGAGGTACATTCAGGACTCTTCTTGGGACAAGTGAATCTCCATGCACAGGTTCTTCCACTTCAGCATCAGAATTGAAACTTTCAATCTCTCCATTTGTTTGTACAACCATAACCTTTTTATCCTATTTATAACCCGATCTCCCATCCATATTGTAATCAGCTTCTTCCACTTCGAACTCATGTCTTCTATGTCTTGTTCTACGCAACTTAGAACCAGAAGAGGATTCTAAATCATCCAACCTTGCATTAATCCTCTTCAATTGGTCATTAACAAATTTGATGAAGAATTTCAAGTCAACCTCTTATGCTTCTCCTTCCACACTCATGTTTTAAACCTATATAATAAAATAAAAGGTGTTTTTCCTCGCTAACTCTCTCACGTGTTTCCTCTCAAATTAGATTGTTATCACTCCTTTTTTCACACTATTATGGCCCATTTTCTCACATATTTTTCTTTTTTTTACACTATGTTTTGCTTTTTTCACACTATTTTGGCTTTTTTTATATCTCTTTCCTTTTACCACTCAAAGCTTAAGCCACCCTTCTGTTTGTGTTCTTAACAAAATCAAGGAATTAATTTAATCTTTAGGAAGTAATTGGTTTAAGGGTGAAAATTTCAAAAATTAAAATTTTGAAAAACTTAATGGCAAAGGATGACAAAAATAAAGTCCAAATTGCACTATAAAGACCCAAGAAAGAATCCTTTTAAGATCTTGAAAATTAGAATTTAAAAAACTTAATTGCAAAGGATGACAAAAAGAATGTCCAAATAGGACTTCAAAGAAAGACTCTTAACCATAATATAATTCCTTTTTTTAAAATCAGAATGGGAATGCAAGTTTGATGATTCTCTAGAATAAAATAGATGAAACTAGAATAAATTAAAGGAAATCCAATTTCAACAAGAACAAGAAAACTCAATAAGAAAATAAGAATTAGATTATTTAACAATCTACTACTTTGTTCTTCTTTTTTTATTTTTTTATTTTTTTATTTTGACTATTGATGCTGCTCTAAATAGAAAATTCAAAAAAATAAATTCACAGCCCTAATGAATAAGAATCGAACACAATGCAAAAAGGTGCAATACAACTTTAACCCCTCATTAAGTAGTGTTAAAAATAATTTTGGGTCATAACATCTAGGGTTTTTTATTTACTTTTTATTAGCTATGGTTTATATTATGTTTTAGAGTCTATAAATAGCTATGTAAGGTCTTGATTGAACCAAACCAACTTTGAATATAATTTTAATGAGAGTTTTTTTCTTTAATTCCTATGAGAAATTTTACTGAATTTATCAAGAGCAATATTGTTGTGTTCAAAACATGACTTATAACTCACATCACCCAATGTTCTTGAGTGCAACATCCACCATATCCTTCTTTTATAATAAGCTTTGGGTCTCACTTTTTTTTGTGAGGTTCATATCATTTGATATTAGGGTATAGCTTTAAGTTAGGTTAATCTATCCCTTTTCCTATTTTAGTTTCTTGTTTATAATTTTGTTTCCTTTATATTATTTGTTGTTCTTATTTAGCTCTAATGATGTAGATAAAGGAGTCCCCAAAGATACCATAGATAATTCCAATTGGGAAAATTAATCAAGAATCACACAATAAAGGGCCATAGAGAAACCTGTAACAAAAATTTAGTTCCTAGAACAGTTTTATTATAGATTTGGATGGAAACTACAACCCAACACTTATAAAGAGATGTACACTTGATTGAATAGTCAAGGTATGAATGCTACAGAAAAATCTAATAAGTTCAAAATGTTCTTTAACTCTCACAATATTTGATATGAAATATATTTTTATTAAATTGAAAAGGCCTTTTTATAAGCTAATACATTCCTTTAACACCTATATAAGAAAGGGAAACTACCAAAAATATAAAAAGGAAACATAAAATAAAGGAAATGTGACACAAACGATACCAAGTTGTGACGAAACCCATAACAAAATTTAGTTCCTAAAACCATTCTACTGTAGGTTTGGATGGAAAAAGTAATCGAATACCTATAAAGAGATGTGAACCTTGGTATGAGGAAGATGCCACAATCAAGGAATGGAGACTTGATTGATAAGTCGAGTTATTAACACCATAACCAAATCTAATAATTTCAGAAAGTTCTTCGAAGAATGAAAGAGAAATTTTAGTCACTTTTGATATGAAATATTCTACTCTTTATTGAATTGAAAAAAACTATTTGTAGGAAAACATAAACTAAAAGAAATATCAAGGTTCTTCCTCCCTTAAGCTACATGCCCAAAATGTAATGAATCAACCAAATTTATTTCTCTCCAAATCACATCCAAAATGGTAAAGAATTAACCATATTTCTTTCTCACCATATCACACCAAAATGATAAGGGATGAAATGGGCCTAAAACATAAAAAGCCTCATAATTAATTGAAACAAAATTGCTTCCTAAAGTAATCCTTACACCCAACATGATATTCCAATCTATCCCTAGTCATTGGAATACCAATTCCTTGTAAAAGCACTTGAAAATATTGGGGAACATCAACTTGATCGGTACCTCGATCTCCATTGTTCCCCTAATCTTCGAAAAGATTCGTCCTTGAATCTTAGCTTGATACACATATCAATTTGGTATTATAGATCCTTGTGTGATGTCGATTTGATGCTCAATTCCTCTGAAAGGAGGTCTATAGGGAATCTATTTAGGAAGTCTATCCTCAAAGTCCTACAATAAAGATACAACAACATTAGGAAAAGATGAGTTAAGATTGTTAGTATAACGATATAAATCCATGTACATAGTTACAAGTACTTCTTTCTTTGCCATCATTGCACTCTTAGTCTCAGTTTTTTAAGCAATTAACATCATTTTTTTATTTTTCTTTACTTTTTGCTCTCTTTTGCTCACTTTTATCTCCTTTCTGCTCACTTTTCTCTCCATTTCCTCTTGACCTCACTTTCTCTCTTTTCTTTTTCCTCCTCCTCACACTTTTTTTTCCTTTATCTTGTACTCTCTTGCTATCCTCATCTAGACCTCATTAGATTACAAAGGTTTGAGATGGGCTAATACAACTTTTCAGTTAATCATTACAAGAGAATAATGATTTTTGCACCCATCATGCGTCACCCTCCAATCAAACTACCATAATTAGCAAAGAAAAATATGAGTAGCATACATCGGTGCCACATCATAAAGAAGCTCATCTTTTTATTTTCTAATTGCAAAAGGAACTTGAACTTGTATGGTCTGGGATGCTTCTACCACTTCAAATTCAACTTTTATACCAACATGGTACTAGCAACATTAGTGTCGTCCTACTATCAACAATCAATGTACAAACCTTATCCTTCATGTGGCATCTTGTGTGGAAAATATGCTCACAGTGCTCCGCATCTCCTTCCTCCTTAAGTTGAATATTCAAGGCTCTTCTTGTGACAAGTAAATCTTTATGCACAGGTTCTTCCATTTCAACATTAGAACAATCCTCCAATGGTGGTATCTCTTCATCACATGAATTAGCACTTTTGATTTCTCCATTTTCTATACAACCATAACGTTTTTGTCCCATTTAGAACTTCCTTTCTCCTCTACATTGGAATCAACATCTTTTTCATTGAACTCATCTCTTCTATGTAATTTAGAACTGAAAGAGGATTCTAAATCATCCAACCTTGATTGCACCCTCTTAAATTGGTCATTAAAAGTCTTGATGAAGAACTTCAAGTCGACCTCTTATGGTTATCCTCCTAATTAACCCATGTTTTCAACCTATAAAATAAAATGAGATCACTCACACACTCTCTCACGTGTTTCCTGATTACCACACAAAGTATATGTGCAATGAATACGCAAGTATACTCATCGTAATAAGTAATATAATGATAAGTAAAGATGAGTCCCATGAAGATTATTTTATTAGAAACAAATTTTTAAAACTAAAAATAATAAAAATCAATTTTTTTGGTGTTTTTATATTTTAAGAAAGCAAAATTAAAATAACTAAAAGTAAATAGAAAATATCTAGGAATATTTAATCCCCCAATTTTCTAAACATGTGAATCGCTAAAATCCCCCCAATATAATTATCAATTAATTAAATGATCAATTGAATCTAACCTAGCATGTATTCATCTCTCAAGTAAACTACATACCATATAGTAATTAATTTGATCACACTCTCATGCTAATCAAATTGCATAATACTCATTAAGTTCATCAATTATGGATTACATACATAAGAATCATACATCTCTGCCTAGAAATAATGCATGTTATTTAATCAAGACAAACAATTAAATAATTTTCTCAAATATATTTAATTTCCTCTATAGATAAATTGTTAGCCACACAATTAATAGCATAAAAATCAGATTAAATAATATAATTAAATTATAACTATAATTGGGATAAAATTTTATATCATCACATGGTGAAAATTGGGTTCATAAGATCCCTAAATTAATAAATTAATTACACATAATTGTGTTCATATATACTTCTTCATAAAGAAAGACATAAAATTATAAATAAAAAAAGTAGAAGAAGGAAAACAATCATTCTCTTGAATTGTAGAATTAATTTCCTCATGAATCTCCACCAAAATTATGTCGTCTCTTGAATTTTTCCGTATTTTTCTCTCCTTTTACCTCTAAAAACTAACCAAAATTATGATAATGGAGGCTAAATTACCATTTATGGAATGATTAGGGGCTTAAATAAAGCTCAAGTACAATCTGGATAGTCCAATCAGCTTTAGATCAAGGACTACAATCAAAACAAGCAAAAACTGACAGTTTTAGCCAATCACAGTGTGACACGTGCCATTAGAAATTCATTGGGGAATTAGGGAGCGACGTGTGCTTGGGGAGACTGGTCAGAGTCAATGCTCACTGAGTTAAAAACACGTGGCATGATGTGATTGGCAGAATCGGATGTCGTGGCACATGGGTGGAACGCGCGGAGCAATGGTATGGTGACACGTGGCTTGATAGGTTGACCGATTTTCGAACTTGGATTGAATTCCGTGCTCACACATGGCACATGTTTCATCCTTCTCACATGTGGCACAATGTGATTCGCGCTCCATGCTTGCATGGCGTTCGCGTGGCTTGCCCAGTTAACTCATGTGCTTACATGGCTTGCCATGTGGCAGCTTATGAAATGTCCTGTGTTAAAAATTTATAAAATTCTAGAAAAATCCCAAAATATTCCAAAAATTATATTTTCACCCGTTTTCACTAAAAAGTTTATATTTAAATTTTTTTTCTCCATAAAAATACTATTTATTAAATAAAACAAATAAATATTAAGTAAAAAGTGCGCTAATGACTCTATTTTCATAGAGTCATCACACCCCCAAACTTAAATCGTTGCTTGTCCTCAAGTAAAGCCAAGTATACCTAAATAAAATAACTTGGGTAATATATTCATAATTATACTTCTATTAGTACATACATACTTCACGAAAACTATCCCTCTCAAAAGTTGTACAAGTATATGATAAAGAGGTTCACATATTTATCAATCAACGTTCCATCAATACAAGGATATGCAAGGTTTTTGAAAAATTGATTTGTGTGTGTGTGCTGCATATGATATCATCCAATGCACTCATGAAATTAACCTATATAAGCATGCTTATCAATTAAATCTTAGAACAAGTCTCATAAGTCTATTTTTCACATCCCTTTCCACTAATATAAATATGCACTTAGTTTAAGATCAATAAGGACTGTACATGGTTGTAATGTAAGGCTTAGGTGGGGGGTCGATAGATGAAGATATTTTAGGGTCTTTCCACACTTTAGCTTCTTTTTTTCATCATGCACTTTTTAACTACAATTGAGTTTTTACTTGATATTTTAGTGCACCCTCTTTTGACATTCTTTTCATACTTTTTTTATTCCACATCTCTTTTCGCTTTTTTTTTCTTTTTTTTTTTTTGTAACTTCACAACATCCCCAAACTTATTTTCAATTCTATTTTCTTTTTCTTTAGAGGGATAATTGTGTTGTGAGTTTTGATTATTTTTTTATAGGGTGCATTACATTTCACCTTACTTTAAAGCATAACACATGATTGCATTTTTTTTCTTTTCATACAAGCTAAAGGTGCAAGGGTAAAGGTAATACTTATTAGTTAGACATTAAATGTGGCTTACAAATATGAAAGGTTCTTTGTTAGGCTTAAATGGTCGACTAAAGATATTAACAATGGTTAGCTTGAAAGGCTCAATGGATCCAAATAAGGCCTAAATCATTTCTCTTGCTAAATACTATTTAGGATTTTTCCTCAAAGGATGATCAAATAGATTCTAAAACTTGGTAGATCTAATTAACTCGCATAACTAACTACAAATTTCTCTCAATAAGCAAACCAAAATCAATCATAAGCATGTGCATAAAAGTTGAATGAATTCAATCAAAACTAGCAAGCATATCACATGATTAATGTAAATATCTTAACAAATATGTTAAATTCCTTATCCTAGTCATGAAAACCAATTTTTATCATTGAGTTCATATGTTTCATATCAAGCATGCATGCATTTAGTTTTCATATATTTATCAATTTCTACCAAAATCATGATTAAAAACAACCTAAAAATTTAAAAAAAAATCACTAAAACTTTAAAATGCATACTAAATACTAATGTAGAGAATGAAGTTTCCTCCCCGAACTTAAATTACACATTTTCCCCAATGTGCACATATAAATATAAAAAAGTAAAAGGAAAGAAAACTCCCTTAGTCATGGCACACCACTTCTGTCACTAAAATGATCATTCTTATCGTGTCATTCCTCTCCACATTTATTCACCTACAAAAAAATTGAAAATATAAGTAAAATAACATTAGGTTGCCTCCCAACCAGCGTCATGTTTAACGTCCTTGACTTCTCGGTCCTATCAAGTTCTAAGGCACATCCCTCTGTATCCATTTACTTTTAAGTTTGGCTGGAAATAGCTTGAGACTTGATTTGTTCAATAATACTTTACATTTTGGCTCACAAACACGTTGCTCAATTCTCTTCTCATGCCATATTTTTGTTTTCCTTTTGAACTTCTTAGCATTCTTGTAAGCACTCTACCGTAACTTATCCAATTTATGTATTTCTAATAGCTTTTTTGCCTCTCCATTGGACTCTTTCACTTTCATACTTGATTGAGGATATGAGGGTAGAAGTGCGGGGTCTAAACTTGGTGGTTCTTCAATTGATGGTTTGAGTTTAGATCCTATCACAAAATTTTCCATTATAGCCTTTGATACATACATGAGAGATGCATCCTCCAAAAAGTTCAAATAGTCTACAATATCAACCTTCGATGCCATACTTTCAAAGTTATAATAGGTTGAGTTTTTTTGTGGTGAGTTTATGTCCTTGTTTATAGTAGCATGTGTTAAAGTCTTAAGTTTGGGTGACTCAATAGATTCTTTTAAGCCATTCCCACAATTAGTAATACTTATCCTTAAATATTCATTAGAATTATCAATATCAGGGGGTTCAGATTCTTTAAAAACTTTAAATATTAGTTGTATATCTTGCACTCTTATTGTAAGTTCACCTTTTTGTACATCAATGAGTGCCCTTCAACTTGCTAAGAATGGACGACCAAGTATGATAGGAATGTCATGATCCTCTTCCATGTCTAGCACAATGAAGTCCGTCGGAAAGATGAATTTGTCTACTTTTACTAACAAATCTTCTACCACACCCCGAGGTCTCTTAATCAATCTATCTGCATTTGTAATGTTACTGAAATGGATTTTTCTTTACCAGTCCCCAATCTCTTTAAGACTGATAATGCATGAGTTTAATACTAGAACCCTAGTCACATAGTGCCTTGACAAAACGGATGTTCCCAAGAGTACAAGGGATGTCAAAACTACCTGGATCTTTCACTTTTTGTGGTAGTTTTCTATTAAGGATGGCACTACAACCTTTAGTCAAGGTTATTATTTCATTATCTTTAAACCTCCATTTCTTTGATAGTATATCCTTCATGAATTTGGCATAAGATGGCATTTGTTCAAGTGCCTCTACAAATGGTATGTTTATGTGTAGCTTCTTGAAGACTTCTAGAGATTTTGAAAACTGTGTATTTGACTTTTGCTTTTGTAGTCTTTGAGGGAAAGGAATGGTGGGTTTGTAGAGGTGGCTCTTTTTGGGCTGAATTATTTCCTTTGCATTACTTTATTTATCCACTAATTCCTCCTTTTCCTTTTTAGTTTTTGGTTCCTCCTTATTCTTTTTAGCTTGATAGTCCTCTTTATCCTTTTTAATTTCCTATTTCTCTTCATCGTTTTCTATCTGATGTTCTTGTTCTAAAGTTTTAGCACTCCTTAGGCTATGGTGTTGCATTAGTCCTTACCTTCTCTTCTTGGGTTTACAATTATGTCACTTAGAAGGCTACCTTGAGGCCTTTGGCTTAAGGCCTGGGCAAGTTGCCCCATTTGGTTCTCCAAATTTTGAATCGAAGCCTCTTAAGTTGAAACTTTTGTATTTACTAATTGGATGAAGTCTTTCATCATCCCTATTAAAGAATTTGTATTATCCATAGTAGATGGCTTCTTTTCTTGAGCTTATGATTGCTGTGGTTGTTGAAAACCAGGTGGTGAAAATGATTGATGGTTGAATTGATTACCACCTTGACTGTTCTTATTGCTCCAAGAGAAATTTGGATGTTGTCTCCATCCTAGGTTATATGTGTTTGAGTATGGATTATTATTTCGATTCACATTACCCACATAGCAAATGGATTTAGGATTATTTGGACAATTATCAAACAAATGAGCTCCTCCATAAAGCACACATGAAACTCTTGAATTTTGGACCTGGTTTATACTTGCTGGCTTGTTTTGAACCTTCAAAAGATTAACCAAAGATGACACTTGAGCTGTAAGTGCTTTGATATCATTTACCTTATGCATTCCGGCTACTCTTCTCTTGTCTATCATTCTATCCATTGGTCATTGATAATTATTGCTAGCCATTTTCTCAAGTAAATCATAAGCTTGATTTTAAGATTTGGCTAGCAAAGCTCCATTATGCGATGCATCAATGATAGTCCTTGTTTGATCATTGAGACCATTGTAAAAAGTCTCCATTTGAATACAAGAAGGAATACTATGATGAGGGCACCTCCTTAGCAATTCCTTGAATCTTTCCCATGCTTCATATAGAGATTATCCTTTGTGTTATTGGTAGGAAGTAATGTCATTCCTAAGCTTGGCATTCTTTTTTGGTGGGAAGTATTTAATTAAGAATTTCTTCGCAAACCATTCCAAGTTCTAATGGAATCAGTTGGCAAAGAGTTTAGTCAGGCTCGAGCATGGTCTCGCAAAGAGTAAGGGAATAATCTAAGCCTAAATGCCTCATCCGTTACACCATTGAACTTAAGTGAATCTACAACTTCAATAAAAAATTTGAGATGAAGATGAGGATCCTCTGTTGGCAATCCTATGAATTTTCCAACTATTTGTAGCATTTGAAACATCACTGGCTTTAGTTCAAACTGATTAGCTTGAATATTTGGCCTTGTAATACTTGGATTCAGCCCTTCCAAAGTAGGTATTGCATATTCATTCATAGCTTTATCTCTATCATCCATCAAAACATTTGATTGTTCAACTTTAGCTCATTGTTGCTTATTTCTAATGGATTAGCCATTTTTTTTCTCTTGAGTGACTTGTTGTTTTCTAATTGATCTCAAAGTACGCTCAATTTCAAGATCTAAAGATATGATATTTCCCTCACGAACTCTACTCATGCAATAGACTCAACTATGTTTCTACAATACTAAAGGAGAAGTCCAAATAAATAAATAAACAACTAAACAAATAATAATAATAATAAATTAAGAAAATAAATAAATAGATAAGTTAATAAAAGAAAATAAGTAAATTAAAAATAATAAATTATTAATTTCTAATATTATAATCCCCAACAACATCGCCAAAAACTTGATCGCCAAAACAAATTGTGTGTGAATTCAATACACAAGTATACATATTATAACAAGTAATATAATAATAAGTAAAGATTGTTCTCAGAGAGATTATTTTATTAGAAACAAATTTTTAAAACTAAATATAATAAAAATCCATTTTTTTGTGTTTTTTTATTTTAAGAAAGCAAAATTAAAATAACTAAAAGTAAATAAAAATAATTAATTAAATTATATTTTTTGACTAAAAAATATATGAAAAAATAACTAGGAATATTTAATCCCCCAATTTTCTAAACATGCGAATTGCTAAAATCCCTCCAATATAATTATCAATTAATTAAATGATAAATTGAGTCTAACCTAACATGTATTCCTCTCCCAAGTAAGCTAAACACCATATACTAATTAATTTAATCACACTCTCATGCTAATTAAATTTCATACTACTTATTAAGTTCATCAATTATGGATCACATATATAATAATCATATATCTCTACCTAGAAACTATGCGTGTTATTTAATCAAGAAGAACAATTAAATAATATTCTCAAATCTATTTAATTTCCTCTATAGATAAATTGTTGGCCAAATAATTAACGACATAAAATCAAATTAAATAATATAATTAAATTAAAATTATAATTGGCGTAAAATTTTATATCATTACATGGTGAAAATTGGGTTCATAAGATCCCTAGATTAATAAATTAATTACAAATAATTGTGTTCATAAAACTCATATGTTTTCATAAAGAAGACATAAATTTGATAAAGAAAAGAGTGGAAGAAGAAAAACAATCAATCTCTTGAACTGTAGAATTAATTTCCTCTTCAATATCCACCAAAATTATGTCATCTGTTGAATTTTTCTATATTTTTCTCTTTTTAGCTCTCAAAATAGACCAATATTATATTAATGGAGGCTAAATTAGGGTTTATGGAGTGATTAGGGGCATAAATAAAGCTCAAGTGTGATATGGACCATCTGAATCTGGACCATCCGATCAGCTATCAAGGGCTACGATCAAAACAAGCAAAATTGGAAGTTTGAACCAATCATAGCATAACATCTGGCATCAAAAATTCATGCGGAGCATTGGCGTGGTGACATGTGGCATGGCACATTGATCGATTTTTGAACTCAGATTGAACGTCTTGTTGACACGTGGCACATGTTTCATCCTGCTCACACGTGGCACAACATGGTTTGCTTTCCATATTTGTATGGCATCTGTGTGGCTTACCTAGTTAGCTCTTATGCTTGGGTTTCATGCCACGTTGTAGATTTTGATCGATCATGCGTTAAAAAATACTATTCATTAAAGAAAACAAGTAAATATTAAGTAAAAAGTGCATTATTGATTCTATTTTCATAGAGTCATCATTTCCTCTCAAATCATATTATTATCGCTCATTATTTTCACACTATTTTGCCTTTTAAAACTCAAAGCTTAAATCAGTTCCCTTTTATGTACTTAATAAAATCAAAGAATTCAACTAATTTCAAGAAGCAATTAGTTTGTTGGTGACAATTGTAAAAATAAGAATTTTAAAAGTTTGATGCAAAGGATGATAAAAAGAAAGTTTAAAGAGGACTCTAAAGAACCAAGAAAGAATCTCGACTAAAACACTATTCCTTTTTTAAAATCAGACTTGGACAGCAAGTTTGATGATTCTCTAGAATGAAATAGATGGAAACTAGAAAAAAAACAAAGGAAAACTAATTTCAACAAGAACAAGAAAACAAAAATGTGAATCTTGAGCAATCTCCTACTTTGTTCTCCTTTTCCTCTTTTTTTCATTATTATTTTTATTTGACTGCTCCTTTCGTAAATGAATTGACAAATCAAATGAACACAAACCACACCAAAAACAACGCAAAAGGATACAACAAAAACTCTATCCCCTTGGTAAGTGGTGCAAACTATGGAATTTTGGCTCAAAAATAGTAGGGAAACGAAGGCATAGCCCCAATCTACTTGTAGGAATTGAGTAGAGCTTTGATTTTATATATTTTAAGAGTCATTTTGATACTCAAGTCAAAAGTTATGACAGTTAAAGTTGCAATACCAATTTATCAATGTTTTTTTAAAATTGTGAATTGCAGCTCTCTGATTTTTTTAACAAGAAAGATGGATTAAACACAAAAATAAAGAACAAGAACAAGATTGGAAGCATTCAAAGAAAATGACCAAACGAAATCAAAGAAAAAACAACAAAAATGAAATTGAAAGAAAATAAGGAAACCAAACGAAGTTTTGTTTTGGCCACAAAATCCTAGGTAGATAATTTGACTAGACAAGAATATCACAAATCAAAATCCCAAAAAATATATTTTCGTTGTACAAAGATAAGGAAAGAAAATAATAAAATTTGTAATCAAGATAGATTCTTGAAAATGCAAAAAAAAGGATAAAATTTATTTTTATTTTTTTGAAATCAAGAACTCAACAAAGATATATATTGATATATAACCTATGTCTAACAAACAAAGCTCTGATACCTAATGATGTGGACCCTTTAGCCAAAAAACCTAGGCACCCACGAACTCAAATGAATAGCAACAATTGATTTTCTAGGAATATGTTGAAGTTGATATGATTAGAACCCTAAGGAAACAAATGCCTTAAAACCCTAACCTTGAGATGCCACAAATGATGATCACTCCCTTTGATAAGTCAAATTCAAGCAATCAATACAAGAAGGAAAAGTAAGAAGCTTTCTGAATTAAAATTTTTATTAATGATATATGGTTTCCCTCCAAATTATATATCTACAAAGTTTTTATAACAACAAGCCCTCACGTAAACCCTAGATGAAAATTCAAGCCTAAAGAAAGCCAAACACACAAATTAAAACCTAAAGAAAACCCTATGCACAAATTCAAATGCTAAAGAAAAAACCCTAGATGAAACATGCATAATTAGTGGTGGATTGGGCCTAATAAATCCTTAAAAATAAAAGACTAAAAGATCTTATGTTTTCTTAGTGTTTTAAGGGCTTTGTTTCCTAAAGGTTCTAACCAAATCGTCTTCAACATGTTCCTAGGAAATTGATTCTTCCTATTCCATTGAGTTCATGGGTTCCTAGGCTTGTTCAACTATAAAGGCGTCATTATTTAACTATATTTTATTAGAAAATATGAGTTTTTCGAATATTTGGATATTTTCTAGAATTTTGGTAGATTTTTTTATTAATTTTATTTACAACTATATAGAGACGAGAGGTGGTTGTACTTGGAAAAAACCCTACAGACAATGTTTCAATTCCTCCTAAGATATACGATTCCCTACACTTATTGTTCGTCTAGACATGCGAATCATGTATTATTCCTCTGGATTCTTGCTTTACCTTTAATGCATGCACTATTCACATACTAATTCTATTTGTGACACGTGGCATATGGATCTCTCTTTGTTCAGTCCACCAAATGATCTTGAGTTAATCTGACATTAAAACCTAATTTAATTCCATATAACTACCCAAACAACATAATGGAGATCGAGGTACTGACAAAGTTTATGTTCCCATATATTCTTAAGATCCTTTATAAGAAATTGGCAGTCTAATGACAAAGAGGCTATGGTAGAAGAATCTAAAATTAAATTTGAGGATTCACCAAGGATAGTGTATTATATTTTTATGCAAGGGATAGATTCGAAAGATCAAGTTGGATAAAATGATTAATTCATTAAGAAATTTTCATTTTAGTTAATGGTGGACCTATTATGTTTATTTATCATGTCTTTTTAGCTTTTTTTTTAGGGATTGAGTAGGCCTAATCCACAACTAAATAGCCCGTTTCTTATAAGGTTTGTTGCTTATAAGTTTGGGGGTGTTGATAACTGTATTTTATATAGTTATTTTCATCTATTTTATTAATTATAATTGCTATGTTCTTCACATTTTTAGTTAATTTTAGTTTAATAAATTAGTATTTACTGTTTATTTGTTAAGGAATATATTTTTAAGAAAATTAAATAATTTGAGTCGAAAACGTACTTAATTGCAAATTTATGTCCAAAATATAATTTCAAATAATAGAGTGCTTAATTGCAATTTATAAAAGTCAAAAATATAATTTAAATTAAAATCGGGTTTAATTTTAATTATTAAAAGTTTAAAATTTAATTGAAATTAGAAAAAAGGCTTAATTGCAATTAAAGAAAATTTAAAATATAATTTGAATTAAATTTGTGGGTCAAAATGCAATTAAGAAAATTTAATTTTTTACGTAGGAGAGAAGAATTCCACGCGCGCAACATGAGCCATTAGATCAGACAAGAAATGGTCTAGATTGGCGCGTCTTTCAAACCGGACCAACGTGATTAGGAGCAAGTTTTCTCGTTCACACCGCTCAGTACGCCGAGTGGGGCCCACCTACCACATAGGCCGGCGTGTAGGGTGGGACCCACGTGTCTCACGAATCAACCAAGGCATGATCTCATGCGGCCGTTTTACATGTGCTCGGTTATACAACGAATCGAAAACTGCGACGTGTCCCACTTTATATTTCACCCAATCATATTGTGACACGTGGCAAGGTTTTGGTGAGCACGAAAACACAGAATTACGCACGCGTTCCAGCCGCTATCCCCCACGTTCTCGTGCCTCTAATCCTGTGCGGAATTTGTGCGTGCACCCGTCCTTGGTATCCAGTGATATGTTGCCACGTGTCCGACTTTAAATTTCAGCGAATCATATCGTGACACGTGGTAGTGTGAATTGAAAACAAAATAGCGATGCAAACGTTCCCAGTTGTGTTTTCGATAATTTTTGTCCCCCACGCGTATTATTTAATTATTTTTGCCATAACAGTCTGTCCCCCTCGTGTAACAAAAAATATATTTTTAAATGTATTTTTTTTTAGAAATTTGATGTTATAAATTGGGGATATTATGGTAGTGGTTGGACTATGGAACACGTAGAAGCCATTTTTGGCTTCTGTTGTGTTCTGTGATGAGTGCTCAAAAAGCACTAAAATTACCATGATTTTATGCACATTAATTGATTAAAAATATTTCTATTTATATGATTTTATCATATATTTATATAAATTTATCTTTTTCGGAATCACAGGTATTTTTATTGTTTTTAAGGTATTTTCGCTTAAAAACGTAACTTAAAGACTCAAAGATGAATAGTGGAGGCAATACATCACAAATATATTCAAAAATAAATGAGGAAAACTCAAAAAATATGGAAAAATTGGACAAAATGGGTCAAAAAGGTCAAAAATTTCAAAAAGGAGGAAATCGCGCTGTCGCGCCACCCAGTTGCCCAGCCACACCGCACAACACGCCCATCCCGCGCGCGCTGCACTTCCTTTCCGCACGTGCCGTGCGCACTCCTGCTGCTTCGCACGCATGCCCCTGGTGCTGTCTACGCGCGCCGCTGCCCATCTACACCCCATTTCGCGCGCCCCACCTACCCGCTGACGTCAGTTGAATTCATTTTCACCTACTACACGTTTCCTCCATTTTTTATCATTTTTTCACCCACTTTTTATTTCTTTCCTCACCTATAAATACCCCCATTCTCTTCACTTCATACCACACCTCAAAACACATTCTCTTCTCTCTTTCTTTCTCTCTTTTCTTAGATTTTTTAGTTTTTCTTAGTTTTTAGCTTTTCTTAGTTAATTTCTCTTAGTTTTAGAGTTCTTCCCTTTTTGGGAAGAACTAGTTATGTTTTTGTAATTTATTAGCTTTTTGATTCAATAAATGGGAGTGCAAATTCTACTTGGAGGTTTTCCAGCAACGGGAATAGCATCGAAGTTCTGTAAGGATTTTATTTTCTTTACAGTTATTTTTTATGCTTTATTCTTACATGTTATATTTAATTTGTCTGTGATTAAATTTAACTCTACTGGCTATTTCTAAACATGATGTAATAATAACGTTGTTATGCTTGCAAAATATTAAATAGGTAAAATCTCTAAAATGAATTGATTTTATTTTTATTCAAGATTTTATATTAAGAATGTTAGAGAGAAATATATTATTTTTCATTACAAACTTAAATCTGAAAATTAGATTTTAAGGTTTAGTTATCCGGTCTAATTTAAAGTAGTGCTCTTTTATTTGTTGGTACAATCGCCCGGTAGTTAGAGTGAAGCTCTATTTGAAAAGTTTTTATAAAAATTATTATCTGAAAATGTATTGACAACATGTTTTCAGTAGTGGTTTTAAAACTTGAAAGTTAGTACTCGGATAATTAAATTCTTAGATTTAATTTGGACACCTTGAATAAAGTTTAAACTGTCTAACCCCACCAAAGGTGGCATTTAAATGGTTCATTTTCAATCTCTTAGAAAAAGAAATTAATTTAATTAACCAAATTAATTATCATTCTGCATGTGCCAAATATGCTCAGAGATGTTTTAATTTTCTTTGTGTTCTTCATCTAATATTCCTTAACTGTTGTAATTTTATTTTTAATTTATGAAGTAATTTAATTTTTCTAGGGTTGCATTTTATCTAAATTTATAAAGCTTGGATTTAATTATTTTTGAAAGATTTATAAGACGTTCGATTTGTTTATTCTATTTGTGCTTAATGCTTTTAATTATTTACGAATTTTATCAAATGATCCGTGGCATTTTTGTGTATATTACTCATGGATAGAATGACATGTATAATGAAGGATAGAAATATACCCTAATTTTATGTATGGCCATTTGAGAACTTAGAACGTAATGAATCTTGGTGAATTTAATTCTCATAGGAATATAGTGAATTAATTTAATGAGGTGTGTCTATACGGAGCTCAGAAGAGATGTATGGGTAAAGTTAGAAGTTTTCGGTTGACAAATTAAATGTACTATAAAAATATAATTCAAGAGAAAATAATATGATTTGAGTGGATGAATTTGGTGAAAAGCTACAATCCTAGATTTCTTGTATTTTTCTTATACAACTCTTTTCTTTAACTTGTTCAAATTAATGATCATTTTGGATAAAATCAGAGAGAAATAATTTTAGTACTCAACAAACTATATTGACAAATCTCCGTGGGAACGATACTTTACTTATCAAATTTTATTAGTTGTGACCGTGTATACTTGCACGTTTTATGTTCTCTAAAAGAGACAACAGTAGCCATGTAAATGTTTAGGAACTTTTTGACCATTTTTCTCTAGTTATTTAATAAAGTGTTTGCTTTGGATTCTTGTGTTCTTGATTGAATGCTTGAATTCAAATTATCAAAAGGATGATCTAATTTTGTGGCATCTCAAAGTTAGGGTTTTAAGGACTTTTTTTCCTTAGGGTTCTAATACAATCATTTTCAACACGTTCTTAACAAATTAATTGTTCATATTCCTTTAAGTTTGTAGGTACTAAGAGTTATTCGCGTAGATAGTCTGCATCATTTTGTATCAAAGTTTTGGATGCTGGAAATAGGTTATCTATCTAAATCTATCTTTGTTTTATGTTCTCAATTTAAAAAAAGCATCCTTCATAGTTCTGCATTTTGTTTCAATTTCTTTCATTATTTGTCTTTGGATTTTATTTCGTAGTCTCTTTGAATTTTTCCTATCTTGGAATTTTTTTTTCTTGTGCTTTATTTTCTTTGTTCTTTAAAAACATTTATACCAAAAAAAAAAGAAGTGAGGTTGATGCTATTTGTAGTGATAGAAAAATTGATAAATTGGAGTTGCAACATTAAACGACAATAACTTTTGACTTAGGTAACGAAACCACTATTATAGCATATCAAATCGAAGCCTGACTCAATCCCTAATAGTTGAACAAGGCTAGGCCTTTTCCCAACATTTTTTATTGTAAATTTCATTGTTTATAGTACTTACTGAAGGTTTAAAATTTGTCGCATCTTTTTTGTTTTGTTTGTTGTTTTTTTCATTCAATTTGTGAATTTGTTTTTGTGTATTTTTTATTAATAACACCATTAAAAAAAGGAGAAAAAATTGGCAGATTGTTTAACTTTCCTATTCTTGTTGAAGTAAGTTTCCAATTCTTGTTTTCTTGCTTCAATTTCTTATTCATGTTGAAATTATTTTTCCTTTATTTTGTTCTTGTTTCCATATATTTCAAATAGTTTCCCTTTATTTTTTTTGTTCTCTTGATTGTTTCAAGCATAACAAAGTTGTTTTGAGTATTTTTTTTCTTAATCAATTAGCTTCAATTCTAGTGATTTCTTTCACATGTACTTTGCTTCCTTCTAGAATTCTCTTATTTTTCTTGGTTATTTAGAGTCATCTTTGTACTTTCTTTTTATCACCATTTACCTTAATAAAGTTTTTAAAATTATGATTTTTGAGATTGTCACCAACAAACTAGTTGCTTCTTGATATTAGTTTAATTATTTGATCATTTTAAGAACATAAAAAGGGGGGTAGACTTAGGCATTGAGTGGTATAAGGCAAGAGAAATCACCATCAAGAAAAAGAGAAAATAGTGTCAAACATGAGTGATAACAATCTGATTTGAGAGAAAATACATGAGGAACCAAACCTTTTATTTCATTTTACTTTACAAGTTAAAAACATGAGTAAGGAAGGAGGAGAACCATAAGAGGTCGACATGAAAATTTCATCAAGGTTGTCAATGACAAATTTAAGTTACTGAATGCGAGGTTGAATGAATTAAAATCTTGTTCCGATTATGAATCATATAGAAGACATGAGTTCGATGATAAAGAAGAACCTAATTATAAAGTGGAGGAGAGAACAAGTTATAAACAAAAAAAGAAGGTTGACTCTAAAAGAGATAGCAATATAGGCAGTATAAATATGACAATTCTTAATTTTCAAGGAAAGAATGATCCTAAGCTATACTTGTAGTGGGAAAGAATGTTTGAGTATGTATTTGATAGTCATAATTACTCCAAGGAGAAGAAATTAAAGCTTACAACCATGGAGTTTACAAATTATGCAAGTATATGGTGGAATCAATTGATGGACAATATGCAAAGGAATGGTGAAAGGTCTATTTGTTCATGGGAAGAGATGAAGTTCATGATGCATAAGATATTTATACCTAGCCATTACAATATGTATTTATATAGAAAGTTACAAGGGTTGGTTCAGGGTTCCATAAGTGTACATGATTATTATAAGGAGATGAAAGTCACCATGATTAGAGAAAACATAGAGGAAGATAGAGAAGCAAGAATGGCTAGATTCATTGTCGGACAGGGAGATCACTGATGTGGTTGAGTTGCAACATTACATAGAGATGGACGAACTACTACACATAGCCATTAAAGTGGAGAGGAAAATCATTTCCAAGAGGTTTAGATCTGGTTTATTCTCTAGCTCTTCGTGGAGATCCAATTGGAAGGGAAACAATGTTCCCTTCAAAATAAAAGATGAAACAAAGTCGAAGAATTCAGTTTTTCTTCCTATATAGGTAAACCTAAATTCAGTCACATGATATTAATAGTGTCAGTTCCTGTGACGAAGAGATACCACTATTGAAGGATTTTTCTTATGTTAAAGTGGAAGAACATGTAGATGGAGATTTACTTGTCACAAGGAGAGCCCTAAATATATAGTGTAAGAATGAATGGGATGACGAGCAATATGATCATATTTTCCACACAAGATGCCATATGAAGGATAAAGTATGTACGTTGATCATTGATAGAGCACTAATGTTGCTAATACATTAGTGCTTCTGAATACCCAAACAAAAAAGGTTATAGTTGTACAAGAAAATGGAGAAATCGAAAGTGCTAGTTCAAGTGATGAAGAGATGCCACCGTTGGATGATTGTTCTAATGTTGAAGTGGAAGAACCTATGCATGGATATTTATATGTCATGTGGGGAGCCCTAAGTATGCAATCTAAGGATGAATAAGATGTGGAGGAATGTGAGCATATTTTTCAAACAAGATGCAACGTGTAGGATAAGGAATGTATGTTGATTATTTATTGTGGGAGCTACATTAGTGTTAAAAAGTACTTTGTTGGTAGAAAAGTTGAATTTGAAGTGCCAAAAGCATCCTAAATAGTACAAGCTACAATGGATAGAGGAATATGGAGAAGTCAAGGTCAACAAACTAAAGTTACATTTTTGATTAGAAAGTATGAGGATGGTATTGTTTGTGATGTGGCATCGATGTTTGCTACTCAGATATTGCTTGGTCATCCATAGTATTTGGATAGAAGGGTGTCGTATGATGGGTACAAAAATCGATATTCTGTTGTATTAGCTCTTTTAAACCTAATGTAGATTGAGGTGCCAACCAAGTTTATGTTTCCAAATATTCTAAAGATTCTCAAGATCCTACACAAGGGTTAGATTTGGAATATTAAATTAGATGCAAAGATTAATTTAGGAAGCAATATTTTTGTTTTTATTAATTATGGGTATTTTATGTTTAGCAATTTTTGTTTTAATGAATTGTGAGCTTTTTATTTTAAGTCTTTTAGTCTTTTATTTTTAAGGTTAGATTAGGCCCAATCCATAACTAAATAGGCCCATTATGCCCATTCCATCCAGGGTTTTTTTATTTTAGGATTTCTTGCTTATATAGAAGAAGAGTTATGTAATTTTGAAAGACGAACGAATATATCATTAATGAAAAGTATATTTCATAAAGCTTTTTCTTTGCCTTCTTGTACTCTTGATTGAATCCTTGAATACAACTTATCAAAAGGAATGATCATCCTTTGTGGTGTCTCAAGATTGGGGTTGTAAGGACTTTGTTTGCTTAGGGTTCTAATCTGATAATCTTCAACACCTTCATAGCAATTCAATCATTCATATTCCTTCGAGTTCTTGAGTTCCTAAGGTTATTTGCCTAGAAGGTCTACATCATTTTGTATCAAAGTCTTGGTTGTTGAAAATAGGTTATCTATCTTGGTTTTGAATTCTACATTTCAAAAACAAATTATCATCCTTTGATTGTTTTCTGTGTTTTTGAGTCTCAATTCCAAAATATTGTTTTTTGTCTTTTTAAGTCTTATCTTTTACTTCAATTTTGTTATCGTTGTTTTCATATTTGGATTTTGTTTCGTAGTTTCTTTGAACTCCTCATATATATTTTTGTTCTTATTTTTGTGTTCAATATATCTATGTTTTTCAAAAAAAAAAGAAAAAAAATAAAAGAATAGGGTTATTGTTCAAATATTTTTAAAAACAATTTGATAAAATCAAGTTCGGCGATAACTTTTGACTCGAGTAATGAAAAGACTATTAAAATATATCAAATCGAAGCTCGTTTCAATT
The DNA here is from genome assembly GCA_030763125.1 of Hippophae gyantsensis. Taxonomy (NCBI): domain Eukaryota; kingdom Viridiplantae; phylum Streptophyta; class Magnoliopsida; order Rosales; family Elaeagnaceae; genus Hippophae; species Hippophae gyantsensis. The sequence goes on from CM061036.1 coordinate 48,088,061, forward strand.
CCTACATACCATAATTGGGTTTCTCCACAGTTCTTGCAATTGTTGGGTCCAAATTCCATCAGTTACATCACTAACCGAGGGGTTAAAGATTTGTCGCACCTTTTTGCGTTGCTTTCGGTTCTTGTTCATTAGGGTTCCAAATGTTTTAGTGAATTTTCTATTCCCAACAGTAGAAGCAATAGTCAACATAAAAAAATAAAAAAGAAAGAAAGAAAAAAGATGAAGGGTGATAACTGTATTTTTTATAGTTATTTTCATCTATTTTATTAATTATAATTGCTATGTTCTTGATATTTTTAGTTAATTTTAATGCAATAAATTAATATTTACTATTAGTTTCTTAAGGAATATATTTTTAAGAAAATTAAAGAATTTGAATCAAAAAAGTACTTAATTGCAAATATATGTCTGAAAATATAATTTAAAATAAAAGAGTGCTTAATTGTAATTAATAAAAGTCTAAAATATAATTTGAATTAAAATCGGGCTTAATTGTAATTAACAAAAGTTTAAAAGTTAATTTAAATTAGAAAAGGGTTTAATTGCAATTAAAGAAAGTTTAAAAGTTAATTTGAATTAAATTGGATGGCTAAAATGCAATTAAGAAAATTTATTTTCTACGTAGGAAAAGGAGGCCACTCGCGCAATCACCAATGCGCGACACACACCGTTTGATCAGGAAATCAATGGCTACGATGAGGTGTATGGAACTAGATGCGAAAAAAGAGAGTGGATGCGGTTTTTCTGGTTTCAAGCTGCTCAGCGTGCCATGTGGTGCCTACCTGCTGCGCAAACTAGCGTGTAGGGTGGGACCCACGTGTCTCACGTGCGTTGATCCCGTGTGGTGCAACCACGTGCAATCTCTCCCTCCAACCATTTAAAGTCTACCACGTGTCCTACTATTTCTTGCAACCAATCATGGGTTGACATGTGGCATGTTTTGATGAACACAAAAACATGAATCATGCACGCGTTCCAGCAGCTGTTCCCCACATGTCTCGGCGCGATTTATCTCTGTGACATATTCTGCATGCTCCCATTCCTCCTACCAATTAAACGCTGCCACATGTCCCACTATGTTTTTCATCCAATCAAACGCTGATACGTGGCACATGGTTTAACTTAAAAAGAAATCAACAACGGTGCACGTTCCCCTTGTTTTGCGTGTTTTCCTGTCTCAATATTCTTGTCCCCCACGCGGATTAAATTATCATTTCCGATATTCTTTTTTGTCCCCCGCATGTATAAAAATATATTTTAAAATATATTTGTTTTTTTAGATAATTGATGTTATAAATAGGGGATTATTTTGAGGAGTTTGTTTTAGGTTCGTTTTGGGTTTGGACTGTGGAACATGCAGAAGCCATTTTTTGGCTTCTATTGTGTTCTGCGTGTGCCAAATATTTAAGAGCAGATGAAGTTTTAATTTTATTTGTATTCTGTAACTGATATTCCTTAAATTCTGTAATTTTAATTTTTATTATGAACTAATTTAATTTTTCTAGGGTTGTGTTTTATCTAAATTTATGAAGCTTGGATTTAATTTTTTTTGAAAGATTTATAAGACTTTTAATTTTTTTATTCTATTTGTGCTTAATGATTTTGATTATTGGAAAATTTATCAATTGATCCGTGACACTTAAATAAACTTGAAAGAGACATTTTTGTGTATATTGCTCATGGATAGAATAACATGTATATATGAATGATAGGAATATACCTTTATCATATGTGTGGCCATTTAAGAATTAACGTAATGAATCTTGGTGAATTTAATTCTCATAGGAATATAGTGAATTAATTTAACTAGGTGTGTCTATATGGAGCTTGGAAGAGATGTATGGATAAAATTAGAATTTTTTGGTTGACAAATTAAATTTACAAAAAATATAAATCAAGAGAAAATGATATGATTCGAGTGGATTAATTTGGTGAAAAACTGCAATCCTAGAATTCTTTTATTTTGTTATAAAACTCTTTAGTTAACTTGTTTCAATTAACGATTGTTTGGATAAAATTAGAGTGAAATAATTTTAGTACTCGACAAACTATAGTAACAACTCTCCGTGGGAACGATACTTTACTTATCAAATTTTATTACTTGTGACTGTGTATACTTGCACGTTTTATGTTCTCCAAAAGAGACAGCAAAGGGAAAAGGAGAACAAAGTTGTTCAACAATCTAATTCTTGTTTTCTTGGTGATTTTTCTTGTTGAAATTGGTTTTCCCATTATTTTTCTCTTGCTAAAAAGACTAATTTACAAAAAAAGGTAATCATAGTTGATCTAGAGTATTTATTAGAGTCCTCTTTGGTCCAATATGTTTCTTTAGAGTCCTCTTTGGTCTAGAGTCTTTTTTTAGAGTCCTCTTTGGTCAACAGTCTTTCTTTAGAATCCTCTTTCGTCAAGAGTTTGTCTTTTGAGTCCTCTTTGGTCAAGATTCTTTCTTTAGAGTCCTCTTTACTTTATTTTTGTCATACTTTGTCATTAAGTTTTTGGAATTCTGAATTTTGAGATTGTCACCAATAAAATGGTTACACCTTTAGATTAGTTGGATTCTTTGATTTTGTTAAGAATACAAAGGAGGTTGGCGTGAACTTTGAGTGGTAAACTTGGTTACACCTTGAGTGTCACATTATGGTTACAGAAATCGTTATTCTTTTGAAATGAACAATCAAACATTTGTATTAGCCCCTATTTACCCTTTGCAAGCTTATGAAGACCAAATTAGGATAGCAGAAGAGTGCAAGATGTGGGAAAAACAAAAGTATAAGGAAGAGGAAAATAGAAAAAGAGTAAGTGAGGTAGAGAGGAAAAATGGAGGGAAAGTGAGAAAAATGGATAGAAAAGTGAGCATAATAGAGGGAAAAGTGAGCACAAAGGAGAGAAGAGTGAGAAATGAGGAGAGTAAAGTGAGCAAAATGGATTATGAAATAAAAGAATGAGTGCATTTGCAGAAAACATGAGAATAAGAGTGCAATAATGGCAAGGCAACAAGTACTTGTACTTTTGTACAAGGATGTTTATCTGTCTATTAACGATCTTAACTCATCTTTGCCTAGTGTCATTGAATCTTTATTGCAAGACTTTGAGGATTAACTTCCTAAAGAGATTTCCCATGGACTTCATACTTGAATCTATTTTACCAAATCAACTTGGTTACAAAGCTAAGATTCAAGGATGAATATTTTTGAAGAGGAGAGAAATAATGGAGATTGAGGTGAAAACCAAGTTTATGTTTACAAATATTCTAAAGATTCTCAAGATCCACCAAATATTCTCAAGATCTTACACAAGGGATAATTTTCGAATACTAAATTGGATGTAAGGATTTATTTAGGAAGCTGATATGAACAAAAGGGTTAAGACCTAGCTAATTTGTAGATTATATTGCAAAGGGTTACTCTATAAATCAATGGATATTACTCACTAGTTATCTGAGGGGAACGACACCACAAAGAGGTGTTATTTCCTTGATAAGTCTAGCATAAATGAAACCCTAATAAGTATGGATATTACTCACCACAAATGATTGGATGCTGAAAAACACCTCAAAGGTTACCAATCCCTTGATAAGTTGCTTAAAGACAAACAAATAAAGAGCATGAATGAGCTTTCAAATGATCTTAAAAATAAAATTTCATTAAAAAAATGCGAATACCCAGTAGCTAAGCTACTCTTAAGTATTTATAGGATATAAATACACCCTAAGATCTACTACATCATAGCCCTTGATCTCATCCAAGGGTTGAAAATAAAAATAGCCAAAAAGCACAAAAGGTAGCAAAAAACATGGACCAAAACATGGAGAAAAATGGGGCAGCTGATTACAAAAGGAATCCTATGAAAATATTACATCTTAACCTTTGATTTCATCCAAGGGCTGAAAAGAAATCTGACCAAAATCAATCCAAATTGCACATCAAAAATGGAACAAAATGTGGAGCAAAATTGGAGCAGTTGAGAAAAAAGGAATCCTAATAAAATATTACATCTTGTTGTCATCCAAGGGCTGAAAATAAAGCTGCCCAAATTAGTCCAAATGGTATAGCAATATGCCTAGTTTTCTTTTGCCAATTGTGCCCTAATTTCCATCCTAGGCTTGTCCCAATCCTTGCACTCCCAATTTGGGTCATTTGGTTATGCATGACCTCATTAATGAGCCCATTTAAAGCCTTTCAAGTTGTGCCCTCCTTGACCTTGTGATTGGTCCACTTGGGATTTGTTTGGCTCCATGATTCTCATCAGAAGCAATATTTTTGTTTTAATTAATATGGGTGTTTTATGTTTAGAAATAGTTTTTAGTGAATTGTGGACTTTTTATTTTAAGTCTTTTGGTCTTTTACTTTTAAGATTGGATATGCCTAATCCATAAAAAAATAGGCCCATTAGGCCCATTACATCTTGGATTTTTTCTTTTAGGGTTTCTTGCTTATATAAAAGAAGAGTTATGTAATTTGGAAAGAAGAACAAATATGTCATTAATGAAAAGTATATTTCATAAAGCTTATGCTTTTCATTCTTGTGTTCTTAATTGAATGCTTGAATTTGACTTATCAAAGGGAGTGATCAACCTTTGTGGCGTATCTAGATTGGGGTTTTGAGGACTTTGTTTCCTTAGGGTTCTAATTATATGATCATATTCAACACGTTCTTAGGAATTCAATTGTTCTTATTCCTTTGAGTTCATGGGTTCCTAAGGTTTTTTTCCTAGAGGGTCGGCATCAAAACCTTTGCAAGATTATGATGAGCAGATTAAGATAGGAAGAGAATGTAAGTTGAGGGAGAAAGAAAAGTGTGAGCAATATGATAATAAAAAGAGAGCAAGTGAGGTGAAGAAGAAAAATGGAGAGAAAAGTGATAAAACTAGATAGGAAAATAAAAGAATGAGTGTAAGTACTAAAAAAATGAATTAAGAATATATACTTGTACTTATGTACAAGGATGTTTATCTTTTTACTAACAATGTTAACTCATCTCTACCTAGTATTGTTGTGTCCTTGTTGTAGGACTTCGAGGACCTATTTTCTGAAGATATTTTACATCCACTAGACTTCATACCAGGATCTACAATATCAAATCAACCTGCTTACAAAGCTAATCCCAAGCTATAAAAGTGATTTGTAAGGGAGAATCACAGCCCATGTTCGGTTCCAGTTATCTTAGTCCCAAAAAAAGATGAAACCTGGAACATAAGTGTGGATTGTCAAGCTATTAACAAGATAACCGTAAAGTGTAGACATCATATCCCAAGATTAGATGATATACATGATGAATTAGAAGGTTCTCATTTGTTTGCTAAAATTGATTTAAAGAGTGGCTATTATTAGATTTGCATGAAAGTGGGAGATGACTAAAAAATTGCATTTAATACTAAATATGTATTGTATGAGTGGTTATTAATTCCTTTCAGTTTAATTATTGCACCTTGTACATTCATAAGGTTAATGAACCATGTCTTGCAAGCATTCAAGGGAAAATTTGTGGTACTTTGATGATATTTTAGTTTATAGCAAATATTTGGATGAACATGTGGAACACTTTCATGATATCTGCCTTGTTTCTTGGATTTGTTGTTATTTTTTAGGGTATTAATGTAGATAAAGAAAATGTAAATGCCATAAGGGATTGGCTTACACCAAAAAATGTGAATGAGGTGAGAATTTTTCATGGTTTAGCGAGCTATTATTGAAGGTCTGTTAAATATTTTATTTCTATTATTGCGCCTTTGAATGAACTTGTTAAACAAATGTTGTTTTTAAGTAGGATGATATGCACGACCGAGTTTTATAAACTTAAAAGGTAAGCTAACTAATGCACCTTTTTGTGTTTTCCTAACTTTGATAAAGCTTTTGAGATAGAATGTGATGCATCCGTGATTGGCATATGAGCTATTTTTATGAAGGATTTCAAACCAATTGCTTATTTTAGCGAAAAGCTAAGTGAGGTTGTGTTGAATTATCCTACTTACGAAAAAGAGCTTTATGATTTAGTGAGAACTCTTCAAACATGGCAGCATTACTTGTGGATGAGGGAATTCATCAATCATTTTGTTCATGAGAGTTTGAAGTTCCTAAAGACAAGGAAAGCTTAATAAAAGACATGCTAAGTGGTTGGAGTTCAAAGAAGCGTTTCCTTATGCAATCAAATAAAAGCATGGTAGGGAAAACATTGTGATTGATGCATTATCTTATAGGTATTTATTACTTACTTTAATGTATGCTAAATTGCTTGGTTTTGAATTGTTTAAGTAGTTATTTACCAATGATTCTGATTTTAGCCAAATATGGAATGCATGTTATAAGTGTGTTTGGTGATTTTTATAGGCATCAAGGATTTCTATCCAAGAAAGATAAATTATGTGTGCCTATTTGTTTTTTTTTCATGAGTTGCTTGTTAAGGAAAGTCATGGGGGGGTTTGATGAGTCACTTTGGTGTTCTAAAGACTTAACATATTTTATGTGAGCATTTTTATTGGCTTAATATGAAACATGATATGCAATTTGTTTTGAAAAAGTGCATTACATGTAGGCATGTAAAATCAAAACTTAAACCACATGGCTTGTTGACCCCTTTACATGTGCCTAATCAACCTATCATTGATATATCTATTTATAGCATATTTGTTGTTGTTGATAGGTTTAGTAAAATGGCTTATTTTATTGCATGTTATAAATCCAATGATGCAACATATATAGTTAATTTTTTTTGTTAAAGAAGTGGTTTTTTTACATATATTTCCTAAGAAAATTGTTAGTGATAGATATGTTAAGTTCCTAAGTCATTCTTGGCGCACTTTATGGAATAAATTAGGAACTAAACTATTATTTTCTACTATTATGCATCCTTAAATAGATGGTCAAACTTAAGTAGTCAATAGGAGACTCATTACTTTGTTGTGTGCTATCATTCAAAAGAATTTAAGGAAATAGGAGAAGTGTTTGGCACATATTGAGTTTGCATATAATAGGATTGTTCATTCTACTTCTCATCTTCACCTTTTGAAATTTTTTATGGCTTTAATCCTTTAACACATGTGGATATTTTACCTTTGCCTACTAATGAGCATACTAATCTTGATGGAAAGAAAAGGTTGATTTTGTGAAGGATTTACATAACAAGTTTGCACCAACATTGAAAGGAAGAATGAGCAATATGCTAAGTAAGCCAATAAAGGGCATTTGAAGGTTTTTTTCCAACCTAGAGGGTCCGTATCAAGAGGAAGTCATAACTATTATGGCTACTGATAATGCTAATTTTAGCAAGAAACCAATACTGCTATCAAAAACATTAAGACTTAAATTGACCAACTGATCATAGTAGTGGACAGACTATAGCACAGATAGTTGTTGAGCTCTCATCTCTAATAGATTCTAATCATTGAGAAACTATCAATGCCATTATTATAGGTGATACAAACCAAGGAGCTGGACAACTCAATCATAAAAGTGGGAATGGAGCTGAATTTGCACAAGACCCCTTATTACTTCATAGTGGCTCAATTACAAGACTTAGAGCCAAAAGATTCAAGGAAGCACTAAATCCATGAGAATTTGGATGATTCTAAAATGACCAAGATGGATTCAAATAATTACCAAGCCCTAGTCCATGTCATCAAAGCAATTTAAGAGGCTTATTAGCATGAAAATTCATAGCCAGCATAGTTTGACCATTAAAGAGTGTAAATTTGAAGAATTTTAAGAATACTAAATAGGAGAATAACTTAGTATTGATTGGGTAAGTTAAAATACATTGAATCTAGTCAATTAACAATTTATTGGCTATCTTTAGAAGTCCAAAGTAGCCATTTATTAGCTATCCTTAATAAGTCAATAAATAGCTATTTTTAGTTGTATTTAGAAGATTAAGAGTGCAAAAAATATAAAGAACTTGTTTAGTCTAAATTTTGTGCTGTAATTATGACTTTTCCAATTCTTGGAGGGTTGCTCCATGTATAAAGAGGAGTACTACGAATTTTAAAGATTAGATTGGAATTATTAAGAAAATTATCTTCTTTTGAGGTCATGTGTTCCTCTTAGTTCTTAAAAGAACTCTTGAACTTATCAAGTTAATATTTTGGCGTTCAAATAACCAAACTTATCACCTTGAATTCTTGAGTGAATCCTTAGGTTTTCTTGGTGTGGCGTTCCAATCCTCCATAGTCTTGATTTTCATCTTGTTAGGTGACATGTTAAGACTCAACAAACCTTGTCTTCATGATCTTGGGGTTTTGATCCATCATTGTTATCGGGTTTCATCACAATTGTTGGTGGGGTTTGTATCATTTGGTATTAGAGCTTTTGTTCTAAGATAAGTTTTGTTATCTTTTATTTTCGTTCTATTTCTTGATTTCCTAGTCCTTGCTATACAAAAACTATACAAGTTCAGTTAGAAATCTCTCAATACATGAAAAGGAAAATTTCTCAATTCATATCATTTCTCAATACATGATTGTAGTAAAATAAATTCTTCCTGTAAACCTTGTTTCTCTCCTTATTCAAGTTCTTGATATTTTTCATGTGTATTGGTTGTTTCTCATTATTGAATTTCCATTGGATTATTTTGAATTAGTTTCTTTAAGTTCAATTAAGAAGTAAAGGAGACACAGAGGAGTGGAAAACAGCAAGAGTGTGGAGACCATAATAGGGTAAAAGCCGTTTAGAGTGAAAAACAACGAGTGCAACTATATCAATTTATGAGTGAAATACGTGAGAGAGTGCTTGTGAGGATTCTGATCTTGTTTTGCAGCTTCTAAGCATGCCCAATAATCAAGAAAAAGATACCATCAAAGAATGTCGACAACCCATAGTTCTGAACCTCCAAATGCAAACGTTGTTAGTGGAGGTGAGGCGTATGATGAGGGCTGAATTAGAGCCTATTCACAAGAGGTTGGATAGGGTAAAATAAGGGACTCCTATGGGACAACAACAAGACATACCTAATAGGCAACAAGGTGGACGTGTTCCATGGCAGAATCTTGAGGAAGAGGCAGAAATGGAAAATCTTGATGAGCCATATTTGAAATGGGGTAGGTTTGAGTGTGGGTATGGGAATAGGGAAGCTAGGATGGGTAGGCCTAGGAGGGATAATGATTTAGGAAACATAAAGATTAAAATCCCATCTTTTTAAGGTAGAAATGACCCTGAAGTTTATATGCAATGGGAAACTAAAATGGAAATGGTGTTTGATTGTCACAATTATTAGAAGTTTCGGAAGGTTAAGTTGGTTGCAATTGAATTTACCTGATTATGCTATTGTTTGGTGGGATCAATTACAAATTAATAGCAAGAATAGAAAGCTACCCATGGACACTTAGGAGGAGATGAAAATGCTTATGAGGAAGCATTTTGTACCCAATCACTATTATAGGGGATTATATCAAAAGTTATAGAAGTTAACTTAAGGGGCCAAGAGTATGGATGAGTATTACAAGGAGATGGAGGTAGCTAATGTATAAGAGGACCAGGAAGCCATTATGGCTAGATGTTTTCACAGTTTAAATTGTGATATTGCAAATATAGTTAAGATGCACCTTTATGTTGAGTTGACGGATATGGTATACCAAGCCATAAAGGTGGAGGAAATATTCATAGCAAGCATTGTTTGATCATTAAAGGATGTAAATTTGATGAATTTTGAGAATATTAAATAGGAGAATAACTTGGACTTGGCTAGGCATGTTAAAATACATTGAATCTAGTCATTTAGCTATTTATTGGCTATCTTTAGAAGTCTAAATTGGCTATCTTAAGAAGTCCAAAATAGCCATTTACTAGATATCCTTAATAAGTCAATAATTTGCTATTTTTAGCTATATTTAGAATACTAAGAGTCCAAAAAAGGTAAAGAACTTGTTTAAGTATAATTTTTATGCTGTAATTATGACTGCTTATTCTTAGAGGGTTGTTCCAAGTATAAAGAGGAGTACTACAAATTTGAAAGATCAGATTGGAATTATTAAGATAATTATCTTCTTGTGAGGTGTTGTGTTCCTCTTGGTTCTTAAAAGAACTCTTAAACTTATAAAGTTAATTGTGTGGCATTCAAACAACCAAACTTATCACCTTGAATTCTTATGAGAATCCATAGGTTTTCTTGGTGTGGCATTTCAATCCTCCATATTATTGATTTTCATCTTGTTAGGTGACAGGTTAAGACTTAACAAATCTTGTCTTCACGATTTTGGGATTTCTATCCATCATTGTTATCGGGTTTCATCACAATTTTTAGTAGGGTTCGTATCATGGAGAGTGGTGTAAAATCCCATAAAATTCATTTTAAATAATTAATTATCAAAAAAGGAATTTTAAATCATGCTTTAAAATATAGAAATGTATTTGGAAAAATTTGCAAGAAAAATTGTATCTAAAGGAAAAAATTTATATACCTTGCCACACACCTCACTGCCACTTCTCGCCAACCCATTTCCACCACCCTTATGAAGGTTAGCCAGCAAGCATAAAAAATTTTTGCCTATAAAAGGGCCAAATCTCACCCATTTTCCCTATTCTTTTCCTCTTTATAAAAACTTTCACCCTCTAAAACTATTTAGGTTCTCTATACATTTTGGAGATTGTTTTGGGGATAAATATTCAAGCATTTGGGCTAAGTTTCAAGGTAGGGTTTTATTAGAGATCAAAGAACTGATCAATTTGATGTTTCCAAGTGATGACCAATATTCTCAAGATTAAGACACAAGAGATACATTTGAAATATCAAATTGGATGCAAGGAAAAATATAGGAAGCAATTTTGTTGTTTTAGTTAATTTTGGGTCTTTTATACTTAGCAATTTTTCATTTTAGTAAATTGTGAACCTTTTATGTTTTATTTATAATAAGTATTTTTTATTTTTTATTTTTTAAGGATTGGTTAGGCCCAATCCACATGTAAATAGGTCCATTTTGTTTAGGGTTTTTTCATTTATCGAATTTATTTTAGAAACATTTTTGCTTTGCCTTCTTATGTTTTTGATTGATTGCTTGAATTCCACTTATCAAAGGGAGTGATCTTCTTTTGTGGTGTCTCAAGGTTAGGGTTTTAAGGACTCTGTTTCCTTAGGGTTCTAATCCAAAGAATGGTATTATCACATTCTAATAAAAGAGAGATATGCATGGAAAATAACATTTATGACTAAAAATGGATTGTATATGATGAGTAAAACCGGCATCGCTGATCCTGCCAATACTTTGGTTTTATATTTATAAAACTCTCGCAAGTGCACGAATCATTTCGTAGAAAATGATAAGTATACTCTCAAGGTCGATCTAAGGAAGGAATATATGTAGTTTTTAATTTATTGTTCAAACTTTTAAAAACGAAATTAAATCATAAATATCCTATCACGATATTTTGGGTTTTTGTGTTTCTAATCTAATAACGTAAAAATGAATGTAGATACAGATTCAATAAATATTGATGCAAATTTTATCATTTATAATAGTGGAGTATTTATGGATATAATAACTAAGTTAATTATGCTTGCTCATATTATTTAGGTTATTAAAGATATAAATTGATATTTATTGATTCTCTCTTTTTATATGAATACCACTTTTGGTGGGGTTATATATTATTTGTTAACTAAACAAATAAATTAACACCTATATATGGGTGGGATTGATAACCAATTTGGTTAATTAAATTAATTCCTTTTTCTAAGAGATTGAAAATGAACCATTTAAATGCCACCTTTGGTGGGATTAGATAGTTTAAACTTTATTCAAAGTGTCTAAATTAAATCTAAGAATTTAATTATTTCATTACTAACTTTCAAGTTTTAAAACCAGTACTGAAAACATTTGTCAATACATTTTTAGATAATAATTCTAATAAAAACGTTTGAAATAAAGCTTCACTCTAACTACTAGACGATTGTAGCAACAAATAAAAGAGCACTACTATAAATTAGACATGATAACTAAACCTTAAAATCTAGTTTTTAGATTTAAGTTTGTAATAAAAAATAATATATTTCTCTCTAACATTCTCAATATAAAATCTTGAATAAAAACAAAATCAATTCATTTTAGAGATTTTTACCTATTTAATAATTCGTAAGCATAACAACGTTATTATTATATCATGTTTACAAACAGCCAACAAAGTTAAATTTAATCACAGACAAATTAAATATAACATATAATAATAAAGCATAAAAAATAACTATAAAGAAAATAAAATCCTTACGGTACTTTGATGTTATTCCTGTTGCTGGAAAACCTCCAAATAGAATTTACACTTCCATTTATTGAATCAAAAAGATAATAAATTACAAAAACATAATTAGTTCTTCTCAAAAATAGAAGAACTCTAAAACTAAGAAAAACTAACTAAGAAAAAACTAAAAACTAAGAAATGGAGAGAAATAAAGAGAGAAGAAGATGTGTTTTTAGGTGTGTTTTGTTATGAAGATAATGGGGGTATTTATAGGTGAGGAGAGGAAGAAAAGGTGGGTGGAAAAATGATTAAAAATGGATAAAAAGTAGAGTAGTGAATGATGACGTCATACTATTGACGCCATGTAGTATGGGGCATAGTGGCACACACGGATTGGGGCAGATGGGCACAATGGCGCGTGCGGATGGGGCAGATGGGTGCATCGGCGTGGTTGGACTTTGCGCAAGCATGCACAGAATAGAGCAGGGGTGCGCACGGAATAAAGAGTAGGAGCGCACGAACAGGGTGATGCGGCACATTCGAATCGAGCACTAATGGGCGATGCGTGCGTATTGCTCGGTGTGGCTGGGCGGCTGCGTGCACGATTTCCTCCTTTCTGACATTTTTGACCCATTTTGTCCAATTTTTTCATCTTTTTTTGACTTTTCCTCATTTACTTTATGAATATATTTGTGATATATTTCCTCCAATATTTTTCTTTGAGTCTTTAAGTTACTTTTTTAAGCGAAAATACCTGAAAAATAATTAAAAATACCCATGATTCTGAAAAAATAGATTTATACAAATATATGATAAAATCATATAAATATATCTCTTTTAAATCAATTAACGTGCATAAAATCATGATAATTTTAGTACTTTTTGAGCACTCATCAGTATACGTGTTTAGAAATGCCTTTCGATTCAACTAGTTTACCTAGTACATTCATGAGATTAATGAACTATATTTTGCATTCTTTCATGGGAAAATTTATGGTAGTTTACTTTGATTATATTTTAGTTTATAGAAAAAATTTGGATAAACATATGGAACTCTCATCTTGCACTCTCTTACTAACCTAGTCTAGTCCTCAGAGGTTTGTAAAGGATTGATAAGGACTAATACAATTTTTTGATTGTTCATTACAAAAGAATAATAATTTTTGCAACGATTATGCATCATCCTCCTTTCAAACTGCCACGGTCAGCCAAGTAATATTTGAGTTGCATACATCGATGCCACATCACAAAGAACCTATTCTTAATTTTTGCCAATTGAAGAAGAAACCCAAACTTTTTTGTTTCCCTTCACTTCTCCACAATCATTCAGCCATTGTAGCTTGTATGGTTTGGGATGCTTCTGCCACTTTAAGTTCAACTTTTCTTCCAACAAAGTACTAGCAACATTAGTATAGTTACACTATCAATAATCAACAAACATACCTTATCCTTCACATGGCATCTTGTGTAGAAAACACTCTCATTGTGCTCCTCATCTCCTTCTTCCTTAGGTTGTATATTCAAGGATCTTCTTATGACAAGTAAATCTCCTTCCACAGGTTCTTCCACTTCAACATTAAACAAACCCTCCAATGGTGGTATCTCTTCATCATATGAATTGGCTAATGGAGATTGAGGTGCTGACCAAGTTGATGTTCACAAATATTCTACAAATATTCTCAAGAACCTACATAAGGGACAAATTTGGAATATCAAATTTGATGCAAGGAATAAACTAGGAAGCAATTTTTTTGGTTTTAGTTAATTATGGGCTTTTATGTTTAGTAATTTTTATTTTAGTTAATTGTAGACTTTTTATTTTAAATCTTTTGTCTTATTTTTTAAGGTTGGATTAGGCAAATCCATAACTAAATAGGCCCATTACGTCCATTTCATCTAGGGTTTTTTCTTTTAGGATTTGTTTCTTATAAAGTAGAAGAGTTATGTAATTTGGAGGGAAGAACAAATATCATTAATGAAAATTATATTTCATAAAGATTTTACTTTGCCTTTTTGTGTTCTTAATTGAATTCTTGAATTTGACTTATCAAAGGGAGTGATCATCATTTATGGCATCTCAAGATTGGGAATTTAAGGAATGTTTTTCCTTAGGGTTCTAATCTGATCATCCTTAAGAAGTTCTTAGCAAATCAATTGTTCCTATTCCTTTGAGTTCATAGGTTCCTAGGGTTGTTCTCCTAGATGGTTCACATTAGTGGCACTTTTGATTTCTCCCTTTGTCTATACAATCCAAGTATCTCGTATTTGGTGTAGAAGGTCGCTGAGATCTTATTGGTTTATCAATACCTCCTTTGGTAATTCGAACCTTATCCTTAAGGTTCAAGGTAGGGATCTTTTCTAGTAGTTTGGTTATGTTCTCCCAAGTGGCATCTTCTTTGGGAAGGTTCTTCCACTTGACCAAGCTTTCCTTAAAACATTTCCCCCCCAATTTTTATCCAACGAGTATCTATGATCTCCTTAGGTTCTATAATAATGGAACTGTCATCATTGAGAGGTGGCAAGGTAGGATAATATGCTTGTGAATCTTCATTCTTCTTTTCAATAAGGAAACATGGAATACTACATGGATGCGAGAGCCTTCAGGAAGTTGGAGTTGATATGCTACCTTACCGATGTATCGTACTATTGTAAAGGGCCCATAAATCATGTGAGCTAGTTTATGAGATTCTTTCTTAAACATGGTTTGTTTTCAATAAGGGTTTAGTTTAAGGTAAACAAGATCGCATTCCTTGAACTCTATGTCATGTCGACTCGAATCAACCATTTGTTTCATCTAGTTGGTGGTTGCATGTAAGTTGAGCTTGATTTAAGTGATAAGTGCATTGTAGGAAGCCAAGTTTTGATCAATCTCATGACCATGAGTGGATCCCAACTGATAGTGTGGAATCATGAGTGGAGGGATCCCATACAGAGCTTGAAAAGTTGTCATGCCCATCGAGGCATGGTAGATTGTATTATACTAAAACTCTACTCAGGGAAGAAGAGAGTACCATTTTTTTGGTTATTGGTGAACCAAGCAATACAAGTACTGCTCATCACATTGATTGACAACTTCTAACTATCCATCACTTGTGGATTGTATGCTAAACTCATATTCAATTATGTACTATAGAACTTGAAGAATTCATGCCAAAAGTAGCTGATGAAAATGGAATCACGATCATTGATGATTGATCTAGGTAGGCCATGTAGTTTGAATATGCCATCGAAAATTTTTTCAGCTACCATCTTGGTAGAAAGAGGGTGTGTTAATGCCAAGAAGTGAGCTAATTTGCTGAGATGATTGACCACTACAAGGATGGTGTCTTTTCTTTATGATGGGGGCAGTCCTTCATGAAATCCATTGTGATGTCGTCCCATGCTTGGCAAGGGATGGGCAGTGGTTATAGAAGTTTTGTAGGGGATAATGTGGAAGCCTTAACTCATTGACACACTTCACAAGAGGTGACATACGTATCCACCATTCGATACATGGATGACCAATAGAAAAGTTAATCAAGGAGTTTATAGGTGCACAGCACTCTAAAGGGTCCACTAATAGGAGTCATGGAACTTAAACAGTAGGTTATCTAGAATCTGAGACTTGGAAGGCACCACCACTCTGTTCTTGTATAGGATTATCCCATTATGTTTGGTGTAGGGCAAGCTTGGCTTGGTAGCAGCTAGCTTGCTCATGCGGTCCATGTAAGCATCGCTTATAGGTGTTGTTTTGATGTCCTCCTAGATGTGAGCATATGGAATAAATAAGGCGTTAAGGGTTGGAGAACTTGTCACACGGGAAAGGGCATTGGCAGTAGAATTTTCCTTTTATCTCATAATCCTAGCCGAGTAATATTACAACCCATTTTTGTTGTTCTAATGTTACCATACACTGCTTGAGAAAGTATTTGAGGCTTTGTTAATCAGTTTGGATGTAGAACTTCTACCCGAGATGAGGGCACCATATGCGTATGGAATGAATGATTACAAGAATTTCCTTGGCATATATGGACCAAGATAGCTTGGAGACTCCTAAAGCTTGACTCATAAGGGCAATGGGTTTCCCTTGCTAAGTAGGTAGAGCTCCAATTCCTACCCTTGAAGCATCAGATTCGATAGTGAATGGTTGCTGAAAATTGGACATGGCAAGGGTGGGAGTGGTAGTCATATCTTGCTTGAGGAGTGTATATTAGTTCTCAGCGTCTTCAGTCCACCCAAATTGACCAGTCTTCAATAGATTAGTGAGTGGTCGAGCTAGGATTCCATAGTTGCAAACAAATTTGCAATAGTAACCTATAAGACCTAAGAATCCACATAATTCTAAAACATT
The DNA here is from genome assembly GCA_030763125.1 of Hippophae gyantsensis. Lineage (NCBI taxonomy): Eukaryota > Viridiplantae > Streptophyta > Magnoliopsida > Rosales > Elaeagnaceae > Hippophae > Hippophae gyantsensis. The sequence continues at coordinate 48,104,549 of CM061036.1, forward strand.
AGTAGGTTAAGACCACTCAAGCATGGCCTTGATTTTTTGTTGGTCAACCTTGGCCCCTTGGACAGTGACAATATGCCCCAATAATTCGAGCTCTTTTTGGCCAAATGCCCATTTTTGTAGCTTTAAAATGATTGTGTGCTGCTTCAAATTTCAAAAGCCTTTTTGACATGATGATAGCCATCCCAAAGGTCTAGTTTGGTGAAGTAGGATGCTTCATGGAGTTCATCGAACATGTCTCAATAATGGGCATGGGTAAGCGATCTTTGATGGTAGTAGCATTAAGGTTGCGGTAATCAGTACAAAAATGCCATATATCATCCTTTCTTTACAAGCAAGACAGGTGATGAAAATGGACTAGTACTTGGTCGAATTAGCCCCAATTTAACATATCTAGAACTTCTTTTTCAATTTTGGGTTTTTTACAATAAGCATACCTGTAGGGACGTACGTTGATTCGGTCAGCTCCTTCTTTCAGGGAATAACATGGTCAATATCTCAAACTAGTGATAATTATTATGGTTTTTTAAAAATGTCAGTAAAGGCCTCAATCAACACTTGCATATCTGGCTAGATGGTCTATTGTAATGTGTCTAATGAATTCAAACATAATACAAAAATAGAGATGTTGGACCTCATCTCCTTCGAAATAGTTTCTAGAGATGCTTACTGGATGGTTTATAGTATTGGTAATTGTTGAGTGTTGGTCCCTTGTAAGAACTGTGGTTTGTTGGCCCATTGAAACTCTATGGTCATCCTCTTCCAATCACACACAACTAATCTAAGTTTCTCCAACCACTGAACTCCCAATACCATGTTGATAACTGTATTTTATATAGTTATTTTCATCAATTTTATTAATTATAATTGCTATGTTCTTGACATTTTTGTGTAATTTTAGTGAAATAAATTAATATTTACCTTTTATGTGTTAAGAAATACATTTTTAACAAAATTAAATAATTTGAATCGAAATCGTACTTAATTTCAAATTTATGTCCACAAATATAATTTCAAATAATAGAGTTCTTAATTACAATTTATAAAGTTTGAAAATATAATTTAAATTAAATTTGGGCTTAATTTTAATTATTAAAAGTTTAAAAATTTAATTTAAAATTAACAAAGGGCTTAACTCTAATTAAAGAAAGTTTAAAATGTAATTTGAATTAAATTTGTGGGTCAAAATACAATTAATTAAAGTTTAATTTTTGCGGAGGAGAGACGAAGTCCACGCGCAGGATCACACGCGCACAACGTGGACCATCAAATCAGAGAAGAAACGGCCAAATGCGCGCATTGCAAGCACACCTGACCAACGTGAGTGGATGCAGAATTCTATATATCACGTGGCTCAGTGCGCCGAGTGGGGCCCACCTGCCGCGCAGGCCGGCGTGCAGAGTAGGACCCACGTGTCTGACGCGTTACAGCCGCTGTGCCCCACCTTCGCCCACCCTTTTTCCCATGCGGTCGATCCACGTGCACCTGATTATTCCACGAACCAGAATCTACCACGTGTCCCACTTTATCTATCAACGAATCATTTTCTGACACGTGGCATGTTACAATGAGCGTGAAAGTGCAGGATTACGCCCACGTTGCAGCCGTTGTCTCCCACGTTTCTCACGCCGCAATCCGGTGCGGAAATTCTACGTGAGCCCGTCCTTGATATCCAATGATCTACTGCCACGTGTCCCACCATTTCTTGCAGCGAATCAGACACTGACACGTGGCACGCACAATGAATTAAGAAAATACAAAAATGGCGCCCTGTCTCATGCGTGAATTAAAATAACAAATTCGATTTTCGTATGGCCGCGGATTTTAAGGAGAATGTCGGGGTTTTGTTTTCCATACAAATTCTTACGCATGTATGATATTTTAATATTTTAGATGTATTTTTTTAGCTATAAATAGGAGATATTATGATAGAGTTAAAAAGTTTTGGAGAGTTTATAATTTTTGTGTTGTTCGGTTCTAGACTATGGAACACGCAGAAGCCATTTTTGGCTTCTGTTGTGTTCTATGTGTGCCAAATATTCACGATACGAAATTTTTTAATTTTTCTTTCTTCTTCATCTAATTTTTCTGTATCTGTTGTAATTTTTATTTTTAATTTATGAAGTAATTTAATTTTTCTAGGGTTGCATTTTATCTCAATCTATGAAGTTTTGATTTTAATTATTTTTGATAGATTTATAAGACGTTCGATTTGTTCATTCTATTTTGTACTTAATGCTTTTTGATTATTTACGAATTTTATCAAAACAATCCGTGGCAAATAAATAAACTTGGAAGATGCATTTTTGTGTATATTGCTCGTAGATAGAATGACATGTATGATGAAGGATAGAAATATACCTTAATTGTATGTGTGGCCATTTGAGAACTTAGAACTTAATGAATCTTGATGAATTTAATTCTCATAGAAATATAGTGAATTAATTTAACGAGGTGTGTTTATACGGAGCTCGGAAGAGATGTATGAATAAAATTAGAAGTTTTCGGTTGACAAATTAAATGTACTAAAAAAAATATAAATCAAAAGAAAATAACATGATTTGAGTGGATTAGTTTGGTGAAAAATTGCAATCCTAGATTTCTTTTATTTTCTTATTAACTCTTTTCTTTAATTTTTTTAAATCAACGATCGTTTTGAATAAAATCAGAGAGAAATAATTTTAGTACTTGACAAACTGTAGTAACAAATCTCCGTGGGAACGATACTTTACTTGAAAATCTTATTACTTGTGACTGTGTATGCTTGCACGTTTTATGTTCTCTAAAAGAGACAACAAGTTTTTGGCACCGTTGCCGGGGATTTGTTTACTATTTTCATTGTTGATTTTAATACCATTCAATCTAATTTTAATTCAAAATAAAACAAAAAAAAATTATGCTTGTTGTTGCTTGTTTATTTTATTTTTCAATTTTCTCGTAAGCTGAGATTTTGTTTGACACACAAATCTTAACTTACAAAAAGAAAATAAAATTACTTTGCTTTGTCTTGTTTGTTTAATTTATTGTGCAATTTTCTCTTGAGTTGAGATTTTGTTTTACACACAAATCTTAACTCACAAAAAGAAAAAAAAAAGAAAAAAAAAATTTATGGTTCTTGTTTCTTGCTTAATTTATTTTTCAATTTTCTCGTAAGTTGAGATTTTGTTTGACACACAAATCTTAACTCACAAAAAGAAAAACAAATTGAGAAGTCAAGCTGATGACTATAAATCAAACACTTCTTGGGAGGCAACCCATGTGTTTTATATATATATATTTTTCATTTTTTGCATGTATTCCTTTTTTTATATATTTTGTTATGTTTTTTTTTCTTTCGTAGGTGCAAATTGGAAGAAATGGAGCTATTTTGGATTTTAACCAATCAAACAAACCAGGAAGTTTCTTTAAACCCATATCATATGTTCTTTAACTTTCACACATTGAGGACAATGTGTATATTAAGTTTGGGGGTGGTAGATATATTGAACGTAATTAAAATACTTTCTGGATGTTCTTGCTTGTGAATTTTTTTTTGTTTGTTTGGTTGATTGAAGATATTTTGCTATGAATAGTGATTTATTTTTATTTCTTCAATGTAAATGATGCATAGCTCTTTGAAAAATTTGAATATTGTCTAAGTGATGAATAATTTTTACGTATGTTTCATTTTTACAAGAATAAATATTCATGAGCACTAGTCTTGATTTTTGAGTTGCTATGATAATTTAGAGAAGGTTTATGTGAGTATGGAATTCGATTGATTTTTGTGGTGTCACAGTTTTTAGAATTTGTTTGATTTTCTCTCGAGGCGAAATTATAGATAACATTTAACTAAGAAAATGATTTAGGCCATCTTTGGATCGTTTAAGCCTTTCTCTCTACCTTCACATACATTATCCATAGTATACCCCTTTTGAGCTTCAAAGTTTATATATATATATTTTTCTCATTTCAAAAGCCTACCTAAAATATATATATATATGTGTAGATATATCTATTTTTCTTATCTCACTAACATGTGACAATTGTTAGTAAATATTTATAGATATATCAGAAAAAAAGAGGATACTGAAAAAAAATATGGAAAAAGAAAAAGAAAAAAAAAAGAAAAAGAAAAGAAAAAGAAAAAAAGAAAAAGCAGAAAAAAGAGAGAGGATGGTATGTGTTGATAAATCCCAAATTGGGAAATAATTATTGTGATGATAGAAGTTATCTTTTTCAATCCTAAAATGTTATGTTTGGGAAAAGTTTTGAGATAAATATTATCCTTTATCCTACCTTTACCAAAGCCATACATTACTAGCTTAATAAAGTCTTATTGATTTGGTGTTTTGTGTTTGTCTACTTTAGTGGAGAGAGAAATGAAAAATAAACTTATGAGATTTGTGATTTCATTAAAAAATTGTTGGATTTTATAGTTATATAAACTGATCTGGATTGCATGTCATGAAATATGAAAAGACTTCACACACATACTAAACTTCATTGTGAAAACGTTATATACTTTTAAATTGATTTTGATGCTTAGATAATATTCTTTTATTTCTTTGAGTTATGTTATTTGGAATGTTGAAAAAGAAATATTTTGAAAATCACTATTTGAAATGCAGTTATTTTTGTTTTATTTCCTTCCTTTTGCTCGAGGACTAGCAAAAACTTAAGTTTGAGAGTGTTGATAACTGTATTTTATATAGTTATTTTCATCAATTTTATTAATTATAATTGCTATGTTCTTGACATTTTTGTGTAATTTTAGTGAAATAAATTAATATTTACCTTTTATGTGTTAAGAAATACATTTTTAACAAAATTAAATAATTTGAATCGAAATCGTACTTAATTTCAAATTTATGTCCACAAATATAATTTCAAATAATAGAGTTCTTAATTACAATTTATAAAGTTTGAAAATATAATTTAAATTAAATTTGGGCTTAATTTTAATTATTAAAAGTTTAAAAATTTAATTTAAAATTAACAAAGGGCTTAACTGTAATTAAAGAAAGTTTAAAATGTAATTTGAATTAAATTTGTGGGTCAAAATACAATTAATTAAAGTTTAATTTTTGTGGAGGAGAGACGAAGTCCACGCGCAGGATCACACGCGCACAACGTGGACCATCAAATCAGAGAAGAAACGGCCAAATGCGCGCGTTGCAAGCACACCCGACCAACGCGAGTGGATGCAGAATTCTATATATCACGTGGCTCAGTGCGCCGAGTGGGGCCCACCTACCGCACAGGCCGGCGTGCAGAGTAGGACCCACGTGTCTGACGCGTTGCAGCCGCTGTGCCCCACCTTCGCCCACCCTTTTTCCCATGCGGTCGATCCACGTGCACCTGATTATTCCACGAACTAGAATCTACCACGTCTCCCACTTTATCTATCAACGAATCATTTTCTGACACGTGGCATGTTATAATGAGCGCGAAAGTGCAGGATTACGCCTACGTTGCAGCCGTTGTCTCCCACATTTCTCGCGCCGTAATCCGGTGCGGAAATTCTGCGTGAGCCCGTCCTTGATATCCAATGATCTACTGCCACGTGTCCCACCATTTCTTGCAGCGAATCAGACACTGACACGTGGCACGCACAATGAATTAAGAAAATACAGAAACGGCGCCCTGTCTCACGCATGAATTAAAATAACAAATTCGATTTTCACATGGCCACGGATTTTGAGGAGAATGTCGGGGTTTTGTTTTCGATACAAATTGTTATGCGTGTATGATATTTTAATATTTTAGATGTATGTTTTTAGCTATAAATAGGAGATATTATGATAGAGTTAAAAAGTTTTGGAGAGTTTATAATTTTTGTGTTGTTCGGTTCTGGACTGTGGAACACGCAGAAGCCATTTTTGGCTTCTGTTGTGTTCTATGTGTGCCAAATATTCACGATACGAAATGTTTTAATTTTTCTTTCTTCTTCATCTAATTTTTATATATCTGTTGTAATTTTTATTTTTAATTTATGAAGTAATTTAATTTTTCTAGGGTTGCATTTTATCTAAATCTATGAAGCTTTGATTTTAATTATTTTTGATAGATTTATAAGACGTTCGATTTGTTCATTCTATTTTGTGCTTAATGCTTTTTGATTATTTACGAATTTTATCAAAACGATTTGTGGCACATAAATAAACTTGGAAGAGACATTTTTGTGTATATTGCTCGTAGATAGAATGACATGTATGATGAAGGATAGGAATATACCTTAATTGTATGTGTGGCCATTTGAGAACTTAGAACTTAATGAATCTTGATGAATTTAATTCTCATAGAAATATAGTGAATTAATTTAACGAGTTGTGTTTATACGGAGCTCGGAAGAGATGTATGAATAAAATTAGAAGTTTTCGGTTGACAAATCTCTATGGGAACGATACTTTACTTACAAATCTTATTACTTGTGACCGTGTATGCTTGCACGTTTTATGTTCTCTAAAAGAGACCACACATGTCTAAACCAATCACTACTACAGAAATAGGCAATAAAGTCGGTTAAAAACGACTTTAAATTTAGCAACTTAAAATGTAAAGTCGGTTCACACCATGAACCGACTTTAAGGCTACGTCCAACATGGATAGCATCGGTTCTAGACCGAACCGACTTTAAATTCATTATAAGTCAGTTTTTTCCAAAAACTGACTGTACACAACGACTTAAATACCTATTTTTGTAGTTGTGAATTATTGGTAGAGGGTACAAAGTAATGGAAAAGGGAATGCCCTGGATACTGATGTGGACATTGTCAAATCTTCCTTGGAATTTCAAGCTTTTCCATTTGTAACATGCACATTGAAGTGATTAGTCGGTACCACAGGGCGGCGCAGTAAGGAAACCACCTTGTCACTCTTGAAATTATGTGTAAAGCCATTGTCAATAAGTACAATTACTTCATACTTGCCAATCATGGCTGTAACTTGCATGGTCTTTGTCATTGTCCATCCTGTTAATACGTGCAAGGAAATTTCTAGATCAGAGGGAAGGGCAACATTGGCTTCGTTATTATCTCCTTTGAGTTCATCAACCAAGTCGTCTTTTGGTAGGAGCAATTGAAGGCCCTTGCACTTATGACCTAAAGAGAATTTCTCATCACAGTTGAAGAAAAGCCCTTATGCTCGCCGTCTTTGCATCTCGTCCCAAGATAGTCTCTTGAAAGATGAGAATTTTGTGGTTGTAGGTGGAGTCGGTGGTGTGTAAACTGGTAATGGTGGAATTTATAGCCTTCTTTGTCTTTTCAATTTTTCATCCTTCACGCGAGCCAAGCTCATTACTTCCTTCAAAGGTTTGAACATGCTAATTGATTTTGAGATTTCTGCTCACAATCCACCTATGAACAAGCCTACCGATGCCTTTTGTGACCACCCATAAACCCAATTACCCAATCACTCAAATTCCCTTTGGTAATTGCAAAGGGACCCAGTTTGTCGCACCTTAGATAGAGATTCATCGAAGTCTTCACACTTTATTGGCCCAAAACAAGTTACCAATTCTTACTCAAATAATTCCCAAGTCACTCGATGACCATCCTCCTAATAAGCACGACGCAACCACTACCATAATTGATTAGCTTCCCCTTCTAGGTGGTAGGATGTGAGAGAGACCTTTTGGTCATCTATTGTTCCTTGATATTCAAAAAAATTGGGTCACTCTACTGCGCCATTTTATGGGATCTTCTTTACTGTATTTAGGGAATTCCAATTTCGCCATTTTGGAAGAAAATATTTGTCTGTTGCCATCACTCTCTTCTCGATGTTTTTGGCTAAACTCTTCTCAACCATTGTTGTAGTTGCTCAAATGGTCTGTTGCTGCGAGAAACAGTTTGAATAGCCTATGTAGTAAGAAATTATTGCTCTAGAGGCCAATCAAACCTGGGACATTGAGTAATTTCCTTCTACCATAGTTGCTCTAGGTTGAAAATGGGTTTACTCAGTCAAGGTTCCCTCTGATGGAAGTTTGGATCGTTATAAAGCTCATCTTATTGTCCTTGGGAACAAACAAAAATATGGTGTTAATTATGAGGAGACCTTTGCACCTATGGCTAAGATGACTACTGTTTGAATGATTCTAGCTCTTGTTGCTTCCAATAACTAGCCACTACATCAAATGGATGTTAAGAATGCTTTCCTTCATGGAGATCTTAAAGAATGTATTTATATGAAGCCACCTCATGGATTATTTTCCTCTCCGACCTCTAATGTGTGTAAACTTTATTGCTCTCTTTATGGTCTCAAACAAGCTCCACAAGCATGATTTGAAAATTTTTGAACCACTTTATTACAATTTTCTTTCACACAGAGCAAGTATGACATTTCATTATTTCTTCAAAAATCAGACATAAGTATTGTTGTCCTTTTGGTTTATGTTGATGATATAGTGATCACTAGTTCTGATTCTACTTTACTTGTCTTGCTCAAGACCCATCTCTCACAATCCTTTCATATGAAAGATCTTGGGTCTCTTACATATTTTCTTGGTCTTAAGGTGCATCATAACCCCTTCGGTATTTCACTCAGTCAACACAAGTATGCTAGTGATTTGGTGACTACATTTGAACTATAAGAAGCTACCTCTATCGATACTCCTATGGAATTAAACATCAAGCTTTGCAAAGAGAAGGGTGACTTACTTGTTGATCCCAGCTTATATCAGAAATTGGTAGGTTGCCTTGTCTCTTTCACCATCACTAGACCAAATATTTTTTTTGTATAGTAAGTCATCCAATTTCTTCAGACTCTTCGTCATCTTCATTTGGCTACAGTCTGTCGGATCATACACTATGTTCAGGGCTCTTTTGCCTATGGCTTATTCTTTCCTACAAGAAATTATCTTTGTCTTATTACTTATAATGATGTTGATTAGTGCTAATACACATCGCTCCATCACTAGTTGGTGCATGTTCTTAGGTAATGCATTAATATCCTGGAAGAGTAAGAAGTAAGAGAGAGTTTCTAAATCACTTAAACAATCTGAGTATCGAGCAATGTCTCTTACTTGTTCCAAAATTATTTGGCTTCGAGGTTTGCTAGCTGAGTTAGAAAGCTCTGTGGCTAATCCTACACCTTTACATGCAGACAATACAAGTGCTATTCAGATTACGGCCAATATTGTCTATCATTAGCTCACAAAGCATATTAAAGTTGACTGTCACTCTATCCGTGAAGCCTTTGACGCTCATGTTATCACTTTTCCACATATTTCTACTAAACTACATATTGCTAATATCTTCACCATAGCTCTCATTCGTCATAGACATTGCTTTCTAAGTCACAAATTGATTCTTATTGATCAACCCACATCAATTTGAGGGGGCCTGTCAATGGAAAACTTAGCTATCCATAACAACTTTACCGTGATCTACTATCCATATTCAATTAGTTGTCCATATTCATTTTTAGTTGTCCACATCTATCCATAGCTACTATCCATTGTCACTTTAGCTATAAATAACTTTCCATAAATAGTTGTCCAAAGATAACAGTCCATGGCTATCCATAACTATCTATAAACAGTTGTCCACAACAATTTATAGCTATCCATAGACAACTTTTGTTGTATTTTGTAAAGTCTATAAATAGAAAGAAATCACAAGACCGAATCATTCAGTCATTTTCATACAACATTCTTGACTTATTTATGACATACAGACACTCCAATTTGGTAAACAATTACATAAAATTGGAAAAAGTGGTCTTATCCAACATTTAAATACATATCCAAAAATTTACTACTCTTGATATCCTAAAAGAGTGTGTGAAACATAGGAAACAATATTTTGAGATGTTGGTACAGTGCCAAAAAATATGGAAAACATTTGCTAAGGGGAATGCAATAGAGTGCATAGCATGATGATAAGCTAAAGAAAAACTAAACATTGGAAACACTGGACCAAGCTAAATTTCATATTCATAAACATATTTAAATCAAGGATACATTTTAAGACAAATATACAGTTCGTAGTTCTAAGAGTAAACGTCGAGTTTACATGGAAAGCATTACAACCCAGTATTCCAATATAAATTAAAATTTTAGATGACTTCAATGAATTCCAATATTCACATAATAAACCACCTCAAATCCGTAATCATTCAAAGAGGGGGGATTAAAGAACCACAAATAGAGGTCATTGAAGCATTAGTGTTACCAGGCACATCAATTGTTGAGGCATGGTACCTACGAAACTCTTCTTTTCCCTTGGCTGTTCTATTTGCAATGGTAACACCAAAATTGGAACCACAAGGATAGCCACCCATAAATGCTTAGGGGAAAACAACCAACTAAGATCCATAACCAGCAGCTTCAGCCAATAATCTCTTAGCCTTATCTGTCTATACATTTAGAGACCAAAACCCAATAATATTAAAACTTCATGACAACTCTAAGCTCACATATATAAGTATTTGAACCCTAAAATCGTAGATTTTTGGAGCTTAAGTGAAAAATGTAACTAAATTGCTAATGTGCAGGCTATACATGATCTTGATTTATGTATTTTGGACATTTTACACCAAATCTCCAAAAACACATATTTTTATATAAAATTTTTGTTTATGGTGAGTTCTAACAAAGTATTATAGCAGAAGGTTATGTGTTCAAATCTAGTAACCCTAATAACAACTTCTAACTTTCATAAACTGAATTTAAACACATTGAAATTGTTAAAGTGTGGTATTATACTAAAACAAGAAAAATGAAATAGGGTACTAATCCAATGGTAACTCACCTAGAATAGGAGGGGTGTCATAGAAGATAGTGGAGGCTTGGACTATGATGGCTCGGACCATGGGTACATAGGAATCAGAACCCATGTCCACCTCTACAAACAAAGGGCCTTCATTGATGGGCACTTAAAGGAATAGAAATGATTGATTTTCTAAGAATCTATTGCAGATGATCAAATTAGAAGGAAAAAAGTCCTTAAAACCCAAACCATGAGAGGCCACAAAGGATGATCACTCCTTTTGATAAGTTGGATTCAAGTATTCAATCAAGAACCCACGAAGGCAAAGCATGAAGCTTTCTAAAATTTTCTTTTCATTAATGAATATTCGTCCTTCCCTCCAAATTACATAGCTCTTCTTATTAATAAGCAAGAAACCCTAAAACAAAAGAAAAAACCTAGATGAAATGGGCCTATTATTTAGTTATGGATTAGGCCTAATCTAACCTTATAAAATAAAATACTAAAATACTTAAAATAAAAAGCTCATAATTAACTAAAACAAAAATTGTTAAACATATAAGGCCCATAATTAAATAAAAGACTAAAAGTCTTAAAATAAAAAGCTCACAATTCACTAAGATAAAATTAGCTAAATAGAAAAGGCCCATAATTAATCAAAACAAGAATATTACTTCCTAAATTAATCCTTTTTTCCAAATCTATCCCTTGTGTAGGATCTTGAGAATATTTGTTGAGAATCTTCAGAAGATATGTAAGCATAAACTTAGTTGGCACCTCAATCTCCATTATTCCCTTCCTCTTCGAAAAGATTCATCCTTGAATCTTAGCTCTATAAGCAGGTCGATTTGGTATAACGGATTCATGTGTGAAGTTTATTTGATGCTTAATTTCTATCCAAGGAGGTAATCCACGGGGAATCTATTCTGGAGGTTGATCCTCAAAGTCTTACAATAAAGATACACCAACACTACACAAAGATGAGTTTAGATTGTTAGTAGAAAGATAAACATCCTTATACATAAGTACAAGTACTTGTTGCCTTACTATCATTGCACTCTTATTCTCTTGTTTTTCAACAAATGCACTTATTCTTTTATTTTTCTCTCATTTTTGCTCACATTTCTATCCTTTTTGCCCACTCTTCTCTTCTTTGTTCTCACTTTATTTTTTTTTTTTGCTCAATTTCCCATCCATTATGCTTACCTTTCTCTCCATTTTTCTCATTTTTCTATCCATTTTTGCTCTCTAACTTACTCTTTTTTTAATTTCCTCTTGCTCACACTTTTGTTTTTCCTTAAATTTGCACTCTCTTGCTATCCTAATTTGGTCCTCCTAAGCTTGTAAAGGTTGAAAGGGGATAATAGAAATTTTTGGTTGTTCATTTCAAAAGAATAATAATTTCTATAACCATCATGTGACACACCTTCCTATCAAACTACCATAGTCAGCTAAGCAATATGTGAGTAGTAGACATTGGTGCCAGATCACAAAGAACCTCATCTTCATATTTTCCAATTGAAAAAGGAAATGAAACTTGTTTTTTAACCTCCAATTCTCCACAATAATTCAACCATGGTAGCTTGTACGATTTAGGATGCTCCTCCCACTTCAAATTTAACTTTTCTACCAACAAGGTACTAGAGACATTATTGTTGCTCGCACCTCCAATTCACATGGCATCTTGTGTGGAAAATATGATCATGGTACTTGTCATCTTCTTCATCATTAAGTGGTATATTAAGGACTCTCCTTGTGACAAGTGAATCTCTATTCACATGGTCTTCCACTTCAACATTAGATCCATCCTCATTAATGGTATCTCTTCGTCATATGAAGTGGCACTTTTGATTTTTCCATTTGTCTGTACAACCATTATCTTTTTGTTCCATTTATAACTTGCACTCTTCTAATATGGAATCAAATTATTCTTCCTTGAACTCATGTTTTCTATCTTATTTTATGTAATTTAGAACCAAAAGAGGATTCTAAATCATCCAACCTTGGATTTAGCATCTTAAATTGTTCATTAAAAGTCAACTTTTAAGTCGACCTCTCATGGTTCTCTTTCTTCCTTACTAATGTTTTCAAACTGTAGAAAAAAATGAGATAACTCACACACACTCTCACATGTTTTCTCTCAAATTATATTGTTATCACTCCTTTTATTTCACTATTTTGACATCTATTTTGTTTTTACTATTTTGGCCCCTTTTTATCACTATTTTGACCACTCTTTTTTTCACTATTTTGGCCTCTCTTTGTTTACACTATTTTTGCTCCTTTTTTTGTTTACCACTCAAAGCTCATGCCAACCTCCTTTGTGTTCTTAACAACATCAAAGAATCCAATTAATCTCAAGAAGTAACCATTTTATTGGTGACAATCTCAAAATTCAAAATTCTAAAAACTTAATAGCAAAGTATAACATAAGGAAAGTCCAAAGAGGACTCTAAAGAAAGACTCTTGACCCAAAGAGAACTCTAAAGAAAGACTCTTGACCCAAAGCGAACTGTAAAGAAAGACTCTTGACTAAAGAGGACTCCAAAGAAAGACTCCGGATTAACTATGATTCCCTTTTTTTAAATCAATCTTGGGCAGTAAGAACAAAATAAAGGAAAACCAATTTCAACAAGAACAAGAAAACTCAACAAGAAAACAAGAATTAGATTCTTGAACAATCTACTACTATGTTCTCTTTTTCTTCTTCATTTTTCTCTTTCTTCTTTTTCTTTCTTTTTTGTCTTTTTTTTTTGTTTTTACTGCTACTGCTACTGTGAATAGAAAAATTTACAAAATAATTCCCAATCCTAATGAACAAGAATAAAAAAACAACACAGAAAGCTATGAAAAATCTTTACCCCTTTAGTTAATGGTGTAAATTGTGGAATATAGGAATCGAAACGAGCTTCGATTTGATATATTATAATAGTCGTTTTGTTACCTCACTCAAAGTTTATAGTTGTTTAAAGTTGCAACTCTGATTCATCGAATTTCTATTTTGAAACTACAAATAGCAGTCCTCTTCTCTTTTTCTTTTTTTGGTTTTTTTTAAAACAAATATGATTGAACAAAGAAAATAAAGAATCAAGAAAACAAAATCCAAATACGAAAACAATGACAACAGAATTGAAAGAAAACACAAGACTCAAAAGGTCAAAATTTCTCCTTTTTTGTGATTTGTAACTCAAAATGCAAAAAACAATCAAAGAACAGTTTTTTTAATCTAAAATTCAAAACAAATATAGATGAAAATAAATAACCTATTTTCAGCAACCAAGGCTTTGATACCAAATAATGAGGACCCTTTAGGTGAACAACCTTCCCTTAAACTCAAAGGAATAGAAATGATTGATTTGCTAAGAACATGTTGAAGATGATCAGATTAGAACCCTAAGGAAACAAAATCCTTAAAACACTAAACTTGAGATACCACAAAGGATGATCACTCCCTTTAATAAGCAGATTCAAGTATTCAATCAAGAACACAAGAAGGCAAAGCAAGAAACTTTATGAAATTTTCTTTTCATTAATGTATATTCATTCTTCCTCCAAATTACATAGTTATTATTCTTTATAAGCAAGAAACCCTAAAAGAAAAAACCCAAGATGAGACAAGCCTAATGGGCCTATTTAGATATGGATTGGGCCTAATCCAATCTTAAAAATAAAAGAGAAATCTAATTATAAACTGATTATCCATCTAGTCAGAAAAAGAAGAATTGCCTAGCTAATTTGTCGAGCATTTGATCTATGAATGGGAGAAGGAAATGGTTTTTCCTTGTAGTTTTTTCACCTTGTGAAAATCCTTACATACTCTTCATCCCATGATAGTCCTTATGGGTATTAACTCATTGACTCATTTGCCACTATAGTGGTTCCTCCTTTTTTTTTTGGTCCACATTGAACTAGATTTTCCCATTCACTATTTGATATTGGGTAAATAATGCCTTTGCTTAGCCACTTAACATCTTCTTTCTTCATCACCTCTTCCACAATAGTGTTTAATCGATGTTGTGCATTCCAAGTGGGTTTAGCTCTGTCCCTTAACAAGATTGTGTGCATGCATATGGATGGGCTTATGCCTTTGATATTGGTAATAAACCAACCCATAGCTCTATTGAATTTACTGAGCATCTTCAATAGTGATTCTTTTTGCTTCACGCTTAGATTAGCAAAAATTATGACTAGAAGTGCCTCGTTCACACCCAAAAATGCATAACAGATATAGTTTGGTAAAGGTTTGAGCTCTAACTTGGGTGGCTTCTCAATGGATAGTTTATACCTAAAATTTTTCTCAAGACACTCCATAACAGCATCAAATACACACATGGGCGGCATATCGTCCAAATAGGTCGCATAGTTAACAATATCAACTGGCATCACAAATTCTACAGTTTCTTAATTAAAGTAAGTTGAGTTATTTTCTAATGATTTTATTACATTATTCATGGAATCATGTGTTAAGTCTTAAGTAATGGTGGTTCAACAAATTTATTTAAATTATCATCATGAGTGTCTATACCTAAATGATTGTTAGGGTGTTTATCAGCATGTATGTTCACAAAACTAAGAAGCATATATTCTAAAGCATTATTAAGGCACATCTTATGAAGCACATCAGTAACATCTATGATAAAGCTATCACTAGTATTATCGGTATCAAGAAATTTAATTGCTTCAAAGACATTGAATGTTACCTATTCATCCTATGCTCTCATTGTACGCTCACCTTTTGGTACATCAATGAGTGATCTTTCGATTGCTAAAAATGGATGACCAAGTATGATAGGAATGTCACGATCCTCCTCCATAATAGTACAATAAAATCTATTAGAAAGATGAATTTGTCCACTTTTACTAGCACATCTTCTACCACAACCCAAGGTTACTCGATTGATCTCTTTGCCATTTGCATTGTAATAGAAATTGGTTTGGCTTCACCAACACCCAATCATTTGAAAATCGATAGTGGCATAAGGTTTTTGGTGGCACCAAAGTCATATAGTGCCTTGTCAAAGTGTATATTTCTAATGGTGAAAGAGGTGTCAAAGTTTTCAGTATCATTTAGATTTTATGGTAATTTTCTATGGAGGATGACACTACAACCTTCACACAAGATTATTGTCTCATTATCTCCAAGCCTCATTTTCTTAAATGGCATGTCCTTCTTGAATTTGGCTTACAAAGTGATTTATTCAAGTGCATCTATAAATTGTATGTTTATAGAAATTGTGCTTCTTTGGCTAAATTATTTCCCTTTCAGTACACTTTTTGTCCACTTCTCAAGGCTATTTCTATAGAATGCTCCTCATCCTCTCTTTTTAGGTTTACTTCTGTGATGCTTGGAAGGTTAACATGAGGTGTTTGACTCATGGTTTGGACTAGTTTCCCTATTTTTATTTCCATCTTTTTGGTAGAAGCCCCATAAGTGGACTCTCTACAATCCACTTTTGTATTTACTAAAAATATGAAGTCTTCCATCATTCCAATTAAAGCACTTTTGTGATCCTTACTAGGTGGCTTCTTCTCTTAGGCTTATCGTCATTGTGGTTGTTGAAAACCTAATGGTGGGAATGGTTGACGATTGAATTGATTACCATCTTAATTTTTGTTATTTTCCAATTGGGTGGTTTCTCCATCCTGGATTATATGTGTTGTAGTATGGGTTTCCTTTTCGATATTGATTGTTGACATAATTTACTACTTCATTAAGGTTCCCACATGCCTTTGTAGAATAGGGTCCATTGAAATAATCACACTCCTTGGTTTTAGCCTTTCAATAGGCCATTGAAAATTATTGGATGCCATCTCATTGAGTAGTGCAAAGAATTCCTATTCAACTTTACTCATTTTAGCTCCTTCAACTATAGCTCAATTATTGTCCTTGGCTATCCCATTAATCCATTATAGAATGTTTACACTTGCAACCAAGTAGGAAGACCATGATGGTGGCATCTTCTTAACAACCCTTTGTAGAATTCCTAAGCATCATAAAGTGAATACCCTTCAAATTGCTGAAAAGATGTGATTTTGTTTCTAAGCTTAACTATCTTTGAATGTGGGAAGTATTTTTGCAAATAATTTCATAGCCAATTGATCTCATGTAGTGACCGACCCACTGGGTAGTGATTGTAACAAACCTTAACCTTAACCCTCGGTGAGAATGGAAACAAGCAAAGGTGAATTACATCATCTGATAACTCGTTCATCTTAAAGGCGTCACATATTTCCAAGAATGAAGCCAAGTGAAGATTTGAGTCATTGTTTGACAAACCTTTTAAGTTCAATTTTTTTATCATTGACTCACAGTCTATTAATAGATGATTGGGTTCCATATACTTATAGGATTGTAAAATCACTTATAGCTCGTTAATCCCCTTATTCTGTCATAACCCATAATTGATCTTGTAGTAATTGTTCCCTTCTTAAAGGAAGTAAGGTTTTCTTTATTTTTGGATCAAAAGGAACAAGATTGTCACCTATCAACTTGCGTATACAACAAAAACACTAAAATAAAAATTAAAAGGTCCAAACTAGCATATTAATCATCATTGTTGATATCTGCCATAAGTAACTTCCAGACATTGGCACCATAAACTTGACAACAAAACCAAAAGTATATGGGTTGTGCAAGTAATATAATATACCTAAGTATAGATATCGATCCCATAGGGAGTCATCTAACTTATAATTGAGTACCAATGTAATTATTATGAATACTATAGAAATTATAAAAAATGAAAATAAATGAAACCTAATTTTAAGTCATAAAACTCAACTACTATGAAGACATATGAGAAAATATCTAGGAATTTTTAATGTCCCAATTTTCTAAACATATGAATCACTAAAATTCCCCAATTTAATTACTAACCAATTACATAATCAATTGAATCTAACCTAACATGTATTCCTTTGTCAAGTAAACTACACACCTTATAGTAATTAACTTAATCACATGCTCATGCCAATTACATTGCATACTCATTAAGTTCATCAATCATAGATCACACATATAAGAATCACACGTCTCTGCCGAAAAACTATGCATGTTATTTAATCAAGACAAACACTTAAAATAATTCTCTCAAATCTATTTAATTTCCTCTGTAGATTAATTGTTGGCCAAACAATTAATAGCATAAAAATTAGATTAAATAATTAATTGAATCGAAATCACAATTGGGGTAAAATATAGATCAACATATGTAGAAAACTGGGTTCATAAGACCCCTAGATTAATAAATTAGCTAGACATAATTAAGTTCATAAATTTAAAAAATTTCATACAAAAAGACATTAAAATAATAAGGAATGTAGAAGTGATACACTCAAACTCTAGATTTGTAGCACTAATCTTCTCTTGAATCATCACAAAATTATGCCTTCCTTAATCTTCTCTTGAACTTTTTCTCTCTTCTTGGCAACTACTAGGTTTTTGATTTCCTATATTATGTGTTTTATTTATGCCCATTAGTGTTAAATAAATATGAAAAAAGAATAATATGAACCATTAGACCAAATACCTAGAAGTTCCAAGGGTTGAGTTTAAAAATAGGAGATAAGCATCACCAGCCAAATTCTACCCTATTTTTACGTGCACTACAATATGGATTGTTATGCACTGTGGTATCGTCTTGTCTAAAATTTGGGCCTAAATAATGCACCATAGTTCCAAAAAAAGTGCCCATTTCTTGTTGCATAATTTTCCTATATATGCACCATGGCATAGAAAAATGCACTCATATCATAGTGCTAATTGTTTGCTTTTTTGACTCATTTTCACGTTGTTTGCCATTGTTCCACCTATATTGATATAATTAAACACAAATTAAGATTTTATGAACATGCTGACATACAATCTAACTCAACTGCTAAATGAGCTTACTACCTTTGAGGTTGTTATGAATGGGAAAAGAGAGGCAAATAATATCATGGATCAACCTTGCCCAATTAATAAGAGGATGGAAACAGTAAAAGGTAGGGCTAAGTCAAAAGTGGGCTAAAAATTTCAAAGGTAGAATGTGTAAAACAAATCACAACAAAAGAAAATTTTTTCCACTACAACCAACCTCAACATTACTCAATTCTTGTAACTGAAAAAAGTCAAGAATAAGAAGAAAGGTAAAATGATTTACTTCTTCTTGAATAATTCATGATGTATGTAATAATACATCACCTTAGATAGTTAATTCAAGTGCAACCATGTATGTTCTTGTTTGCAATTGATTATTTCATGGGTCAAACTTTCATATCAACACTTTACCATGCAAGTAGGCAATGAGGATCTCATCTCTGCTAAAGCAATGGGAGAAGTTAGACCTATATTTAGGAATAATAAATACTTAGTATTAGATATTGCTTATTTCATTACTGGGTTTACTAGAAATTTCTTTTTTATTTATGTATTGAAGGAATACTTTTATAAAGTTTTATTTAATAATAATAGTTCAACTATTTATAAAAATTGAACTTATATTCATATTCCACTTTTGGAAAATTGGCTATATCTATTAAATCCTAAGTCAAACTTATAGGGCAACTTTGAAATGTTTAGAGTAGAAGAACCTATACCTAAAAGGTAAGGACTTTCTCCATGTGATGATATCTATTTGTAGCATCTAATGTTAGGCTATATAAACCTTGAATGGTTTCAAAGACTTGTGAGAGAACTAAGTGTTGGTACTATGATGCACAAATTTTAATTGCTAACAAGTGCATGAATCACTAGTAGATTAATGATAAGATTAATTCGATGTTTTCTTAATTAGTAAAATGAACAAACCTTAACATTCTAACAATTTTCAATTGAGAGAACAATTATAAAATCTAAAAATATTAAATGATTAAAATAAAATGAGTAAATTATTTCCAAATTAATATAGATGAATGAGTGTGTGATATTAGTTAGCTAACACTCATGAATAGAACGAATTAATGATTTTCACTATATATCATCAAATGATAGAATTATTGATTTTTTTTCTTTTAAACAAGGGAACCCTAAGGATCATGGTAAGCCATATAAATCTCCATTAACCGGCTACTTCTATAATCAGGATAATAATTAGTTAACTAGAAAACCTAAGAGCTATAATTTAACCATTTAATTTGACATAAATCAAACTATTATTAATAAATGTACAACCAAACACAGAGTATGTGTCTGATGCCTAGTTTTAAAGTAGTCACTTTGTTCATAAATTAGAATAGCTAATAATAATCCATAAATAAAGATATGAAAATCTATAAAAAAGAAATAAATCAACTATAGTTAAATAAAATCATCCAATTGTTCATCCACTCATGAAAACAAAACTAATATCTCATACATAAAACTTAGCCTCGCATAACCAAATCTACATTAATTTATTTGATTACAAAAGCCATGCTATAAACCTAGAGAAGAAATAAATATAATAGTTGATGCACAAAATTGTTGCGTACAAATTTTGTATGATTTATAAAATAGCTCTCAAGTATTTGAATTACTTATACAAATGATAAGCATACTTCCAAGGTTGGTCTAAAGAAGAATCATGTGGTTTTTAAATTTTTGAACAAATTCTTAGAAAAATGAAATTAATAACATAAAATTCTTGTCATATAAAAATAAAGATAGACTCAACAAACATTTAAGCAATTAAAACATTTATCATGTAGTGGAGAATTTATGGGATATATTCGTTAGTTGATCATACTTTCCCATTATAAAGTAGGTTATTAAAGATATGAATTAAGACTATTAATTTTCTCTTTTAAATAAGAAAATATACTAAGATAGAGATAAAATTATTTTGTTAATTAAACCTTAAATTGTAACCTATAGTGGGGCTCACACGTTAAAAGCTTAATTAAATTATGGTTCTTTGCTAAAAGATTAATAAATCATTTAATTTCCATATTTGGTAGTGTTGGCACATTAAACTCTCATCAAGATGTTAAAGCTACGTTTACCATTTAAGTATCTGAAAACTAATTTTTAGATTTTAAAACTACTATGAGAGATATGTCATCAATAAATCTTTCAATAATAATTCTTAAAAAAATCTTTAAAATAGAGTTCTATAAATTAGATCCAAAATATTTAAATTCTAAATCTAACTCTCTTGTTTGTTATGAAAATTATTTCCTCAATTTATTTTTCTTTTACAAACTTCATTTTAGTTTTGAAGAAGAAATAAATCATAATTTGTTATATACAAATTTTTTTAATCTATTTTAATATTTCATGAGTGTAACAACATTACTAATATCCCATATTATTTATAGCCAGACATGTATACATTAATAAATGATCAATAAATTAAATATGTAGCATGCAAAACAATATATAATGAGAATTTGAAAAGAATACATTTAAATATACCTAAAAATATTTCGTAGAAATACTTCTATCCTCGAAAAACTCCAAATATAATTGTTGCACTATTTATTGAAATGAAACAAGAAGCTATTACATAAACTAAATTTGTTCAACTTGTAATTGGGAGAAGGATTAAGGGATAAGGGATAAGGAATTATTTTTTCACAACAAAAGTAGGGTCCTATTTATACGTGAAAGAAAGAAGAGAAATGTGGAATTTTCAACTTAGTGTCACATCATACAATTTTTCCATACCATGGTATACACAAGTTGTATACAATTTGGCATGATCCATTATATTCATGCATTGGCATTCAATATTTTCACGGCATAACCTGCATCATATTTGAGATGAGTGATTCTATCCTTTTGCCTCATGACGTGGCATACGTAATTTTATACCATGGAATACTCTTCTCTACATCACTTGGAACTCTTTGTTTGTATATGTAATACTTTATATATGTTATCTTTTTAAGCTCCAATAGTTGTAATGAAGTGCTTCGATTATATTTTTCAAGTTAAATAATTTAAATACAAGAAATACCTAAAAAATAATGAAATATACCCTTAATTTTGAAGAGATAGATTTACGTAAAATGAGGGTAAAACTAAGCAAATAAAATATATGTTTAATCATTAAACATGTATAAAATCATGATATATTAAGTACTTTGGAGTACTTATCACAACCCCAAACTAACTTCTTGCTAGTCTCTTAGTAAGAATGGCAAAAAACTAAAATCAAAAACTCGAAACAAAATTAAACTATTCTAAATTATTTTCGTAGATTGGCATAGTTGTATATAACGTATGCAACAAGTTTTTAAACCCCTTGTTTTCCCTAGAAAATGAGTTTCAGTGTCATGAGGGTTGTCAAATAAGATATCCATAAACATCAAAAGTAAAAAAAAAGTTGAAAATAGAAAAAAAAAATAACATATACACAAATATAATTTAAAACAAATTAAAAAGAATTAGAAAAACAAAACTTTTTATACTTTAAAATTTATTTTAAGTTTCAAATTAAAATATATAGCATAAGTCATTTATATATTCTAAACATTCATGATTTACTATTATAATTAGTCATCATCAAATAAAAAATATATATCAATACCAATTTACCCAATTTTAGTGTAAGGAATTCAAATTTGCTTCAATTCTAACCTCACAAGACATACCATCAATAACAATGGTCCTATCGGTTCAAGCACTCATTCAAAGGTATATGCTAAAGGGTTTATATATATAAATGAACTAATAAGTTTGCATATGTGAAAGAAGAAAAGCTCAAAGTGGTGCATCATATTGATCTCATGAAAGGAATCAAATAAATAGATTCTATAAATAAATAACATATTATTTTCATTTATCAATCAAATTCATCAAATAAAAATCTCAAATAATGTATTTTAAGAGATGAAGAAAATGAAAATGACTTCTTGGGGAATTATTTCCTATAAAAATAATTTCTTTTGTATTTAACTAATTCTCACAACTTTGAAGGATAATGGGTCATAGTATTTTGTTTATACTATAATTTTCTTTTCTTTCTTTTATTACTTTTTCTTTATATTTTTTTTAGAGATTTTTTTAAGAAAGGACCAATATATAGATTGTACATATATTGTATGATAAATTAAGTAGCTAATTTGTGATTTTTTATTTTATTGGTTTAGGTAATCCCATATATTTCTCTCTCTCTCTTTTTAGAAGTCATGCATGCATGAAGAGAAGGGCATATAGTTTCAATTTGTACTTAACTTATTTAATTTACGCAATAAAAATAAATATAAGACACTCTATTAGTTGTAAAAATCCTAACATTAAATACAAAGACCTATAGAGATCATCTAAAAATTATAATTGGAAAGAAGAGTGCTTAAAAAGTGTAAAATATATCATCACTTAGAATAGGAAGATAATGGCTCAAAATATATTCTCACAAAGTAGTCTCCACTATTTAATTCCTAAATACTGATTTTAGGTTTATTCATTTTCAACATTTTATCATAAAATACTAAATATGAAAAAACTAATTAATTATTACATTACTCTTATAAATGTTTTTAAAATTAATCTAATAAGACAAATACTTAATTATTATCTTAAAATTAAATAAAAGACATGATAATTTTGCACGAAATTTTTTAAATCAAACCTAAAATTTCTAAATTAATAAAAATAAATAAAAATACACAAAAATAAGTAAAAATGTAAACATAATGCAAAACTATAAACATATGTTTGATAAAAAAATTAAATTAGCTTAATTTTATAAAAATGTAACTTTTCCTACTCTGAACATAGAATATACATTGCACTCAATCTAACAATTGTAAAATAAAGAAAAGGAGTAAAGAATAGAAAAAGCTACCTTTATTGAACATGTTGAAACATTGATGTTGAATTGTAAGTGCATCCATCATTCCATACATTTAAATTTACATAAATATAATAATGTGTACTTCTCAAAAATTTCAACAAACTGTTATAAAATTAACAGTTTTAATCAATGTTAACATGATAGTAAACAAAAATAAATAATATAAAATAAAAACAAATATAAAACAAAAAATTAAAATAAAATAAATAATATTATCTAAAAATGATGGGTTGCCTTCCATCCACTGCCATTTTAATGTCTTCTCAAGATGCTTCTTAGAGAGATTTCCAATTTTAGAATTTAATATACTCAATGTACCACTCATCATTGTGTTTGTGTTAGTATGTGCTTGAAAAAGTATAGTCTTTGCACAAAGATTATCATTTAAAAACACCCTTAATGGACATTAATAATTGTTTTAGTATAGGCTTATAAATAAGTACATTTTGTTTCTTGTCAAATTTCAGGTTTCTTGTACAAGAGCAATAACATAATTATAGGTATGGCAAGGTTGCCTACCTATACAACTAAATCCTTATCCAATTTCAAGTTTCTTTTACAAAAGCAATAACAAAATTTATAAGTATGGTAAGATTGCTTACATATACAACTAAATCATTGCACCATACCGATGAGTGCTCAAAAAGAACTAAAAGTACCATGATTTTATTCACTTTAATTCATTAAAAATATATATATTTATATGATTTTATCATATTTCTATATAAATCTATCTTTTCGGAATCACGGGTATTTTTATTGTTTTTCAGGTATTTTCGCTTAAAAAAGTAACTTAAAGACACAAAGAAAAATACCGAAGGCAATACATCACAAATATATTCATAAATTAAATGAGGAAAAGTCACAAAAGATGGAAAAATTGGACAAAATGTCAAAAAAGAGGAAATCGTGCACGCAATTACCACCACGTCGAGAAACGCAGACGCCGCACCAAGATAATGCCATGCCCGTGCTCAAATTTATCAAGACTCAACAAGGCGTGCATCAGCGTCCATCTACGCCCAATCCGCGCAAGATTCTTTTTTATTGAGTATCTAAATTATTCAAATAAAAATAAAGATAGATTCAGTAAACATTTAAACAATTTAACATTTATCATGAGTAAATAATTTATGGGATATAGTAGTTAATTAATCATGCTTACCTAATATTAGGTAGGTTATTAAATAGATGAATTAAGATCATTGATTCTCCCTTTTATATAAGATAATATCCTAAGGTAAGGATAAAATTATTTTCTTAATTAAAACTTAAATTTCCACCTTTGGTGGGGTCAACACATTAAGAACTTTAATTAAATTATATTTCTCTTCTAAAGGATGAACAAATCATTTAATTACTAACATTACTGGAGTTGATATGTTAAACTCCTAACAAGGTGTTGAACTTAGGTCTACAATTGAAGTATCTAGAGACCACTTTTTTGGATTTTAAAGTTGCTCTAAAGGATATGTCGTCAATATATCTTTCAATAATAACTCTTTCAAAAATCTTTGAAATAGAGTTCTCTAAATCAAATCTAGAATATTCAAATCCTAAATCTAACTCTTGTTTATTATGAAAAAATAGCTTCAATTTATTTTTCTTTTACAAACTTCGTTTTAATCTTGATAAAGAAATAAAACTTAATACATTATATATATAAAAAAAACTAATCTACTTTAATATTTCACAAATGTAATAGTACTAATATTTCATATTATTTATAGCCTAACATGCATAATTCAATAAATAATCAATAAATTAAACATATAGCATGTAAAACAACACGAAGAGATAATATGAAAATCATACATTTAAATATACCTCAACAAAATTCATACAATTGCTTTTGCTCTGGAAAATCTCCAAACAATATCGCTACACTATTTATTTAATTGAAACCAGAAACTATTACATAAACTAAATTTGTTCCACTCAATTGATAGAAGAATTTTAAACAAATAAAAGAAAAGCTTAAGAAAGTTAAGAAAAGTTGAAAACTAAAGGATAAAGGGATGAGGGATAAGGAATATAGGATTATAGATTATTTTTTTTACAATGGAAATGGGGTCCTACTTATAGGTAAAGTGGAATTTTTATCTTACCGTTGCAGCATACAATTTTTTCATGTTGTGGCATTCACAGGTTGTACACAGTTTGAGCACAATCCACCATATTCACATCACGTCATAAAAAATTTCATGTCGTAGCTTGTAACATATTTTGAACGCATTGATTCTATCCTTTTCCTTGCACCGCGTCATACAAAACTTTCATGTATTAGCACATTCTTCTATGCATAACTTCTTTTTTTGTATATCATCTTTTCAATTTTTGAAATACCTATAATGCTTTATATATGTTATATTTTTAAGCTCCAATAGTTTTAATGAAGTGCTTCAAGTGTGTTTCTTTAGGTTAAATCATTTAAATACAAGAAATACCTAAAAATAACAAAATATATCCATCATTCTGAAAACATTGATTTGCATAAAATGATAGTGAAACTAAGCACATATAAATCTATTTAATCATTAAACATGCAAAAAATAAAAACATATTAAGTTCTTTTGAGAAATTATCAACATTGAAAAATACCCTCTTGATCTACTATCTCCAAGGTTGATCCCCTTTAACAAATCCTTGGAGAAGCTTCAACAATGGAATTTTCTCTCTAGTTTTTGTGTATTTGGATGATGAATTTTGGCAACTATTCACTTATCCTTTTTTGAAGGTTTTAGGATGTATTTATAGATTAGTTAATGGAGATTGATTTGTTGATCAAATTGATGTTTCCAAATATTTTCAAGATCTTTTGCAAGGAATTTGTGGTCCAATAACTAGGGATAGATTTGGAAGATCATGTGTTGGTGCAAGGGTTACTTTAGGATGAAATTTTTGTTTTAGTTAATTATGGGTCTTTTGTGTTTAGCATTCTTTATTTTAGTTAATTGTGAGAATTTTTATCAATTTTTGTTTTACTTGATTGTGAGCCTTTTATGTTTAGCAATTTTTTATTTTAGTTAATTTTGGACTTTTTATTTTAAGTCCTTTAGTCTTTTATTTTTTAAGGTTGGATTAGGTCCCATCTATAACTAAATAGGCCCATTAGGCCTATTTCATTTAGGGTTTCTTGTTTCGAAAGAAGAAGAGCTTTGTAATTTGGAGGTGATAACGTATATCATTAATAAAAGGTATTTTTCATAAAGCTTTTGCTTTGCCTTCTTGTGTTCTTAGTTGAATGATTGAATTTGACTTATCAAAAGGAGTGATCATCCTTTGTAGCATCTCAAGATTAGATTTTTAAGGACTTTTTTCCTTAGGGTTCTAATCTGATCATCTTCAACACATTCTTATCAATTGAATTGTTGAAAACCGGTTATCTATCTTCATCTATATTTCTTTTGAATTCTATATTTCAAAAAAGAGAAGGGAAAGTTTCATCCTTTGATTTTTTTTGCATTCTTGAGCCACAAATCACACAAAAAAATAAAGAAATTTCGTCCTTTTGAGTCTTGTGTTTTCTTTCAATTTTGTTGTCGTTGTTTTCGTTGTTGGATTTTGTTTCATAATTTTCTTTGGATTCCTCATATCGTTTTCTTGTTCTTTATTTTTGTGTTCAACCTATCTTTGTTATTCAAAAAAGAAAAAGAAAGAAAAGTGAAGAGGGCTGTTGTTCGAGTTTTAAAAAATTTGATAAATTAGAGTTTCAACTTTAAACAACCATTACCTTTGACTTGGGTATCAGAATGACTATTATAATATATCAGATTGAAGCTCATTTTGATTCCTATAACTATAAATAGGTTTTATCTCAGTTACATGCCATTTCTGACCCAAAGTCCATCGTTTACACCACTTACTGAGGAGTTAATGTTTTATGTCACCTTTTTGCGTATTTTTGGTTCTTGATCCTTAGGGTTACGAATTTTTTTTTATGAATTTTCCATTCACAACAGCAGAAGCTATAGTCAAAACAAAACAAAAAAATTTTGTTAAAAAAGAAAACAAAGTAATATATTGTTCAAGAATTTAATTCTTGTTTTCTTGTTATCGTTGACATTGGTTTTCCCTTTATTTTGTTCTTGTTGCCCATGACTACTTTAAAAAAAATTGAATTATAGTTGATCAAGAGTGTTTTTTTTAGAGTTTTCTTTGGTCAAGAGTCTTTCTTTAGAGTTCCCTGTGGTCAAGAGTCTTTATTTAGAGTACTCTTTATTCAAGAGTCTTTCTTAAGAGTACTTTGATCAAGAGCATTTCTTTAGAATCCTCTTTGGTTAAGAGTCTTTCTTTGCTGTCTTCATTGGTTAAGAGTCTTTCTTTGGTGTCTTCGTTGGTTAAGAGTCTTTCTTTGGTGTCCTCTTTGGACTTTCTTTCTTTGGAGTCCTCTTTGGACTCTCTTTTTGTCATACTTTTCCATTAAGTTTTTAGAATTATGAATTTTGATATTGTCACCAATAAAACTATTACTTCTTCAGGTTAGTTGGATTCTTTGAAATTTGTTAAGAACACAAAAGAGGTTGGCATGAGCTTTGAGTAGTAAAAAAGAAAGGGCAAAAATAGTGTCAATAAAAAGGGGAATGATATCAATCTTATTTTAGAGAAAACACATGAGGGAGTGCGTGGGTTATCTCATTTTATTTTATAGGTTGATAACATGAGTAAGGAAGGAGAAGAACCTCAAGAGGTTGACTTGAAATTCTTCATCAAATCTCTTTAAGACCAATTTAAGAGAATGAAGGCAAGGTTGGATGATTTAGAATCCTCTTTCGGTTTTAAATCACCTAGAAGAAGACATAGAATGCATGAGTTCAAGGAAGAAGAAGTTGATTCCAATGTGGAGGAGAGAACATGTTATAAATTGGGTAAAAATACTAACTCCAAAGAAGATAGCAATATATGCACTATAAAGATGGAAATTCCTCTTTTTCAAGGAAAGAATGATCCTGAGTTATATTTGGAGTGGGAAAGAAAGGTTGAGCATGTATTTGATTGTCATAATTACTCCAAGGAGAAGAAAGTAAAGCTACTAGCCATAGAATTTATATATTATGCTAGTATATGGTGAGATCAATTAGTGATCAATAGGCAAAAGAATGGTGAGAGACCTATTTAGTCATAGGAAAATATTAAATTGGTGATGCATAAGAGGTTCATACCTAGGCATTACTATAGGGACTTATATAGAAATTTGCAAGGGATGATCCAAGGTTCCATGAGTGTAGAGGATTATTATAAGGAAATGGAAGTCACCATGATTAGAGCAAACATAGAGGAAGATAGAGAAGCAACAATGGATAGATTCGTAGCGAGGTTAAACAGAGAAATTCCTGATGTGGTTGAATTGCAAAATTATATAGAAATGGAAGAACTACTGAAAAAAGCCATTAAAGTGGAGAAGCAAATCAAGTCCAAAAGGTTCAGATCTAGTTTGTTCTCTAGTTCTCCGTGGAAATCAACTTGGAAAGAAAACAAAATTACCTGATAACTGTATTTTTGGTTAATTTTAGTTAAATAAATTAATATTCACCTTTTATATGTTAAGAAATACATTTTTAAGAAAATTAAATAATTTGTATCAAAAATGTACTTAATTGCAAATTTATGTCCAAAAATCTAATTTCAAATAATTGAGTGCTTAATTGCAATTTATAAAAATCAAAAATATAATTTAAATTAAAATTGGGCTTAATTTTAATTATTAAAATTTTAAAATTTAATTTAAATTAGAAATGGGCTTGATTGCAATTAAAGAAAGTTTAAAATGTAATTTGAAATATATTTGTGGGTGAAAATGAAATTAATAAAAGTTATTTTTTTGCGCAGGAGAGAAAATCCACGCGTCATCATCCACGTGTACAACGTGGACCGTCCGATAAAAGCATAAACGGTTAGGGTGCGCGCGTGTTCTTTATACTCGACCAGAGAGAGTGGGTGTAGAGTTTCCTCTATCACGCGGCTTGGTGCCCGAGTGGGGCATTAAATCTTTGCAGCGAATCAGACGCTGACACGTGGCATGCATTTTGAATTTAAAAATCAGAACGATGCTTCTCTATCTACGCGTGATTTTAATTAACGTTTTAAATATCGAAAATCGATACACGTGATTTTAATTTTTCGATACAAATTGTTACGCGTGTATGATATTTTAATATTTTTGATGTATTTTTTTAGCTATAAATAGGAGATATTATGATAGAGTAAAAAAGTTTTGGAAAGTTTTGAAGAGTTTGTAATTTTTGTGGTGTTTGTGGGTTGGATGTGGAACACGTAGAAGCCATTTTTGGCTTCTGTTGTGTTCTGCCTGTGCCAAATATTTGTACTATTAGATGTTTTAATTTTTCTTTCTTCTTCATCTAATTTTTCTGTATGTGTTGTAATTTTATTTTTAATTTATGAAGTAATTTAATTTTTCTAGGGTTGCATTTGATCTAAATTTATGAAGCTTTGGCACATTGATCTGTGGCACATAAATAAACTTGGAAGAGGCATTTGTGTGTATACTACTCGTAGATAGAATGACATGTATGATGAAGGGTAAGAATATACCCTAATTATATGTGTGGCCATTTGAGAACTTAGAACGTAATGAATCTTGGTGAATTTAATTCTCATAGATATATAGTGAATTAATTTAACGAGGTGTGTTTATACGGAGCTCGGAAGAGATGTATGAATAAAATTAGAAGTTTTCGGTTGACAAATTAAATGTACTAAAAATATAAATCAAGAGAAAATAATATGATTTGAGTGGATGAATTTGGGGAAAAACTGCAATCCTAGTTTTCTTTTCTTTTGTTTTTAAACTCTTTTCTTTAACTTGTTCCAACCAACGATCGTTTTGGATAAAATCAGAGAGAAATAATTTTAGTACTCGACAAACTGTAGTAACAAATCTCCGTGAAAACGATACTTTACTTATCAAATCTTATTATTTGTGACCGTGTATACTTGCACGTTTTATGTTCTCTAAAGAAGACAACATTACCTTTAGAACAATAGATGAAGCAAAGTTGAACAATTCAGTTGTTGTTCTTAAAGGTAACCCTAAAACTAAAAATCTTACTAAGTCATATGATATTAAGTGTTTTAGGTGCCACAGACTCATACATATTGCATTTGAATGCCAAAACAAAAGGGTTATGGTTGTACGGGTAGATGTAGAAATTGAAAGTGCAAGTTCAAGAGACGATGAAATGCCACCATTGGAGGATTATTCTAATGTAGAATTGTAAGAACCAGTGCATGGGGAAATACTTGTCACAAGGGGAGCCTTGAGTATACAGCCTAAGAATGTAGGAGATGAGGAGCAACGTGAGCATATTTTTCACACAATATTCTATGCGAAGGATAGGGTATGCACGATTATTATTGATAGTGGGAGCTAAACTAATGTTGCTAGGATTTTGTTTCTAGAAAAGTTGAATTTCAATTTCCAAAAGCAACCCAAACCGTAAAAGATACAATGCCTAAATGATTATAGAGAAGTGAATGTCAACAAACAAGTTTAGGTTCCTCTTTCAATTGGAAAATATGAGGATCAAGTTCTTTGTGATGTGGCACCAATGTATGCTGCTTCTATTTTTCTTGGATGACCATGGTAGTTTGATTGGATAGTTCCACATGATGGTTAGAGAAATCATTATTCTTTTGAAATGAACAATCGAAAAGGTTTATTAGCTCCTCTTAAACCTTTGCAAGCTTATAAGGACCAAATTAGGATAGAAAGAGAGTGCAAAATGTGGGAAAAACAAAAGTGTGAGCAAGAGGGAAATAAAAAAGAGTAAGTGAGGTAGAGAGCAAAAGTGGAGATAAAAGTGAGAAAAGTGAGAAAAATGGGGAGAAAAGTGAGCATAATGTAGGGAGAAGTGAGAAAAAAGAGAAGAAAGTGAGGAAAAAGGGGAGGTAAGTGAGAAGAAAGGAAAGAAAAATAAAAGAATGAGTGCATTTGCTGAAAAACAAGAGATTATGAGTGCAATTATGGCAAAGAAACAAGTACTTGTATGCATGAGGATGTTTATCTTTCTACTAACGATCGTAACTCTTCTTTGCCTAGTATTGTTATATCTTTATTGTAGGACTTTAAGGATCAACTTTTTGAAGAGATTTCCCATGGATTACCTCCTTTGAGAGAAATTGGGCATCAAATAGATTTAACACATGGATCTATTATACCAAATTGATCTACTTATAGAGCTAAGATTCGAGCATGAATCTTTTTGAAGAGAAGGGGAATCATAGAGATTGAGGTGCTGATCAATTTGATATTTCCAAATATTCTCAAGATCTTTTGCAAGGAGTTGGTGATCAAATGACTTGGGATATAGTTGGAAGATCAAGTTGGGTGCAAGGGTTACTTTAGGATGAAATATTTGTTTTAGTTAATTATAGGCTTTTTATGTTTAGTAGTTTTTATTTTAGTTAATTGTGGGCTTTTCATCAACTTTTGTTTTAAATAATTATGGGCTTTTAATGTTTAGCAATTTTATTTTAGTTAATTGTGGGCCTTTTATTTTAAGTATTTTAGTCTTTATTTTTTAAAGTTGGATTAGGCCCAATCTACAACTAATAGGCCCATTTCATTTAGGGTTTTTTCTTTTAGGGTTTCTTCCTTATAAAGAAGAAGAGCTACGTAGTTTGGAGGTAAGAACGAATATCATTAATGAAAGGTATATTTCATAAAGCTTTATCTTTGCCTTCTTGTGTTCTTGATTGAATGCTTGAATTTGACTTATCAAATGGAGTGATCATACTTTGTGGCATCTTAAGATTGGGATTTTTAGGATTTTGTTTACTTATGGTTCAAATTTGATAATCTTCAACACAATCTTAGCAATTCAATCGTTCATATTCTTTTGAGTTTGTGGGTTCCTAGGTTTATTTGTCTAAAGGGTTCACATCATTAGGTTGTTAGGAAGAGTCATGAAACATGTCACATTTACGAGAAAAGGCATTTAGCCACTAAAGCATAAGGGCCACAACATTGAAAAATTTGCATCATGGCATAATACAAAAATCCATTCCCACACAAGAAATCTGATAGCTATATTGCATGGCAAGGTATAATGTGTGGATCAATGCAAGCTAAATTTCATGTTTCCCAATGCAAACCCGAGAGAACCTTACTAAGGCACACATTGGATTGTTTGTAGCTCAATAAGTGATGGATTAAAGCTAAAATGCAAACAAACTTGAGAGTACCTCACCATTATATGAAGTTTTTGGCCATGTCATCCAATTTTTTTTAATTGTTGATTGTCATTTCATTCTGACTTGTTTGACTTTCCATTACTCATTATGTTTTCACACATTTTTCTCGTTTTAGTCCAAAAATTTTCCAAAAGCTTAACCTTCAAAACATGAAAATCCCTTTCAAAGTAACAAAATTCCTAGAACAAAGCATAGAATTAATGTTTAATAACATAGAAAATTATAGATCAAAAGTTTATCAAATTCCCATACACTTATATTTTGCTAGTCCTTGAGTAAAATAAAAACTAGAAAGACAATTAAAATTTCTCAAACCAAAACTATTGACTTAAATCAACAAAAAATTTCATCCAGTTGTCTCTTTTCAATTCATAATTAAGGATCAAGAACAAGTTCATCCAATAACTCAACATATCAAGGTTAGTCATGAAAATTAGTTTCACATCACAAATCTATGTCTCATTGCTCAAACCATGTCAATATTAATTCCTCTCATTGTTGCATTTCAGGTGTTTTTAGCTTTAAAAAATGTATAAATTTGTCAACACATGAAAACAACACTTGTAGTAATTTATTTGCATCCTAAGAGCATAAAATAATAATGTATGTAAGTCTTACATGAAGAATCGACCAATTTATAATGTGTACAAGTCAATTTTCAAGAAAAGTGAACCATGTCATGTAGAAGAAATAAGTGTGCTGCAGCTCACACTATTTGGTACAAACTACTGGGCACAAAATGTAACGTGTGCATAGCATGGATTAACATAGGACACGATGTGACCCTTTCTAAATCAAATTGGCTAAGCTAAATGTAATGTGTGCCATAGTAGTGAAAAGTTTGTGCCATGGTGCACCTTCATTAAATCATCCTGAAACCCTATATACCTAGCCTTGCCTATAAATAATATACTATATTTATGTTTTCATATGATATGAACCAAGGGGTTAATACCTAGCTAATCTTTAGATTATATAGCAAAGGGTTTCTCCACAAATCAATGGATATTACTCACCATTTATCTGAGGGGTAAAACGCCATAAGGAGGTGTTATTTCCATGATAAGTCTAGCATAAATGACAATCTAACAAGTATGGATATTACTCACTAAAAATGGTTGAATGCTAAACAACACCATAGATGTTTCCAATCCCTTGATAAGTTGTTAAAGAGGAACAAAGAGTATGAATGAACACTTAAAATATCTAAAAAATCAAATTTCATTCAAAAATGTGAATATCCAGCAGTTGAGTTGCTCTTAAGTATTTATAGGATGCAAATTAACCCTAATCTCTACTACACCATAGCCCTTGATCTCATCCAAGAGTTGAAAATAAAAACAACCAAAAAGCACAATAGGTAGCAGAAAACATGGACCAAAATATGGAGAAAAATGGGGCAACTAACTACAAAAGCAATCCTATGAAAATATTACATCTTAACCCTTGCTTTCATCCAAGGGATGAAAAGAAAACTGCCCAAAATAAGTCCAAATGGCACAGCAAAAATGGAGCAAAATTGGAGCAGCTGAGAATAAAAGAATCCCAATAAAATATTACATCTTAACCTTTGTTGTCATCCAAGGGCTAAAAAGAAAGCTACCCAAATTAGTCCAAATGGCACAAAAATGTGCCTAGTTTTCTTTTTCCAAATTTTCCCTAATTTCCATCCTAGGCTTGTCCCAATCCTTGCACTCCCAATTTGGGTCCTTTCGTTATGCATTACCTTATTAATGAGCCCATTTAAAGCCTTTTCAAGTTGTGCCCTCCTAGACCTTGTGATTGGTCCACTTAGGATTTGTTTGGCTCCATGATTCTCATCATCATTTATCTTTCATATTATAATTTTAAGAGAAACCATATGATCTTATTAGTTTAATGTAGAATTTAGGTCAATTGTTGATACACATAATTTGTATTTAATAATAGCTTGCAAGTGCACCAATCATTATGTAAAAAGAAATAAGTATACTTGCAAGGTCAATGTGAAGGGGAACTTTGCTGTTTTAAATATTTCAACAAACCTCCTAGACCTTGTGATTGGTCCACTTAGGATTTGTTTGGCTCCATGATTCTCATCATCATTTATCTTTCATATTATAATTTTAAGAAAAACCATATGATCTTATTAGTTTAATGTAGAATTTAGGTCAATTGTTGATGCACAAATTTGGTATTTAATAATAGCTTGCAAGTGCACCAATCATTATGTAAAAAGAAATAATTATACTTGCAAGGTCAACGTGAAGGGGAACTTTCTTGTTTTAAATATTTCAACAAAATTTTAAAAAACAAAAACAAAAACATTCTACCACAATATTTTGAGTTTTGAAAAATCTAATATATTGACAAAAAGTCAAAGGATAAGAATGAAATTGATTAAAAAAATATAGGACAGATAAATAGTTAACACTCAATTGAGAATTTATGAGATATATTAGTAGTTAATCGTATTTGCTCAGAATTAATTAGGTTATTAAAGGTATAATTCTGGTTATTGATTTTTTTATCTATAAAAAAGTATTTTGGTAGAGATCAATTTTGTTATCAATTAAATAAATTAAAGTATTTAGGTCGGGATCATTAAGTGATAAGATTAAGTTATGCTTTATTCCTAAGAAATTAACAAACCATTTAAATCAATATTTTTTGTAGAGGCTATTAATTTAAACACTCATTTAAGGTGTCAAAATCATATCCTAAAGTCTAACCTTCATATTGTAGATCTATTACTAAAAATATGTTTTCAATATATTTTTTAGTAATAAATTTTGTAGAAATATTGAATAAATGAATAACAAAAATTATTTTATAAAATTATTTATCTAAATTAATATTTCACTAGCATAACAACATAATTAATATCTATAGTATTTTTCAGCTAGATGCTAAAATCTAATAAATAGTTAGTATAATAAAATAGCATTTAAAACATCACATAAAATTAAATCTATAAATGATAAAATAAAATAAAATTTATACTTCAAATTTATTACTTAGTTTATAGAACTTTGATTCCAATTTGTGATATGAAAATCCTCCAAAAAGATCTTCCTAAACTATTTATTGAATCAAAACTACTACACAAATTTAAAGAAAATAAAAACTCTAGGCAAAAACAAATTCTCACATAGAATTTGTTTTAAAATTCAGAATTCAAGCTCTCAATTGTTGTGTAGAAAATAAATAAATGGGCTACTTTTATAACTGAGGGAAAGTAGAAAAAAAGGGATCGTGAGGAAAATATCAAAGTGCATTGTAGCATACTTTTATCCATACCATGTCCTATACCACTTTTAGTATGCTTGAAATCAAATCCCGAGAAAGTCTTGACGTGGCATAATATCTCCACTATCGCTACTCATATTAAAGTTCTTTTTTCACTTTCTTTCCTTATTTCACCCCATACAAACTGGTTAGAACACAAGTAAGATTTACATGTGATAATCTTTTATTCTTCTAAGTTGTGAATAAGTTCTTTAGGCATAATTTCTTTAATTATTTCTCTTTTGAATCAATTTGAAGCCAAAAATACATGAAAAACAATAAAACATACTGGTAAATCCAAAAACATAGATTTGTTAGATAATGATAAAATTGTGCAAATTCAAATCTACTTATTACATTTAAACGCAACTAAATAATGTAATATTATTGGTTTTCAAGCAATAATCACAACCCTTAACTAGCTTTTTGGTAGTCTCTAGCCAAGAAAGTGCAAGACTAAAAAAAACTAAAATAAATAAATTAAACTAACCTAAATCATTTCCTCAAATTGACATGATTGCATTTAGTGTATGTAACAAGTCCTTGCCTAAGTTTCCGTAGTGGATGAGTTTAAGTCTTATTAGAGCTTTTAGTGATGATACTCATAAACATCATATTAAATGCAAAACTATAAGAAATAACCAAACAAAAGCAAAAAAGTTTACAAATACAAAAAATAAAAACTAAAATTAAAAATAACTAAGTAAAAACTAAAACAAAAAATAAGTAATTAAATAACAAAATTTCTCATGTTTTAGCCTATTTTAAGTTCATCATCAAAATATAATGCATAAACTAGATTAATATCCTAAAGATTCATAGTTTATTATAAAATTTAGTTACAAATAACAAATTCATAATTAATATAAAAAATGTATGAACTTTGACTTACCTAATTTAAGCCTTAGGAATTCGAATTCGTTTTGACTCTAATGCTTACAAGTCATACTCTCAATATTACATTGATCCTATTGGTTTAGACACTCAATCAAAGATATATGAAAATAGAAGTTATGAAAAGAAATGAACTAATGGAATCCCATATATGTGGAAAATATGATCATGGTGCTTGTCATCTTCTTCACCATTAGGCGATATACTCAGGACTCTCCTTATGATAAGTGAATCTCTATACACAGGTTCTTGCACTTCAACATTAGAACCATGATCTTTTTTTCCTATTTACAACTTGCTCTCTCTTCAATAATGGAATCATCTTCTTCTTCCTTGAGTTCAAGTTTTCTATGTCTTCTTTTATGTAATTTAGAATCGGAAAAGGATTCTAAATTATCCAACCTTACATTCAGCTTCTTAAATTGGTCATTAAAAGTCTTGAAGATGACTTTTAAGTCAATCTGTTGTGGTTCTATTCCTTCCTTACTCATGTTTCCAAACTATAGAAAAAATGAGATAATCCTCGCATACCCTCACGTGTTTTCTCTTAAATAAGATTGTTAATACTCATTTTTTTCACATCATTTTTGCTCCCTTTTTTTTGCACTATTTCTCTCTTTTTTTACGACTTAAAGCTCACGCTAACTTCTATTTTGTTCTTAACAAAATCAAAAATCCATATAATCTCAAGAAGTAACCATTTTATGGGTAATAATCTCAAAATTTAGAATTTTGAAAGAACTTAATGGAAAAGTATGACAAAAGGAAAGTCCAAACAATACTCTAAAGAAAGTCTCTTGAATAAGGAGGACTATATAGAAAGACTTGACAAAAGATGACTCTAAAGAAAATCTCTTGAACAAAGAGGACTAAAGAAAGAATCTTGGGCAACAGGAACAAAATAAAGGAAACCCAATTTCAATAAGAATAAGAAAAATCAACAGTAAAACAAGAATTAGATTCTTCAATAGTCTACTTCTATGTTCTTCTTTTCTTCTTCTTCCTTTTTTTTCTTTTTTACTGCTACCGTGAATAGAAAATTCACACACACAAAATTTGCAACCCAAATGAGCAAGAACAAAAAGAAACACAAAAAGTTGTGGCAAATCTTTATCCCCTTGGTAAAACGACAGAATTTGGTGTAAAAAATGGTGCAGAATGCTAGTGAATAGAATTTAAGGTTATAGGAATCAAAACGAGCTTCGAATTGATAAATTATAATATTCGTTTCCTTACCCAAGTCAAAAGTTATGATTGTTTAAAGTTGCAACTCCGATTTATCAAATATTTTTTAACTATGAATAGTAGCCCTCTTCTCCTTTTTTTCATTTTTTTAGAACGAAGATGATTAAACAAAAAAATAAAGGATCAAGAAAAAGATATGAAGAATTCGAAGAAAACTATGAAACAAAATCCAAATATGAAAACAACGACAACAAAATTGAAATAAAAGACAATACTCAAAAGGATGAATTTGTTTTTTGTGATTTGTGACTCAAGAATGCATAAAACAATCAAGAACGTAGAAAAAAATCAGAGGATGAATTTGTTTAAATCTAAAATTAAAACAAAGATAGGGGAAGATAGATAACTTATTTTCTATAACCAAAGCTTTGATACCAAATGATGCGAACCCTTTAAGGCAAACAACCAAGGAATCCACAAATTCAAAAGAATAGAAATGATTGATTTGCTAAGAACATGTTGAAGATGATCATATTAGAACCTTAAGGAAACAAAGTCCTTAAAACCCAAACCTTGAGATTCCACAAAGGATGATCATTCCCTTTGATAAATTGGATTCAAGTATTCAATCAAGAACACAAGAAGGTAAAAACAATAGGCTTTTTGAAATTTTCTTTTAATTAATGATATTCCTCTTTCCTCCAAATTACATTGGTCTTCTTATTAATAAGTAAGAAACCCTAAGAGAAAAAATCCAAGATAGAATGGGCCTATTTAGTTATGGATTGGGCCTAATCCAAAGTTAAAGAATAAAAGACTAAAATAATTAAAATAAAAAGCCCATAGTTAATTAAATGAGTTTTAAGGAATAAGGATAATATAGTAAAAGGCCAATCCAATTTGTATTAAAATAGGTTTTAAAATCAAAGTCGTAGTTGCTCAATCGATTGAGTAGATAGCTCAATCAATCAAATGTCCTCTAGATCGATCGAGTGTAGTAATTAATTAATTATCAAAAAATGAATCGATCTAGCTATTAATCTCGATGAATCCAGTGCTCGATCTAGTCACATAAATAATTAATTCAACATATAATATAGATCAACCGATCGAGTAGCCTATTTTCATAATATTCCTATGTGTGTAATATGAAATCTAACGTGTAAGGGAATAGAAATATATCTTAGATGTGATTGTTGAGGCTTTCTTCGATTTGAAAATATTCTTTTACGATACACCTAGAAACTAAAACTAAAATTATAATTGTATCTTTTGTTCATGAATATTGCCAACACTTATATAAACCATACAATATGCCAATTTGGCATATTCGTGTAACAAAACCTCTTTCTCACTACATGACCCTCATAAAAAATTAAATTTTTACATAGTGGTACTATTTTATGATCTAGTGTTACCATCTTACCTTGAATCTTGAAGGCTCTTTGTTAAACTAAAATTCAAAAACATAAATACCCAAACAACTTGTCACTCATTGTTCATTAGTTTAGTGTACATAGAAATATAAAAAGCAAATAATATTCATAAAAGTGAGTAATCATAAAATAAAAATTAAAAATATAACTCTCCTCATGTGTAATATCACCAAAAAAAATTCAAATTAATTCTCTCCCTAAATTAGCTCTCCCCTTTGTATATTTTTCAATTAAACTTCCAAGTGTTCTCTCTCTTTTTGTCATACAAATAAATAATATTATCATGAAATGAAGTCAAATAGGTTAAGCAAGCAAACATTGTATTTAGGGACTAAAAAGAGAAGTATGCATTCTTACTAGCTCAAAATAGAGA
Organism: Hippophae gyantsensis; assembly: GCA_030763125.1. Taxonomy (NCBI): domain Eukaryota; kingdom Viridiplantae; phylum Streptophyta; class Magnoliopsida; order Rosales; family Elaeagnaceae; genus Hippophae; species Hippophae gyantsensis. The sequence goes on from CM061036.1 coordinate 48,144,360, forward strand.
GCTAAAAGAATATGTCTTTGATAAATGAATAAAGTCCCCCAAAGTTCTATGACTCCTCTAAATAAATTAGAACAAAACAAAATTTAAATAAATTGGTATATATATATATATATTTCTGAATTAAGGATAATAGACTTAACATGACTACAACAGTACACACAAATGATGAAATTAATTTTTTTCAAAGTGTGACTATCCATCGACAATATAAATATATGTAGACAAGTCACACAAACATAGTAACACATATAATGACATATCAACAGTCACCAAAAGTGAGATAAATATCAAACAATATGTCAATTGGTCCATTTATGTCAATTGGCCTAACAACTCAATGCTTTCTAGTAGGATTTTTGAACATGTTACCATAATTTCCATTAATCCTATAATATGATGCAACATGCATAGATGGATGATGGTTATGAGTCCTACTATTTGTAGCATGGAAATTATTGTTACAATTAGGAGAATTTAACAAAAATCTACACTTGGGACTAATATGACCTTTCCTACCACAATGATGGCAGACGGGCACACACTTAATAGATTTTTCAATCACAAGTGCAATTTTTCTTTGTGTATAATAGGTAACATAAGGAGTAAGGCTAGAACGCTTTACATATGTGGTTTTATGATATTGAAGGAATGGAGCTCTCATCCTTATAACTAATGTCATATGCATAATGTGAGGAGGACATGTTTGAAGGTGTGATAAATGTAGTTGATTTTGACAAAGATGGTGTAGTGTGCTCATCTACATATCCTATGTCTCTAACTAGCTTTCCATAATCCAAAACTTTGTTCAACCTTTTAGCTCCAATTGTTAACTTACTTACTTCTTCCTTTGACTATTCAAGTTCCTACATAAGATTCTTGTTTTCCTATTTAACATATGTAAGACTTGAATTCAAAACATTATCACGTTCAAACAGTTCATTTTTTTTCTTTTTGTATAATTGTGGAATTTATTTCAATGGAATTAAGTTTTCCATTTAGTTTAGCTACTTCCCTTTTACATTTGACATAATCTATGAACATTTCATCAATAGTAGTAATATTAAATTTGTTAAGTTGAAATTCAGCATCACTTTCATCATCATTTGAATCAATGTCAAACTTACTGGATTGTCCAACAATAGTTGTAATAAATGCCAAGTAGTTTGTGCCAAATTGAACTAGATTATCAGTATCTTTCAGAGTTAGTAAATGTAGATTTGAAAGCTTTTCTAGTTTGGTTCTTGTTGTTTGCATAGTTTTCTATAAAGTGACCAAAATCTATACATTCAAAACATTAAAGTCCAGTGAGTTTAGATTTCTTACCATTAGAACCCACCGATTTGCATTTTCTTAGATTTGGATCCTTTAACAACTTGATCATCCTTTGCATTAAGGGTTCTTTTCATTGAAGACTTTGTTAAATCTTCTGGTTAAGAGTACCAACTCTTTATCATCATTTTCACTCTTTTCAATCATAGCAGTTTTAAAAGTAATACCTTTGTTCTTTGGAGGTTTTCGAAAGCTCATCTCAAAGGTTTGAAAGTAGCCAATGATTTTTATTTTCATAGTGTCCACATCCTTGCTTTCATTAATGGCAATGAGCTTTTCTTGGAAGCTATTTAATAATGCATAGAGAGCCTTTAGAAATATCATGAAATCATTAATTTTCTGTACAAGATTAGCATAGGTGTTAGTAATTTCACATAATCTAGCATAGACCTTAGAAAAAGTTTCATCTTCCTTCATCATAATATTCTCAAATTGAGAACTAAGCATGCAAATTTTTGTTCCTTTAATTTAGGAGGTATCCTCAGGATCAACCTCCAAAATATCCCAAGCATGCTTAGTAGTTTCAACATGAGAAATATGATGAAACTTATCACCAAACACAACACTGAAAATAGCATTAATACCCTTTTGATTACACTTACTACCAATTTTATGTTCAATGGTCCAATCTATCCTAGGTTTAGGAGTAACAATATTATCTTTGGAGACCATAGGTGGTTCCTAATCATAAAGCACAAGTTCAAGACACTTCCTTTTGTAGACCATAGAAAGGCTCTCATATGAGCCTTCCAAAAGGGATAATTGGACCTATCAAAGTATGGTGCACAAGTTGTAGATGAACCATCTCTCAAGTGATCCATGACAAGGTCCTAGGCACACTAAGTGTATCTAGTGACCACTCTAATACAAAATGAAAGTTCCTTTAGTTATGGATCTAATAAAAAAAATATCAACGAAAGTATGACATTAAAAATTCACAGAATGGTCATACATGAAATCTTATATAAATAAAATAAAACACAAAGTAAAGATCAAAACATGAGATTTTTAGATGAAAACAACTTAGGCCACACCAATGACCTAAGATAAAAATCATTGATTCATTGGACCACCTAACTATCCACTATGAAAAAGTTATAAGGTTAGGATTCAAACTACCCACCCAAGTAATTTTCCTAAGTAACCTATTTACAATTTCTTGTCATCATAGTCTCTACAAGAAAGGATATACATCAAAATTTCAACAAACTTGAGTCCCATGAGTTAATTGAACCCACATTACTATCACTTGAAAATTTAGCACATAAACACAAGTTCAAGTGTGTTCCTAAAAAAAAATTCAATAATGAACAACACTAACTAGTTGATCTAAACAATATATCATATAAAACAAAAAAAACTAGTAACTCTAGAATAATCAATTAAAAGCATAATAACCTAATTATTATTGTAGACTTGTTAATCCATCAAACACAGTCACAAATTTTGATAAATTAACTTAATGAAAATGCAATTTTGAAAACTTTTAGCAAAATAAGAGAGAGAATAAAAGATGAAGAAAATAAGTATAATTAAGCTCTTGTGTGGTTAGTTTCAATTGAGTGTTTATGCTTAATTTATAAAATATTTCGAAACACTTTAGATCAAAGTAAAATTATCATATTGTCCTTAAAATCAATTACATGAGTTTTAAAGAATGAGGATAATATAGTAAAAGGCCAATCCAATGCATATTAAAATTAGGTTTTAAAAATCAAAGCCTTGGTTGCTCGATCGAGTACATAGTTCGATCAATCAAATGTCCTCTTAATTGATGCAGTATTGAAATTAATTAATTACCAAAATATGGATCGATCTAGTCATTAATCTGGATTGATCCAGTGCTTGATTAATCGAGTATTAATCCCTTAATATGTGTGCTCTTGTATCTTATTTATTATTTTGTTTTATTTTTAGTTTGAAAACTATTTTCAAAACCCCTTTGTTAATTTATTAATAAGCTAATAATTAGTGATATTTTGTGGGTTTGACAACCTTTGTTCTTGAAATACTTATCATATTATAATTTAATCACATATACTTGTGTATTTTCAAGAATATTAAGTTATTGGCACCATTACCAAGGATTATCATAGTATTATCCACTTGATAGTTTCGCATTATCAAGTTATTGGCGCCATTGCTGAGGATGTTTTTCAATTTTATCATTAATTATTTGTTTATAAAAATATAAAAAAAATTACTTTTCTAATTTATTATTATTTAGTTTATAATTATTAGCTTTATTTTTTATTTTCCTATTATTAACTTCCTTTTCACTTATCGTAAAATTAATTTTTATTTTTATTTTCTCTAATTTTTTTATTTATAAATTTTTATTTCACAAACTTAACTTTCTTTTAGATTTTTATTTTTAGGTTTTTTAATTTTAATTTAACTTCTTTATATATATTTTATTATAATTTAGTTTATTAATTTTCCGTTCTTTTATTTATTTTTATTTTAGTTTAACTACTCTATAGATATTTGTAGTTTACTAACTTCTAATTTTTTTTCTTTTAATTTCTAGGATCTAATGCAACAAGGAGATTCCTACAATCTAAAGTCAAAAGGTTTCCATAACAATATAACGACTTTTTCAAGTGAATCTAAAATTGAACACAAAGAAATGGTAGAAATAGATCCAACACTAAAGGAATTAGTTACACCTCACTTGGAGCAACAACCCTTATGCATTGTGTATCCAAACTTGGAGGTAGGATTTTAACTTAGATCTAGACTAATCCATCTTTACCTACTTTTAGCGTCTTACAAGGTGAAGACACAAATAAGCACTAAAAGAGTTTTATGTAGTCTACTCTACCATGAAATTAGTTGAGGTCACTACAGAGCGAAGTAAACTTAGAGCATTCCCCTTCTCACTTGTTAATAGTCCAAAAGAATGTCTTTATTATCTCCCTTCAGTTACTATCTCCACGTGGTCTGACATGACCAAATTATTTTTGGAGAGGACTTTCCATCTTCTAGGGCCACATAAATTACAAAAATAATTTGTGGCATAAGGTAAATTAATGGGAAACCCAATATGAATGTTGGGAGAAATTTATAATATTATGTGCAAGTTTTCCTCACTACTAAGTTAGTGATGAATTACTTCTCCAATATGAAATATGAAGGATTAATGCCTATGGAGAGAAGCATGATCTTGCTAGTGGTGGAGCCTTAGTGAACATAACTTCACTTGAGGCAAGAAATTAAATTGCAACTATGGTAGTTATCTCTCAACCATTTGGCATCCGTAGTAACTCACAATCAAATGTAAATGAGGTAAGCACTAACCATACGCCTAAGGTTCAAGTTAATAATTTAACTACTTTGATGTAATAGTTAACTATGGATATGTTAAAGCTAATGGCATAAAATAATCAATGTGATATCTCACTAACACATGTCCTACTCTTTAAGATAATAATTTTGAACAAGACAATATTATCGAGGCTTTCAAGCATAAAGGCCCAAGTATGATCCTACTCAACAATGTCCATCTGACTTCCTAAATTCTAAGCCACCTTAGCAATACCAACCTCAATGATAACTGTATTTTATACAATGATTTGCGTCTATTTTATTAATTATAATTGCTAGTTCTTTACATTTTTAGTTAATTTTTAATTAATTAAATTAATATTTAGTATTAGTTTTTAATAAATATATTTTAAAGTAAATTAATAAATTTTAATAAAAAAGGGGCTTAATTGCAATTATAAAAAGATCATAATTTAATTTGAAATTAAAAATGGGTTAAATTGAAAATATCAAAAGATTAGAAATTAATTTAAATTAAATTTATGGGTCAAAATGTAATTAATAAAAAGTTGAATTTTCGTGCAGGAGAAGAGCCACTCGCAACATTCACCACGCTCAACACACACCGCTCGATCAATCCATCAACGGTCAAGATTAGGCGCGTAACATCCAGACGCAAAAGGAGCGATTACGCCGGAATTCCAGAAAGCGCGCAGCTCGACACACGTGGGGCCCACTTGCTACGCAGACTGGCATGTAGGGTGGGACCCACATGTCGGCTGCGCAGGATTCCCCCGAGGCGCATCGATCGCCGTTGGATGAGTTGAACGGTTCAGATTGAAGTGCGTGGAACCAAGCTGTCGCGCACCGAGCTGCTCGTCTACAAATCCTGTGCGATGTGGGGCATCCAAGCAGCGTGCACCCTCGTGTTTCAACGAAAAATTAGCAGCCACGTGTCTCCTAAATATTCCAGCGAATAACATGATGACACGTGGCATGTATTTGGTGAAATAAAAACGCAGAAACGGCGCCCACTCCTAGTCGTTAATTACTTCCAACGCGAGGAAATCTTATGCGACGCGTTCCAGCTGTTCTTCATGCGCCCGACCTTACCACCCAATGAAAAGCTACCACATGTCACTGTATTGCTCTCAGCTAATCACATGGCGACACGTGGCATGCGAAAAAGCAAAAAAAATCAGAAACACGCCGAATGGTTTTCACACGTGTTGTTATTTTAATCCCCCATACATTTTTGTCCCCCACTTAAATAAAAATAATATTAAAAAAAGAAAAAAATATATAATTCAAAAGGGGGATATATTTTGGACGCGGGGTAAAAAATACCAGTTTTGAGTTTTGAGTTTTTTTTTCTTTCATTTTTTTAGCTCGTAGTTCTGGTTGTATTTGTTTTCTCTCTTTATCATTTGACATTTTGTGTTGTATTCTCTTAAGGAAATTAGAGAGAAAGAAGACAACGAAGAAGAAGGAAAGGGAAGGAATTTATTTTTCATTGAGGAATCGTGAAAGAGTTTCTCCTAATCTATTTTCTTTTAATTTTTGTTTCTCTACAATATTTTATTTTTGTGGTGTTGTAATTTTAATTTCTATGATGAACTAATTTATTTGTTCTAGGATTGCAGTGTAGCGTAAATTATGAAACTTGAATTAATTATTTTTGAATGATTTATGGAACTGTTTTAAGTTGTTTATTTTGTCTGTGTTTAATGCTTTTAATTATCGGAAGATTAATTAACTGATATGTGACACTTGAATAAACTTGAGAAAGGCATTTTTGTGTGCTGTCCGTGATAAAATAACGTATATACATAAGGGATAGAAATATACTTTTATTGTATATGTAACTGTTTGGGAACTCAGAACTTAATAAATCTGGTTGAATTTAATTCTCATAGAAATATATTGAATCATTTTAACTAGATGTGTCTGTATGGAGCGTGAAAGAGATATATGGATAAATTAGGAGTTCTTGGTTAACAACTTAAAACATGAGAACATAAATCAAGAGAGAATAAAATATTCAAGTTGATTTATTTGGGTAAACTGCAATCCTATAATTTTCTTATAATCTGTTAAAAAAAAATTAGTTAAGACAAACTGCAACAAATTATTGATTGTTTGGATAAAATCAGGTTTAAATAATTTTAATAATTAACGAAAGCTGGTAAAAAATCTCTGTGGGAACGATATTTTACTTATCATATTATTACTTGTGACCGTGTATACTTGCACGATTTTATGTTCCTCAAAAGAGACAACACTCAACAACCATCTAAAGGTAAGTCTCTAGAGGATATGGTTTTTGCTTTAGAAAATCATAATTATACATTTAAGTAGGTACCAAGGATTCCATTTACAACTTAGAGACTCATATGAGCCAATTAACCACAATTGTGGGAAAATTGAAGCACAAATATTTCAAAAATTCCCTTCATAAACAGTGATTAATCCTAAGGAGATTATCATTGCTAGTGTTGCAAAGATTAGCAAGTAATAAGAAAATCACAATCAAGACCTTTCATAATGGAGATCAAGTTGATGTTCCCAAATATTCTCAAGATCCTTTGCAAGGAATTAGCGGTCCAATGACTAGCGCAAAGACTAAGAGGAAGAAGGAAGCTTTGCAAGGCTTGATCATGGAAGTGCAATACAAAGAGGCTATGCTAGAAGAATCAAAAACTAAATTCAAAGATTCTAAAGCTTCACCAAGGATAGTGTATTACCTATTTAGGCAAGGGATAGATTTGGAAGATCAAGTTGGGCGCAAAGATTGATTTAGGAAGTAATTTTTTTTAGCTAATTATGGGCTTTTTATGTTTTGTAATTTTTATTTTAGTGAATTGTAGGCTTTTTATATTAAGTCTTTTAGTCTTTTATTTTTTAAGGTTAGGTTAGGCCCAATCCACAACTAAATAGGCCCATTAGGCTCATTTCATCTAGGGTTTTTCTTTTAGGGTTTCTTGCTTATTAATAAGAAGAGTAATGCAATTTGGAGGCAATAACGAATATCATTAATGAAAAGTATATTTCATAAAGATTTTAGTTTGCCTTATTATGTTCTTGATTGAATGCTTAAATTCGACTCATCAAAGGAAGTGGTCATCCTTTGTGGCATCTCAAGATTGGGGTTTTAAAGACATTGTTTTCTTAGGGTTCTAATCTGATCATCTTCAACACATTCTTAGCAAATCAATCGTTTATATTCCTTTGAGTTTATGGTTCCTATAAAGGGTCCACATCATTCAATTTCAGAGCCTTATTTGCTAAAAACAAGTTATCTATTTTCACCTATCTTTGTTTTGAATTTTAGATTTCAAAAAAATAATTCATCCTTTGATTGTTTTCTACATTCTTGAGTCACAAATCACAAAAAATGGAGAAATTTTGTCCTTTTGAGTCTTGTTTTTTTTTTCAATTTCACTGTCGTTGTTTTAATATTTGGATTTTGTTTTGTAGTTTTCTTTGAAATATTTGTATCTTTTTTTCTTTCAAAAGAGGGCTACTTTTTAATTTCAATTTTGTTTTTGATAAAATGGAGTTGCAACTTTAAATGGCCATAACTTTTGTCTCGGGTAATGAAATGATTATTATAATATATCAAATCGATGCTCGTTTATATTTCTACAAGAAAAAATAGGCTTAGCCTATGTTCTTATAATTTTAGAATTCGAATTCCATAGTTTACAACACTTACCTAGGGGTTTAACAATTTACACACCTTTATGTGTTGTTTTTCGGTTCTTGTTCATTAGGGTTGCAAATTTTTTACTGAATTTTCTATTCACAGCAGCAGTAGTAAAAAAAGGAAAAAAGAAAAGAAAAGGAGAACATAGTAGTAGATTGTTCAAGGATCTAATTCTTCTTTTCTTGTTGAGTTTTCTTGTTCTTGTTCTTGCTATTTTCTATATGATTGAGAATTGGCATCTTTATATTGCCTATGTTGCTATTTTCTTTGTAGTTAGTATTTTTATCCCATTTATAATTAGTTCTCTCTTCCACATAGAAATTTTATTCTTCTTCCTCGAACTCATGTCTTCTATGTGATTGAGAATCAGAAGAGGATTCTAAATCATCCAACCTTGCATTCATCATCTTCAATTGGTCATGAACAAGTTTGATGAAGAATTTCAAGTCAATCTCTTATGGTTCTCCTCCTTCCTTACTCATGTTGTCAACCTATTAAATTAAATGAGATAATCCACACACACCCTCATGTGTTTGCTCACAAATAAGATTGTTAATACTCCTTTTTTACACTATTTTTGCTCTCTTTTTTACACTATTTTATTCACTCTTTTTTTTCTTTTTATAACCACTCAAAGCTCATGCCAACCTTCTTTGTTTTCTTAACAAAACCAAAAAATCCAATTAATCTCAAGAATTAACCGTTTTATTGGTGAAAATCTCAAAACTTAGAATTCTAAAAACTTAATAGCAAGGTATGACATAAGGAAAGTCCAAAGAGGGCTCTAAAGAAAGAAAGTCCAAGGATGACTCTAAAGAAAGACTCTTAACTAAATAGGACTCTAAAGAAATACTCTTAAACAAAAATAACTCTAAAGAAAGACTCTTGATCAAGGAGTACTCTAAAGAAAGACTCTTGACCAAAGAGGACTCTAAAGAAAGACTCTTCACTAAAAAGGAATCTAAAGAAAGACTCTTGATCAAGGAGTACTCTAAAGAAAGACTCTTGACCAAAGAGGACTCTAAAGAAAGACTCTTCACTAAAAAGGAATCTAAAGAAAGACTCTTGAACAAGGAGGGCTCTATAGAAAGACTCTTGACCAAAGAGGACTCTGTAAGAAGACTCTTAACCAAAGAAGACTCTCTAAGAAAGACTCTTAGGCAGCAAGAACAAAATAAAGGAAACCCAATTTCAACAAGAAAACAAGAATTAGATTCTTTAACAATCTACTACTATGTTCTTCTTTTCTTCTTCTTCTTCTTTTTTTTGATGAATAATTTTTTCACACCCTCTTAAATTGGTCCTAAATAGATTTGATGAATAATTTCAAGCCAACCCCTTATGGTTCCCCTCCTTCCTTACTCATGTTGTCAACCTGTAAAATAAAACGAGATAATCCATGCACACCCTCACATATTTGCTCTCAATAAAGATTGTTAATACTCAATTTTTCACACCATCTTTTCTCTCTTTTTAAAACTATTTTTTCTTTTTTTATGACTCAAAGCTCACACTAACATCCTTTGTGTCCTTAACAAAATAAAAGAATGCAACTAATCTCAAGAAGTAATCGTTTTATGGGTAACAATCTCAAAATTTAGTATTTTGAAATAACTTAATGGAAAAGTATGACAAAAGTAAAGTCCAAAGAGGACTATAAAGAAAGACTCTTGATCACACATAAGCTCTACTACACAATCACTGGAAGGGTCACAACGCGGATAATCCTAAAAAATTCCATGAAAAGAACCCTGAGTGGACAATTGAAAACTAGAATTGCTAATAGTCATTGTGGATTGACTCAGATTTAAAGAAGATGTATCACTTGAACTTGATTGAATATACTCTTCATCAAAGCAAAAAAAGATTCATTGCATATTAATATTGACACAAAAAAAATTCCCTCCAGTTAACTCTGTCAAGCCTGTAGGAGTAGTGAAGAACTATATAGAGTTGTGATTGGTTGTTAACCAATGGAAAGCATGGAAGAACACAAAAAGGAAAAGTAAAAAGCTTTCTAAAATATACTTATCATTAATGATATTTGTTCTTGCCTCCAAATTATATAAATCTTCTTCTTTATAAGCAAGAAACTCTAAAAAAAACCCTAGATGAAATGGGCCCAATAGGCTTATTTAGTTATGGATTGGGCCTAATTCAACCTTAAAAATAAAAGAGTAAAAGTCTTAAAATAAAAAGCCCACAATTCACTAAAATGAAAATTGCTAAACATAAAAGGCCTACAATTAAATAAAATACTAAGAATTAAAATAAAAATCCCACAATTAACTAAAATAAAAATTACTAAACTTAAAAATCCATAATTAACTACAACAAAAATTCCTTCCTAATTTATTCCTTGCATCCAATTTGACATTCCAAATCTATACCTTGCATAAGATCTTGAGAATATTTGTAGCATCTTGAGAATTTTTAGAATATTTGTAAACATCAACTTGGTTTGCACCTCAATCTCCATTATTCTCCTCCTCTTCGAAAAGATTTGTCCTTGAATCTTAGCTTTTTAAGCAAGTCAATTTGGCATTGCAGATTTAGGTATGAAGTCTATTTTATGATCAATTCCTCTCAAATGAGGTAATCTAATGGAGATCAAGGTTCTGATCAAGTTGATGTTCCCAAATATTCTCGAGATCCTTTGCAAGGAATTGGCGGTCCAATGACTAGGGCAAAGACTAACAGGATGAAGGAAGCTTTGCAAGGCTTGATCATGGAAGTGAAATACAAAGAGGTTGTGTTAGAAGAATCATAAACTAAATTTGAAGATTCTGAAGCATCACCAGGGAAGGTCTATTACCTTTCTATGCAAGGGATAGATTTGGAAGATTAAGTTGGGAGCAAAGATTAATTGAGGAAGTAATATTTTTATTTTAGCTAATTATGCGTTTTTATGTTTAGTAATTTTTATTTTATTAAATTGTGGGCTTTTTATCTTTTATTTTTATGGTTGGATTGGGCCCATTCCATCTAGGTTTTTTTCTTTTTAGGGTTTCTTGCTTATTAATAAGAAGAACTATGTAATGGAGGCAAGAACAAATATTCATTAATGAAAGAAAATTTCAAAAAGCTTATTGCTTTGCCTTCTTGTGTTCTTGATTGAATGCTTGAATTTGACGTATCAAAGGGAGTGATCATCCTTTGTGGTGTCTCAAGATTTCAATTTTAAGGACTTTGTTTCTTAGGGTTCTAATTTGATAATATTCAACACATTCTTAGCATCATTTGGTATCAAAGCCTTGGTTGCTTAAAATAGGTTATCTATCTATGTCTATTTTGTTTTAAATTTTAATTTAAAAAAATAGTCCTTTGATTGTTTTTTGTATTCTTGAGTCATAAATCACAAAAAAAAGAAATTTTGTCCTTTTGAGTCTTGTGTTTTCTTTCAATCTTGTTGTCATTATTTTTGTATTTGGATTTAGTTTCGTAGTTTTCTTTGAATCTTTTTCTTGATTCTTTATTTTTTTTTCAATCATCTTTGTTCTTAAAAAAAAAAAGGAGAAGAGGGTTTCTATTCGTAGTTTCCTAGAGTAGATTCAATAATGAACAACCCTAGTTGATTTAAACAATATATCATACAAATTGAAAACAACTAGCAACTCTAGAACAATCAATTTAAGCACAAGTTCAATAAAGATAGCTTCTTTAGAGATTAATGATTGAACCAAATAATTATTTGACATACACCAGTTATCAAAATATCATAAACCAGTTAAGCTTATTAATCAATCAAATATAACTACCAATGTTTGATAGATTAAAGTAAATATATAAGCCTAAAGAATTATGATCTTATATTTGTAGAGAAAATAAGATGAAAAGAACAATGCTCAAGAATGCTCTTGTGTGGTTAGTTTCAATTTGTACTTAGGTTTGTATTTATAGAATACTTTGAAGTATATTAGGTTTAAGTGGAATTACTATATTGTCCATAAAATCCACTAAAATACTTAAGAAATAAGGACAATATATATAGTAAAAATCCAATCCAAATTTTAATATAGGTATGTTTTGAAATCAAATTGATCTAACCAAGTGCTCAATCAATTCAATATATTGGACAATCAATTGAACTTTGTCTCATTTGATCCATTGATCATTTAATTAATATTCAAAAATCAATGGATTAATCTAGTGATTTAACTCTCTAATCCTCAATCGATCAAGGAAATCCCTCGATTGATCTAGTTATGTGTTAAGATTAATTCAATCATATTATATTGCTCGATCGATCGATCGATGAGCCTATTTTTACATTGTTTCAATTGTATCTAATATTCAATAGAGCAGTTTTTTAGAATATTTGTAAACTTACTATTGCTCAGCACCTTCATCTCCATTACTGCTCTATTGAATACTAGATACAATTGAAACAATGTAAAAATAGGCTCATCGATCGATCGATAAGAATTTAGGTTCAAAAAATGAGGTTGATTAGGAAGGCATACTCATATTATCGGAATCGATACGAGCTTTGATTTAATATATTGTAGTAGTCATTTCGATACCTGAATAAAACATTATAACCATTTAAAGTTATAACTTTTCTTCTTTTTTTCTCAATTGTTTTTTGAAGAATAAAGATTGATTGAACACAGACATAAAAGAATAAAAAAAAGATACAAATATTTCAAAGAGAACAAGGAAAAAAATCTAAACATGAAAACAACAACAAGTCCATAAAACCCCAACCTTGAGACGTCACGAAGGATGATCACCCCCTTTGAAAATTCAAATTCAAGCATTAAATCATAAACACCAAAAGGTAAAGCAAAAATATTTCTGAAATAAAATTTCATTAATGATATCAGTTCACCCTTCAATATAAGGTTGCTATTTTATTTTTTAACCAACAAAACCCTAGAAGGAATTTATCTTAAAGAAAGGAACCATAGACGTAATTCAACCCTAGTAGGTCTATTTAGTTTTGGATTGTGCCTAATCCATCAGTGAAGAATAAAAGGATAAAACTTCATATGATAAACAAGCAATATAAAATTCCATAATTCACTAAAAATAAAATGGCTAAACATAAAAGGCCCATAATTAACTAAACCAAAAAAAACAATTGCTTCCTAAATTAATCCTTGCATTTGATATTCCACATTTATCCCCCATGTAGGATCACGAAAATATTTGTTTGATCTTGAGAATATTTGTAGGAAATTGAGAATCTTTGGAATATTTGTAAACTTACTCTTGCTCGACACCTCAATCTCAATTACTGCTCTATTGAATAAAATTGAAAACAAGCAAAACGAAAAAGGTGCAAAAAAAACTTTAAATCCTCTATAAGTGATGTAGACAATGGTATTTGGATTCAAAACTTGAGGTTCTTTAGCGAGGTATGATCATATTATGAAAATCGCTACGAGCTTCGATTTGATATATTATAGTAGTCATTTCGATAAAGGAATTAAAAATTATGGTCGTTTAAAGTTACAACTTCGAGTTATCAAATGTTTAATTTTTTATGAATCTATGATGCGCAGCACTATTCTTTTTTTTTTCCTTCTAAAATTTGTTTTTGAAGAATAAATATTGATATAACACATAAATAAAAGAACAACAAAAAGATATGAAGATTTCAAAGAGAAGTAGGAAATGAAATCTGAACACAAAAACAACAAGTCCATAAAACCCCAACCTTGAGACGTCACGAAGGATAATCACCCCCTTGATAATTTAAATTCAAGCATTCAATCAAGAACACCATAAGGCAAATCAAAAATCTTTTTGAAATAAATTTTCATCAATGATATAAGTTGTTCCTCCAATACAAGGCTGATATTTTATTTTTTAAGCAACAAAACCATAGAAGAAATTTATCTTAAGGAAAGGAACCCTAGTAGGCCTATTTAGTTGTGGATTGTTCCTAATACATTCGTAAAGAATAATAGACTAAAAATTATTATGATAAATAAGAAATATAAAATTCATCAATTCACTAAAAAGAAAATCGCTAACCATAAAAGGCCTATAATTACCTAAACCAAAAATATTGCTCCAAAATTAATCCTTGTATTTGATATTCCATATCTATCCCCATGTAGTATCATGAAAATATTTGTATGATCTTGAGAATATTTGTACAATATTGGTAGAATATTTGTAAACTTACTCTTGCTCGGCACCTAAATGTCCATTACTGCTCTATCGAATAAAATGGAAAGCAAGCAAAGTGGAAAAGGTGCGAAAAAAACTTTGAACCCTCTATAAGTGATGTAAACGATGGAATTTAGGTTAAAAAATTGAGGTTCTTTGGCAAGGCATGCTCATATTATGGGAGGCAACCTAACTTTTTTTAGATAATATTATTTATTTTATTTTAATTAATTGTTTTATATTTGTTTATATTTTATCTAATTTATTTTTGTTTACTGTCTGTTAACTTTGATTAAAACTATTAATTTTATAACAGTTTGTCAAAAATTTTGAGAAGTACACAGTATTCTATTTGTGTAAATTAAAACTAATTTAAATTTTTTTTATGAAACATATGTTCATATTTTTGCATTATGTTTACATTTTTACTTATTTTTGTGTGCTTTTATTTATTTTTATTAATTTTGATATTTTAGGTTTGACTTAAAACTTTTCTTGCAAAATTATCATGTCTTTTATTTAATTCTATGATAATAATTAAATATTTGTATTATTAGATTAATTTCAAAAACATTTATGAGAGTAATGCGGTAATTTTTTAGTTTTGTCATAATTAGTATTTCATTATAAAATGTTGAAATTGATATAAATCCAAAATCGATGTTTAGGAATCTAATAGTGGAGACTACTTTGTGAGAATATGTTTTAACCCATTATCTTCCTATTCTAAGTGATGATATTTTTTCTACTCTTTAAACACTCTTCTTACCAATTCTAATTGTTGATGATTCTATATAATTCTTTTCATTTAATGTTAGAAATTAATTACTAACTTAATTTCGTTTTAGAATTTTCTTTTTAGTATTCTTGTACACTAATTTAAATTTGTATTTTAAATTTTGTTTAATTTTCTTTTATGGAGACTACTTTTTATTTATTTTTGCTTAGCATTTTCAGTTACTAACTTTTGGTTTACTCATTATATTAACATGTATTTATTTTTTTTTGTTTTGATTGCCTACTTACTTTATTTCTTTTCTATTATTTATTTTACTTTGTTGTTTATTTTATTTTTATTATTTTCTTTAATCTATTTTTTATATTTTATATTTTTGTTCATTAATAATTTTTTTATTTAGTAATTGATATTAGATTTAATAGAATATTAATAAAAATATAAATCTAAAGCTCCCTCCAAAGTTTTTGAATATTTTAAAATCTACAATAGTGATGAAAGTAGGTGGCTACTATGTTGTATTAATGTGCAAGTATAAATTTAATGCTTTATTCATTTTATTTGTAACTAGGTATAAGTGATCTAAAACCCACAACTCTGTCCCTAAACAGAGAGAATAAATTTCTAATATATTCAAAGAGTATGGTATAATGATTTACTTGTATAGATAGTACATCGAGTACATCCATTAAGTGATCTAAAACCCAAAACTCTGTCCCTAAACACATGCTAACACAAACTCAATGATGAGTGGTACATCGAGTATATTAAATTCTAAAATTGGAAATCTCAGCAAGAAGCATCTTGCGAAGACATTAAAATGGCACTAGATGGGAGGCAATCATCATTTTTGGATAATTTTATTTCTTTTAATTTAATTGATTATTTTATGTTTGTTTCTATTTTATGTAATTTATTCTTGTTTATTGTCATGTTAACTTAATTAAAACTATTACGTTGATAACAGTTTGTCAAAATTTATGAGAAGTGCACAATATTCTATTTGTTCAAATTTAAATGTATGGAATGATAGATGTGATAGGGGCAGAACCGACATCGCCGATCCTGCCCGTTCATTTGGTTTTATCTATTTATAAAACTCTCGCAAGTGCACGAATCATTTCGTAGAAAATGATAAGTATACTCCCAAGGTCGATCTAAGGAAGGAATGTATGTGGTTTTTAATTTATTATTCAAACTTTTAAAGGAGGAATTAAATCCTAAACATCCTGTCACGATATTTAGGGTTTTGTGTTTTTAATCTATTAACATTAAAATAAACAAAGATTCAATAAATATTTATGCAAATTTTATCATTTAAAATAGTGGAGTATTTATGGATATAATAACTAAGTTAATTATGCTTGCTCATATTATTTAGGTTATTAAAGATATGAATTGATATTTATTGATTCTCTCTTTTTATATGAATACCACCTTTTGGGCGGTTAGATATTCTTTTGTTAACTAAACAAATCAATTAACACCTACGGGGTTGATAACTAATTTGGTTAATTAAATTAATTTCTTTTTCAAGAGATTGAAAATGAACTATTTAAATGCCACCTTTTGCGGGTTAGACACTTTAAACTTTATTCAAGGTGTCCAAATTAAACCTAAGAATTTAGTTATCCGAGTACTAACTTTCAAGTTTTAAAACCACTACCGAAAACATGTTGTCAATACATTTTCAGATAATAATTTTATAAAAACTTTTGAAATAGAAGCTTCACTCTAACTACCGGCGATTGTACCATCAAATAAAAGAGCACTACTCTAAATCGATCGATAACTAAACCTTAAAATCTAATTTTCGTGTTTAAGTTTGTAATGAAAAATAATATATTTCTCTAACATTCTTAATATAAAATCTTGAATAAAATAAAATCAATTCATTTTAGAGATTTTTACCTATTTAATATTTCAAGTAAGCATAACAACGTTATTATTACATCATGTTTATAAATTTAAAGAAAGTTAAATTTAATCACAGACAAATTAAATATAACATGTAAGAATAAAGCATAAAAATAACTCAGAAGAAAATAAAATCTTACGTAACTTCGATGCTATTCCTGTCGGAAAACCTCCAAGCGGAATTTGCACTCCCATTTATCAATCAAAAGCTAATATATTACAAAATATAACTAGTTCTTCCCAAAAAGGGAAGAACTCTAAAACTAAGAGAAATTAACTAAGAACTAAGAAAAACTAAAAAACCTAAAAATCTAAGAAAAGAGAGAAAGAAAGAAGAGAGAAGTGTGTTTTGAAGGTGTGTTGAAGGTGTGTGTTGAAGGAAGGGGGTATTTATAGTGAGGATGGAGAGAAAAAATGAGTAAAAAATGTTAAAAAATATTAAAAATGTAAAAACGCGTATTGGAATTGGCCGATGTCATTAATGACGCCGCATGACGTCACAGGGCGGCCGCACGTGAAAAATGGGGCTAAAAGGCGTCATGGCGCGGGGCTGAGGTGGTCGCCGAGGCCGCGCGCGCTGGGGCTGTTGGCCGCGCGCAGCTCGGCGCACAGAGCGCGTTCGCCACGGGCGCGCGACGGGCAAGAAGCAAAGGCGTGGCTGCGCATTGGGCGCTGGGAGCAAGGCGCACTGGCAATGGGCGCGATTTCCGCCTTTTGACATTTTTTGACCTTTTTCGACCCATTTTGTCCAATTTTTCCACGTTTTGCTGACCTTTTCCCACTTATTTATTAATATATTTGTGATGTATTGCTTCAAGTATTACTCTTTGAGTCTTTAAATTGCGTTTTTAAGCCAAAATACCTGAAAAACAATAAAAATACCCGTGATTCCGAAAAAGACAAATTTATATAAATATATGATACAACATATAAATATATGTATTTTTAATCAATTAATGTACCTAAAATCATGCTTATTTTAGTGCTTTCGGGGCACTCATCACAACCCCCAACTGCTTCTTCGCTAGTCCCTAGCAAGAGAAGCGATAAAAACTAAAAATTAAACTATCCTAAATCACTTCCGTAGATTGACACGGTTGCATTTAGCCTATGCAACAAGCCTTTAAACCCCTAGGTTGCCCTAGTGGACGAGTTTGAGTCTCGTGAGGGTTTTCAGTAATGATACCCACAAACATTGAACTAAATGTAAAAATTAAAAGAAATAATAACAACAATCAACTTAAAAACTAAAATTACAACAAAATCAAAAATTAACGTTTAAGAATAAAAGAAAACAACATATCACAAAA
This sequence comes from Hippophae gyantsensis, assembly GCA_030763125.1. Classification (NCBI taxonomy): domain Eukaryota; kingdom Viridiplantae; phylum Streptophyta; class Magnoliopsida; order Rosales; family Elaeagnaceae; genus Hippophae; species Hippophae gyantsensis. The sequence continues at coordinate 48,162,745 of CM061036.1, forward strand.
AATGTCTCATACTTTTAATCTCTTTTAAGATCATAATTAAAATCTCAAGCATAAGTTATTTTAATCTTTTAAACAATCATCATTTATTATAATAATTAGTCGAAAATCATTTTCATATTTCTATATCAAAATGTATCAATTTAATTTCACCCAATTTTTGTCATAAATCCGAATCGCTTTCGACTCATTCCTCACAAGTCAATACTTCTCAAAACACCTAATCCTATGGGTTCAAACACTCATACTAATTTATATGCGAAAGAGTTGATGTATAGAAATGAACTAATATGTTCGCATATGTATAAAGAAGAAAGGCTCAAAGTGTTATTTTGACGTTGATCTCATGGAAGGAATCAAATGTATAAATTATAAAGATATCATATATAAAATTATTTTCATGCATAAATCAAACTCATTAAGAAAAATTTCAAGATATATGCTCTTTACAAATGAAGAAAGTGCAATGACTTTTTGGGAATTACTCCTATATCTTTCTTTTGTAATTAGCCTTTACTCACAATTTTGTAGGCAATGTGGGTCATAGTATGTAGATTATACTATATATTCTTTCTCTCTATTTTTTTCTCAAGATACTTTTTCAATATATATCATTTTTTTGTAGAGAGTCAACCCATGTACAGATTGTACATTTTTTTTTTAGGATTTTAAGTGAAAGGGTTAATTTGTGGCTTTTTTGTTTGATCTTGGTTTAGGTAACCCCATATATATCTCTTTTTTTTTGTAACAAATACCATGCACGAATGAGATAAAAGCATATACTATCAATTTCTACTCAAATCATTTAATCTAAGCAAAAATAATAATAAAAAATATACGTATAATTTCTATTAAGATGAGAGAAAAAAATTCATACATTCAATATTAATGCCTATAGAGATCATCTAAGAATTTGAAGAAATAAGAAATGTGTTTGAGTAGAAAAATATATATTTCACTCTGAATAAAGGAAATTAGGCTCAAATTATATCTCACAAAGGTAGTCTCCACTAAAACAAATTCATAAAACTGATTGGGTTTAATATAATTTCTACATCTTATCAAGAAATACTAGTTATGACAAAAATTAACTAATTATCAAAAATAATTACATAATATTTCATGATATGTTTTCAAAAATTAATCTAACAGTACAAAAGACTTAACTATTTACTTAAATTTGATTTAAAGAAATGATAAATTTTTGTGAGAATTTGTTTTTTTTTTTAATTCCAAAAATTACTAAATCACACAAAACAAAAATAAAACTAAACACAAAAAATGAAGATGTGAACATAAAAAAGAAAAAATTAATAATTTTTTTTTTTTTTTTTAATTTTTAAATTGTTAAATCTTTTTTTTTCTTTTCTAATTAAGCATGGTAACTTTTCACCACCCCCAACCTAGAACTTACATTGTCCTCAATGTAACAACTGTAAATTAAAGATAAAGAGAAAAGAGAAGAAAGATTACCTATTTCTTGAGAATGTGTAAGTAGTAATGGAGAAATGCAAGTGCATTCATCATATTCATCATTATAGTGATACGTGATTTATTGGAACTTCTAACAACTCAAAAATATTTTTAGTTTTAACAATTTAAGAATTATTCACATATAATTAAACCAAAATAAACAATAAAATTAAAACAAATAACAAAAAATTACCTAAAATGACGGGTTGCTTCCCATCCACAAGCTAGTTTAACGCCTTAGCAAGACGAACTTGGATTGCCTTTTAAGTAAACTCAATGTCCCCTCATCATTGAGTCAATCAAACCTACAAGTAAGACAATGTTGTCTACCTATATCAAGCTTCAAACATGCCCTATTGATTTTCAAATTTTTCTGTACTCAAAACTAGGGTACGCTGAGGGTTTTAGATAACCCACATCTAGGTGCAAATCAAATAATTAAGGCATCAAAACACAATTGTACCTAGAACAAACAAAAACAACTAACTCCTTAGATTGTAATTAAAGCTTTAAAATTTTCGAGATAGTTTTAATTTTTTTTTTTTTAATTTTTTTGAAGTTAAAATAACATAATCAAGATAACCAAGAGTGCTCCGTGAAAGAACGGGCAAAGGCTCCTTAAAAACCATCCTCCTAGACAGCAACGCTCCTGTGAAAGACTAGGGCACAAAGGCTTCCAAGAACTAGTCTCCTGCATTTAACTCCTTAGATCTTTACTTTTCACGCTATTAAAATTAAGTTAATTAAGTTAAGTTAAGTTAAAATTCAAGTTAATTAAGTTAATAAAAAGGTAGGTTAATTAAGTTAATGAAAATCTAAGTTAATTAAGTTAGTAAATTAAATTAATATAAGTTAGTAAATTAAGTTACTAAAAACCTAAGTTAATTAACTTAAACGAAAATTAAAAAAAGTAGTTAAAAAATTTGAAAAAATAAAATAAAATAAAAGAGAAAAAGAGAAAAATAAAAATTAAGCCAAAAATAATAATAATAAAATAAAATAAATTGAAAAAAATAATTGAAAAAGGTAAAAGAAAAAAAGAAAAAGAAAAACAACAATAATAAAATAAAAAAATTGAAAATAAAGTTTTTGATTTTTTTTATTTTTTTATTTTTTTTTTATTTTTTTATTTTTTTTTATTTTTTTTTTTTATTTTTTTTATTTTTATTATTTTTATTATTTTTTTTTTTTTTTTAATTTTTAATTTTTTTTTTTCTTATTTATTTATTAATTTAATTTAAAATTTATTTACTTTTTTTTTTTTTCTTCAAATTTCAAAATGCAAAATTATTTTATTATTCATGCTATATTTTTTTATTTATTACTAAATTGAAATTTGACTTTTTTTTTTACTTTTCACAAACAACAAAATTTTTTATTTTTTTTTTAATTTTTTAATAAAAAATCACAATTATTTACAACATTAAAGGTTTTTAAAATTTTTGATAAATAATTTAAAAACGCTTATTCCTTCCCCCAAGAATCCACGCCAAAATCTTGATCGGCGTAATCCGACATCGCCGATCCTCGCTCGCTCATTTGGTTTTATCTATTTATAAAACTCTCAAGTGCACTAATCATTTCGTAGAAAATGATAAGTATACTCCCAAGGTCGATCTAAGGAAGGAATGTATGTGGTTTTTAATTTATTATTCAAACTTTTAAAAACGTAAATTAAATCCTAAACATCCTCGTCACGACATTTTGGTTTTGTGTTTTTAATCTATTAACATAAAAATAAACAAAGATTCAATAAATATTTATGCAAATTTTATCATTTAAAATAGTGGAGTATTTATGGATATAATAACTAAGTTAATTATGCTGTCATATTATTTAGGTTATTAAAGATATGAATTGATATTTATTGATTCTCTCTTTTATATGAATACCATTTTGGGGTTAGATATTCTTTGTTAACTAAACAAATCAATTAACACCTACATGCTGGGGTTGATAACTAATTTGGTTAATTAAATTAATTTCTTTTTCTAAGAGATTGAAAATGAACTATTTAAATGCCACCTTTGGGGTGTTAGACACTTTAAACTTTATTCAAGGTGTCCAAATTAAACCTAAGAATTTAGTTATCCGAGTACTAACTTTCAAGTTTTAAAACCACTACCGAAAACATGTTGTCAATACATTTTCAGATAATAATTTTATAAAACTTTTGAAATAGAGCTTCACTCTAACTACCGCGATTGTACCATCAAATAAAAGAGCACTACTCTAAATCAGATCGTGATAACTAAACCTTAAAATCTAATTTTCGTGTTTAAGTTTGTAATGAAAAATAATATATTTCTCTCTAACATTCTTAATATAAAATCTTGAATAAAAATAAAATCAATTCATTTTAGAGATTTTTACCTATTTAATATTTCGCAAGCATAACAACGTTATTATTACATCATGTTTATAAACAAACAAAGAAAGTTAAATTTAATCACGTATGCATAAATTAAATATAACATGTAAGAATAAAGCATAAAAATAATCAGAAAGAAAATAAAATCCTTACAGAACTCGATGCTATTCCCGCTGAAAACCTCCTGTTTTAATTTGCACTCCCATTTATCAATCAAAAGCTAATATATTACAAAAACATAACTAGTTCTTCCCAAAAGGAAGAACTCTAAAACTAAGAGAAATTAACTAAGAACTAAGAAAACTAAAAAACCTAAAAATCTAAGAAAAGAGAGAAAGAAAGAAGAGAGAAGCGTGTTTTGAATGGCTACAAATATAAGCCGGGCTATGATGACATTTTATATCGAGAGAAAAAATGAGTAAAAAAAATATTAAAAAATGTAAAAACGCGTATTGGAATTGCTGATGTCATTAATGACGTCAGCATGACGTCACAGGGGCGGCTGCACGTGAAAAATGGGGCTTAAAAGGCGTTGGGCGCGCGGAGGTGGGCTGGCGCTGCGCGCGCGCGCGGGGCTGTCGCCGCGCGCAGCCCGGCGCGTGAACAGTGCCCGCGCGATGGGGCGCGCGCGGATGGGCAGGCCAGCAGCGCGGGCGCGCGCGGCATGGGGCGCTGGGCGCCAGCGCGCGCGGCTGGGCAGCGGGCGCATTTCCGTCTTTTGACATTTTTGACCTTTTCGGCTCCATTTTGTCCAATTTTTCCATGTTTGTTGACCTTTTCCCACTTATTTATTAATATATTTGTGATGTATTGCTTTCAAGTATTACTTTTTGAGTCTTTAAATCATGCTTTAAGCCAAAATACCTAAAAACAATAAAATACCCGTGATTCCGAAAAAGACAAATTTATATAAATATATGATAAAACATATAAATATATGTATTTTTAATCAATTAATGTACATAAAATCATGGTTATTTTAGTGCTTTTTGGGCACTCATCAAGATGCACCTACAATTCCACATCAATGTTTCACCAGGTTCAATAAAGGTAGCTTTTTCTATTCTTTACACTTTTTCTTTAATTTACAATTGTTATATTAAGGCAATGTATATTCTAGGTTCGGGGTGAGAAAAGTTAGATTTTTATAAAATTGAGCTAATTTAAATTTTTTTATTAAACATATGTTCATATTTATGCATTATGTTTACAATATTACTTATTTTTGTGTGCTTTTATTTATTTTTAATAATTTAGAAATTTTAGGTTTGATTTAAAACTTTTCTTGCAAAATTATCATGTTTTTTATTTAATTTTAAGATAATAATTAAGTATTTTTATTATTAGATTAATTTCAAAAACATTTCTGAGAGTAATACGATAATTAGTTTGTTTTTGCCTAATTAGAATTTCATGATAAAATGTTGAAATCTGAAATCGATGTTTAGGAATCAAATAGTGAAAAATAATTAGAAAATCTATTTTGAGCCATTATCTTCCTATTTTAAGTGATGATATTTTTTGTACTCTTTAAACACTCTTCTTACCAATTCTAATTGTTAGATGATCTCTATAAGTCTTTGCATTGAAAGTTAGGTTTTTTACAACTAATTGAGTGTCTTATATTTATTTTTATTGCTTAAATTGAATAAGTAAAAATTGAAAGTATATGCCATTTCTTCATTCATGTATTCCTTCTAAAAAAAGAGATTGAGAAATATACTGGGTTACCCAAACCAATAAAATAAAACACCACAAATTTGCTACTTAATCTATCATACAATATATGTACAATCTATACATTGGGCCTTTCTTAAAAAAAGAATATCTCTAAAAGAAGAGATAAAGAAAATAAAAATAAAAGAACGAAAAGAAAGGTATAGTATAAACTAAATACTATGACCCATTATCCTTCATTGTGAGCATTATTTAAATACAATATAAATTTTTTTTATAGGAAATAATTCCCCAAGAAGTCATTTTCATTTTCTTCATCTCTTAAAATACATTACTTGAGATTTTATTTTTGATGAATTTGATTGATAAATGAAAATAATATGTTATTTCTTTATAGAATCCATTTATTTGATTCTTTTCATGAGATCAATATGATGCACCACTTTGAGCTTTTCTTCTTTCACATATGCAAACTAATTAGTTCATTTCTATACATAAACTCTTTATACCATTGATTGAGTGCTTGAACCGATAGGAGGACCATTGTTATTGAGGGTATGTCTTGTGAGGTTAGAATTGAAGCAAATTTGAATTCCTTATACAGAAATTGGGTAAATTGGTATTGATATATATTTTTTACTTGATGATGAAAATTATATCCACTATTGATAATAGTGAATCATGAATGTTTAGAATATATAAATGACTTATGCAATAGATTTTAATTTTAAACTTAAAAGAAATTTTAAAGTATAAAAAAGTTTTGTTTTTCTTATTCTTTTGCTATTTTTTTTACTTTGTTTTAAATTATATTTGTGTATATGTTATTTGTTTTTTTTTCAACTTTTGTTTTACATTTGATGTATGTGGGTATCATATATGAAAACCCTCATGACACACTGAAATTCGTATACTAGGGCAAACTAGGGGTTTAAAAGCATATTACATATGTTATATGCAACCGTGTCAATCTACAAAAGTAATTTAGGATAGTTTATTTTTTTTTTGAATTTTTGATTTTAGTTTTTTGCCATTCTTATTAAGAAACTAGCAAGAAGCTAGTTTGGGGTTGTGATAAGTGTCAAAGTACTTATATATCATGATTTTATGCATGTTTAATGATTAAATAGATTTGTATTTGCTTAGTTTTACCCTTATTTTACGTAAATCTATCTCTTCAAAATTAAGGGTATATTTTATTATTTTTTAGGTATTTCTTGTATTTAAATTATTTAACTTGAAAAATATAATTGAAGCACTTCATTACAATTATTGGAGCTTAAAAAGATAACATATGTAAAGCATTACATATGTTTCAAAAAGAGATATACAAACAAGGGTTCCAATGATGTAGAAAAGAGTATTCCGTGGTATGAAATTAAGTATGCCACATCACGAGGCAAAAGGATAGAATCACGCGTCTCAAATATGATATGGGTCATGTCGTGAAAAAGTTGAATGCCAATACGCTAATATAATGGATCGTTCCAAATTGTGTACATCTTGTGTATACCATGGTATGGAAAAATTTTATGTCATGCACCAATTTAAAAATTCTACATTTCTCTTCTTTCTTTCACCTATAAATAGGACCCTACTTCTATTGTGAAAAAATAATCCCTTAACCCTTAATCCTTTGCTTTTTATCTTTTCTTTACTTTCTTGAGCTTTTTTATTAGTTGAATGTTATTCTCCCAATTGCATGTTGAACAAATTCTGTTTATGTAATAGTTTCTAGTTTCATTTCAATAAATAGTGCAACAATTATGTTTGGAGTTTTCCAAGAAAGAAGTATTTTTAAGAATTTTTTTTAGGTATATTTAAATGAATTCTTTTTAGATTATTACTAAATATTGTTTTACATGCTATATGGTTAATTTATTGATCATTTATTAAACTATACATATCTGGCTATAAATAATATGAGATATTAGTAATGTTGTTACACTTATGAAATTTTAAAATAGATTAAAAAGATTATATATAACAAATTAAGTTTTATTTCTTCATCAAAACTAAAATAAAGTTTGAAAAAGAAAAATAAATTGATGAAATATTTTTCATAACAAACAAGATAGTTCGATTTAGAATTTAAATATTCTAGATATGATTTATATCTATTTTAAAGATTTTTATAAGAATTATTATTGAAAGATATATTGATGACATATCTCTCATAGTAGTTTTAAAATCTAAAAGTTAGTTTAGATACTTAAATGGTAAACCTAGCTTTAACATCTTGATGAGAGTTTAACGTGCCAACACCACCAAATGTGGCAATTAAATGATTTATTAATCTTTTAGAAAAAAACATAATTTAATTAAGTTCTTAACGTGTCAGCCTCACTAAGGGTGGCAATTAAAGGTTTAATTAACAAAATAATTTTATCCCTACCTTAGGATATTTTCTTATTTAAAAGAGAAAATCAATAGTCTTAATTCATATCTTTAATAAACTACTTAATATTGAACAAGCATGATTAACTAACTAATATATCCCAAAAATTCTCCAGTACATGTTAAATGTTTTATTGCTTAAATGTTGGTTAAGTCTATCTTTATTTTTATGTGATAGGTTTATGTTATTAATTTCATTTTTCTAAGAATTTGTTCAAAAATTTAAAAACCGCATGATTCCTCTTTAGACCAATCTAGGAAATACATTCTTATCATTTTTTACAAGTAATTCATGTACTTGAGAACTATTTTATAAATCATACAAAATTTGTACGCAACAATTTTGTGCATCAACTTTTATATTTCTTTCTTCTCTAGGTTTATAACATGTCTTTTGTAATCAAATGTTGATTTGGTTATGCGAGGCTAAGTTTTATTTCTTGTTCATAGCTTTTCATATCTTTATTTATGGATTATTACTAGCTATTCTAATTTATGAATAAAGTGATTATTTTAGAACTAGGCATCAGACACATAATTTGTGTTTGGTTGTGCATTTATTAATAATAATTTGATTTGATTGCATTGATTTATGTCAAATTAAATGGTTAAATTATATCTCTTACGTTTTCCAGTTAACTAATTATAATCCTGATTAAGGAAGTATCCGGTTAATGGAGATTTATAGGGCTTACCATGATCATTAGGGCTATCTTGTTTAAAAGAAAAATCAATAATTCTAACATTTGATGATATATAATGAAAATCATTAATTCGTTCTATCCATGAGTGTTAGGTAACTAATTTCTCATACTCGTTCATCTATATTAATTTGGATATAATTTACTCATTTTATTTTAATCATTTAATTTTTTTAGAGTTTATAATCGTTCTCTCAATTGAAAATTGTTAGAATGTTAAGGTTTATTCATTTTATTAATTAAGAAAAAAAGTAACATTTAAAACCACTACATGTTTTTTTGAGACAGACACTAGTGATTCATGCACTTACTAGCAATTAAAATTTGTGCATCAAAGTACCAACACTTAGTTCTCTAAAACGACAATCCTTTACAAGTATTTAAGACTGGTCAAGGTTGATATGGGCCTAACATTAGATGCTACAAATAGGTATCATCACATGGAGAAAGTTTTTACCTTTTAGGTATAGGTTCTTCTATTCTAAACATTTCAAAGTTAGCCTATAAGTTTGACTTAGGATTTAATAGATATATCCCATTTTCCAAAAGTGGCGTATGAATATAAGTTCAATTTTTATAAATAGTTGAACTATTATTATTAAATAAAACTTTATAAAAGTATTCGTTCAATATAGAAATAAAAATCAAATTTCTAGTAACCCAGGAATGAAATAAATAATATCTAATACTAAGTATTTATTATTCCTAAATATAAGTCTAACTTCTCCCATTTCTTTAGCTGAGATGAGATCCTCATTGCCTACTCGCATGGTAAAGTCTTGATCTAAAAGTTTGACCCATGAAATAATCAATTGCAAAGAAGAACAGGCATGGTCGCCCTTGAATTAACAATCTAAGGTTATGTATCACATAAATCATGAATTATTCAAGAACAAGTAAATCATCTTACCTTTCTTCTTATTCTTGACTTTTTAGTTATAAGAATTGAGTAATGTCGAGGTTGGTTGTAGTGGAAATAATTTTCCTTTGTTGTGGTTTTTTACCCTTTCTACCTTTGAACTTTTTATGCCACTTTTGACTTGGCCCTTCCTTTTACTATTTCCACCCTTTTATTAATTGGGGAAGGTTGATCCATGACAATATTTTCCTCCCTTTTCCCATTCATAGTAACCTCAAAGGTAGTAAGCTCATTTAGCAGCTGAGCTAGATTGTATGTCAGCTTGTTCATAAAATAATTACTTTTGACTTGTAAGAGCTTATTAGAAATGTATCTAGGATTATTCCAACTTAAGTAGCCTCATTAATAACTGCCCATTAAATTAAGCACCATTGATGTGCATAATAATTCCAAGCACATGTTGACGCATAAGTGTACCTTTTTTCATCTTGGCATTCAGATAACTATACAAAAGTAGTCATTTAACCATTTCTAAACCACTAATTTGTCTCATTATATGCTAAAATATCATGAAAAATCTTATTTTTTGTTTAATTATATCAATATAGGTGGAATGATGGAAAACAAGGTGAAAATGAGTCAAAATAGCAAACAAATTAGCATTATGCTACGGGGGGCATTTTTCTGTGCCATAGTGCATATGTAGGAAAATAATGTAGCAAGGACGATGTATTGGGGTGCTTTTTTTGGAACTACGGTGCATGACTTATGGCCCAAAATTTAGAAAATACTATACCGTAGTGCATAACAACCCATATTGCAGCACACATAGAAATTAATTAGAATTTGGTTGGCGATGCTTATCTCCTATTTTTAAGCTCAACCCTTGGAACTTCTAGTAGCAGCCAAGAAGAGAGAAAAGAGAGAAAAAGTTCAAGAGAAGATTAGTGCTACAAATCCAAAGATTGAGTGTATCACTTCTTCTTCTCCATTCCTTATTACTTATAATGTCTTTCTTTATGAAAAATTTGAGCTTTATGAACTTAACTATGTCTAGATAATTTATTAATCTATGGGTCTTATGAACCCAATTTTCTACCTATGTTGATCTATATTTTACCCTAATTGTGATTTCGATTCAGTTAATTATTTAATATAATTTTTATGCTATTAATTGTTTGGCCAATAATTAATCTATAGAGACAATTCAATATATTTAAGAGAATTATTTAAGATTTTTTCTTGATTAAATAGCATGCAAAGTTTTTGGGAAAAGATGTGTGATTCTTATATGTGTGATCTATAATTGATGAACTTAATGAGTAGTATGTAATCTAATTGGCATGATCATGTGATTAAGTTAATTACTATATGGTGTGTAGTTTACTTGTAAAATGAATACATGTTAGGTTAGATTCAATTGATTATGTACTTGGTTGGTAATTATATTTGGAGAATTTTAGTGATTCACATGTTTAGAAATTTGGGACATCAAGAATTCCTAGATATATATTTTCTCATATGTGTTCTAGTAGTTGAGTTTTATGACTTAAAATTAGTTTTCATTTATTTTCAATTTTTATAATTTCTATTATAAAAATAGTATTCGTAACAATTACATTGGTACTCAATTATAAGTTACATGACTCCCTATGGGATCGATATTCGTACTTAGGGATATTATATTACTTGCATAATCCGTATACTTTGGTTTTGTTGTCAAGTTTATAGTGCTGTTTTCGGGATTGAAGTTACTTATAATGGATATCAACAATGATGGTTAATAAATATACTAGTTTGGACCTTTTAATTTTTATTTTAGTGTTTTTGTTGTATGCGCAGGTTGATAGGTGACAATCTTGTTCCTTTTGATCCAAAAATAAAGAAAATCCTACTTTGCTTAAGAAGGGAACAATTATTATAAGATCAATTAGGGGTTATGATAGAATAAGGGGATCAATAACTATAGTAGTTCCCATAACCTTTAAGTTACTTTCAGTCGTAGAGTAAATGGAGCCCAATCATCCATTAACAAACTGGGAGTCAATGCTAAAAAAATTGAACTCAAAAGGTTTGTCAAACAATGACTCAAACCTTCACTTGACAACATCACATCTTTTTAGCAATTTGAAGGGGATTTACTTTATGAATCTTGGGAATGCTACAAATGGCTGTTAAGAAGATGCCCATACCATGGTCTTCCTACTTAGTTGCTAGTGTAAAAAATCTATAATGGATTAATGGGGAAACCAAGGATAATAATTGAGATACAATTGAAAGAGCTCTAATGAGTAAAATTAAATACGAAGTCTTTGCACTACTTAATGAGATGACATCCAATAATTTTAAATGGCCTATTGAGAGGCTAAAACCAAGGAGTATGATTATTGCAATGGACCCTATTCTAAAAAGGCATGTAGGAACCTTTCTGAAGTAGTAAATTATGTCAACAATCAATATTGAAAAGGAAACCCACACTACAACACATACAATCTAGGATGGAGAAACCACCCAATTTCTCATGGAAAATAATAACAATTAAGATGGTAATCAATTCAATCGTCAATCGCACTAGGTTTTCAACAACCACAACGACAACATGCCTAAGAGAAGAAGCCACCTAGTGAGGATAAAACAAGTGCTTTAATGGGAATGATGGAAGACTTCATATTTTTAGTAAATACAAAAAGTGGATTGCATAAAGTCCAAAAGGATACAAAAGGGAAATAATTTAGCCAAAGAAGCACAATTTCTATAAACCCATGATACATTTCCCTTAAAGACTCCAAAAGCTAAAGTTACACACAACATTTTCAAATTCTTGGACGTCTTTAAGAAGCTACATATAAATATACCATTTATAGATGCACTTGAATAGATAACTTTGTAAGCCAAATTCCAAAAGGACATCCTAATTAAGAAAAAGAGGCTTGGAGATAATGAGACAATAATCTTGACTGAAGGTTGTAGTGCCATCCTCGATAGAAAATTACCATAAAAACTAAAAGATACTGATAGCTTTGATATCTCTTGCACCACTAGAAATATACACTTTGGCAAGGCACTATGTGACTTGGGTGTCAACAACATTAACCTTATGCCACTATCAATTTTCAAATAATTAGGTGTTGGTGAAGCCAAACCAATTTCTATAACCATGCAAATGGCAAAGAGGTCAATCAAGTGACCTTGGGATGTGGTAGAAGATGTGCTAGTAAAAGTGGACAAATTCTCTAAACATTATACACTAATAGAATTAAACCTTTAAATAAATTTTCAAAAATATAAAAATAATCAATTAATTATTTTTATCCTATTTTTTATTTAATACATTTATTTAAATACATGTAATATTTATTTTGACTAATAAATCAAAATATTATAGAAAATGTAGTTAAATAAATAATTATTTAAACTAATAATTAAAAATAAAAAGCTATTAAATATTTATAATATAATAAAACTTTTTGACAAAATAAAAAAGTTCAAAATTGTTTTTAGGATGAAAAATTTCTTAACTTAAACACAAAACATTGTGGAATTTGTTTTTAAAATATTAGAAAAAATCTATTTATACTATATATATAAAAATCTAAATCATGCCTTATAAATTTTTGTGCCTAAATGCTCACATATTTTAGAGCAATGAATAATATTTTCCTTAGGCTCCTAGTTTTATTTATGACACTTATTTATTTATCAATTAAATAATAAATTATTAGTAATTAAAATATTGATAATTATCCTTAGCCTTTTAGTTATTGTATATATAAAAGATAAAATTATGAATATTCTATCACATCATAATAAGCTTCTAAATGTGGTAATGTAACTTAGAGCATTGTACCATCATTAGAAAGAAAAAAAATCTTCTTGAATGAGCTCCCTAGCAACTCCTCAAAGTCCATAAAAGCTCCCCTCTATCAAGATCAACTCCTATGTAGCACAAGCACCTCTAAGAATATATGTGTTGATTTATGTTGTAAATATATTTGATAAAAACAAATATTTATTACAAATATTGTGAAAGTTTATTGTATTGAGTAATGGAAAATTTTCCAAATATGATCTTTATGATATTTATAACTTAGTTATAAAAGTAGAACAAGAATTACATATCATTATAGCATGTGAATAAAAAATATATTTCTTTTAACCACATCCCTTTTATGTGACCCTCAAAACTCTTGGTAGGAAGTATCTTGGTAAACAAGTCGGCAAGGTTGTTTTATGAAGCTATCTTTTTGACTGTTACATCACCTTGATGTACAATCTCTTAGTTAAATGATACTTGCGGTTTAATTCCTTCCTCTTTTGTGACTTCTTATTTCTTTTGAGTTAGCCATTATCCAATTGTTATCCTAATATAGTAAGTAGCTAGTCCATGTTTGGAGCAACTTGTAAATTAGTCAAGAAATTGCGAAGCCAATATGCCTTTTTTTGTTTCTTGATAAGAGGCAATATATTTGGCCTCAATTATGGAATCGACTATATTTCCTTACTTCATGCTCCTCTTCTGGGTATGATTTTCGAGAATCCTTATCTACTTAAAAGTTAGAGCTTATGTATTATGTAGGGATTTGATTTCCACCATAATGCACCAGCATATAATTCCTTCTTCTTCTAAGAGACTTGAGGATGCGTTTGATTGCAATCTAATAATCCAATCTTGGGTTGAATTGATATTGACTAACTATGACAATGGAATAACATATGTTAGGCCTAGTACACAACATGGTTTTTGGAATGGTTTTACATATGATAATTAATTGTGTTATATCTTATTTTAAAGAATTAAATGCCTATTGTATGTTTTTACATAAATGAATTTGGAAATTTCTACCAAAAGAGTATATCTAAATGTATAAGGATAGGTCTTGGAGTAGCCAAAAACTATTTAATTGAAATGATCAAATGTAATCAATTATTAACAACCCTTATTTTGAGGATTTATTTGAAAAGTATTTTTCCTTCAATATTGAGAGATTGTTGGCTCTACTTAGCATTCAAAATATTCAATTTGATTTGGTAAGACATCATGACCAATAGATTTGGTCTAGTCCAAATTAGTATGATGATTACCAACTCAATACGATACTAGTTCAGCTCAGAATGATGTTACAAGTTCAGAATGATATGTAAAAATTTAGTTAGGTTAGTGCACACATAAGATATGTATTAGTAGAGCCAACTGAACCATTTTAATTGTTATATCATATAAGTTCCCCATATGTGTAATTGAGAGCTGTCACCAGTGCTAAATGTCTCCTCCGTATGCAACCAGATTTCCAAGTGCTCTTGGCATAACAAAAATGAAATTGCATTCCTCATGGTTATACATTCTATTTGTATACTAATCATAGCATGTTATTCTATTTTAATGACCATACAAATTATTTTCATCAGAATGTTGTTTCAAGATTTCTCATAAGATAGTACATTATTTTATCATACATATATTACACCATATCAATATGTTGTAAATTCATGATCACTCATAAGTATTTCATATGAATTTTCCTAAATATTACGTACAATTATTTTATTAAACATATCCACTACTAGAGCTTTTAAGCTCACCCTTTATATTTATTTTTTACTCTTAGGTAAAAACTTTTGAGGCCATATCATATGGTTTTGGAGGCTTATGATCATATTTTGTCATAAGTATAGTTTGTTATTTTTTCCTTTTCCTTTGTTTAGTACATTCTGGTTTATATGTTTGTACTAGTGACCATGGTTAAGAAGCCCTATGATTTTGATTTATAGTATGTATCTTAGAGTATGTAGTTATATTTTTGGCTTTGAGCCACTTTATGGATATGTAAATTTTATGAAGTTTGTTGGTTTGTTATAAATAATCCTTTTAAATTAAATGAAATCTTAATTAGAGTAAATTCAAGAATGCTAGATTTTATGTCTCTTAGGACATGTCATATGCTCTAGAGTTGAGTTGGGGTGGATCCTCATAAGAACCAAAACCATATTGAGGGCCAAAAATTCAACCAAAATATGCCATATTATCTACCAAATAAACAAACCTTAGAGATAATTCGAATGCTTTTAGTCAAGTTTGCAAAGATAACCAAGTGAAAAAAATAAAAATTTGGATTCTTTGGAGGCATTAATGAAAAGAGTGGAAACACTAGTGGCGAAACTAGTTAAGCTTGTGCAAAAGAAAGCAAGAGAAAAGTTGTCCAATCAAAATGAACATGATGAATCACTAGATATTGAGTTTCTTAAAAAAAATTAATTATAAGTCTAGTTGTACTTGGCGTCTATATGTTGGATTTCTATGTATAAAATGCCAAGTCTATTTATCTTACTTAGTGTTCTATCTTCCTCTTTCTAAGGTTGGTTAATGTGAATCAATAATGCACATAGTTAGGTACATTTTGTATGTGAGCATGTTTAGATACACCATGGGGTTGGATTTTGTAGTGTGCATGCTAGGTTGAGCATCATGCTTACTTATTGATGTTGTTGCTCATGTTTTTTGTTTCATTTGGGTAAGGATATTGATGAAAATTACTCAAAAAAATTTGAATTAAAAAATGGAAGTTTTGGCACCTCGACGAAGGCCTTATCAAACCCCTTATAGGACCCCTAATAAGGTGGTTGGTGGGGGCTCTTGATGAGGTTGTCATGAGTTGGGATGAGATCTATATATACCCCTATCTTCTTATTTCTTATCTAGAGAATATGTAGTAGAGTTGTGTCAAATTGACATCTTATTTTTCTATTTCTAGATCACTATTATCTTGAATGTTGTTAGATATTAGTGATTCATAACTATACAGGAAAAACTGTGCTCTTGAGTGGTGAGTACTCAAGGTGGCATTTGCAAGTGGGATTTTGTGAGAAGCCTATATGGTTGTGAGCCATGTGTGAGCTGGAAATTTCCATTATGGAACTTTTTCATTTATAAGAAGCCTATGTGGCTGTGAGCTATGTGTCGGCTAATGGTTTCCTTTATGCAACTTTTTCTTATGTGAAAGTGTATTGAGCTAAATTGTTTAAGTTCTCATTTCTTTAGTTATGTGTGATAAATGGTAAACTATGTGTCCTACTTTGGTTTGCAGGTATTATGATTGAATCGTTTCTTAAGTTGGATGTTTAGATTTAGTCCATATTTTACATGACTAATATTTATAGTTGATCATACTGCATTGAGTGGTGCTATCTTTGGAGGAAAGTTCTATTTGTGTGTAGAATAAAGTCATTATAGAGGTAGCAAGGGAGGGCAGTAATAGATAGTTCAAACAGTGGTCCCAACTAATAGAGGTAATGGGGGTTTTATTTCTATCAAGGTTGTACATTTTTTATTGCTTAGTAGATGTTTTTGCTATGGAGTGGTTGCTATAAGCAACATGATGATATTACCATAAAGATAGGGGTTCTACATGCGTTTATCTCATTATATCTAGTGTTGTGCATGATTTATTGTTTGGATAATACAATCTAAGTTAAATCATGTATGATTCTACATACTAAGGTTTAAACTCTAATTGGAAAGCCTTTAATATTTATTTGTTCTTATTTGTACAATTGCTATGATTATTAATTAAGTGTTTATCATTTTTTTTGTATGCATGTTTGGGTAGAATCCTTAAGATGTTAGTATCTTCTTGAGTTTCTATCATGTATGTGAAAACATACTAGTTCTAGACTTTGGTTAGAAAGGTTATTTGTTTTGTGTAGTTGATTGCTTTCTTTCATTTAATTTTTGCATGCCTATAGCTTTTTACTTATTGCTTTTGTAGTATTATTTTATTCAGCCTACTTCTTGAATAATTTATATTACTTCTATTGTTTATATGCATGTAAGTTTGGTCTGAGTCTCAAAGGAGTCAATATCTCCTTCCTTTGGTTGTGTGTACTAGATGTTAGACTCTTTCTCTTGATAAGTTGTGTTTTGTTTGATTCCATGCTATAAGAGTACAATCATCATTTATCGAATATGTTCCCATATATGAGGTCTTTAAGTTATTGAAAATCATTTTTATCTTTTCAATTATATGACTATTTTGCATGGAATGTGTTGTTTGATATGTTTATTGCATGCTATTAGGTAAGACATGAGCCATTGAGGCACATTATCAGTAGTGTGTTTATCAAAATTTGTTCTTCCTTATTACTAGTTGTTTTTGTTGTGTGTTGAATTGAGCATGTTCTTTTTTAGTATCATTTTATTTTTTGTTTAATTTATGTTTATGAGACATTCTTGGCCGAACAGTTATAGAGCTCATGAAAAGATTCCATGAGTTGGCATCTCCACATCTCATCTAGGCCTCAGTTATCTATTTGAGTCAAAAGAATAATTGACCTTCGTGCACTTGTTTCTATGTATGGAATTCTCATTAAATATTTACCTAATGATGTAGGGAACACAAGTAACTCTCAAGCTACCTTCAAGGATCCTATAAGCTTTAATGTCAATATCACCATTGGTGACAAAAGGTGGTAAATGTTATGTTAGATCTAGGTGTAAGTGTTAATTTATTCCCTTATTCATTATACTTGAAATTAGGAGTGGGGGAGTTGAAACCCATAACCATGCCCCTACAATTAGCTACTAAATATCTAATATATCCAAAGGGCATGGTAAATGACTTAATGGTACAAGTAGATAATCTTGTCATACCTATAGATTTTGTAACTTTAGATTGGTAAGAGACCCTAAAACTGTACATGGAACATAATATCCTTCTTGGTAGGCCATTTGTGGCCCCAACCAAGAAAATTATTGATATCCATAATGAGAGTCTATCAATGACAATCTTAGGAGAGTTTGTACATTTTCAAGTACATTCAGACTCAAACTCAATGATGAGGGGAACATTGAGTAAATTAAACTCCAAATCATAGTCCTCCCAAACGACATTTTGCTAAGATGTTAAACTAAGCTCTAAGGTAACTTATAAAAAAAATTATTTTGTTTTGGTTTAATAAAAAAAATATTTGTTTGAATTGAGTCGTGGCATGATTTATTTGAGCCATGGCATAGGGCTTTCAGATGAAATTTTGAGTTGGAGAAATTTATTTCGTGCCATGGCATTATTTTTCTATACATCATGACACATAAGTTTAGGATCATGTATATTGGGAAATGAATTCTTGACAAGTTTCCTTGTTTACTATAAATACTTGAAAGTAGCTCAACTGCCTCCGAATCAGACATTAATGATTGATTTTTCAAATCATTTGAGAGTTCATTCATGCTCCTTGTTCCTCTTTAAGCAAATTATCAAGGGATTGGCAACCTTTGTGGCATTGTTTAGCATCCAAGCATTTATGGTGAGTAATATCGATACTTGTTAGGGTGTTTTTATGCTAGACTTATCAAGGAAACAACACCTTCTTATGGCGCCTTTCTCATAAAATTAATGGTGAGCAATATTCATTGATTTGTGGAGAAACCATTTGCTATATAATCTCAAAACGAGCTAGGTCCTATCCCTTTGGTTAATATTAATGATTATATGGAAAATGTGGATTATGATGACATAATACAAGCCTTAACTGTGGAGGTGTAGAATAAGATATTATCAATGGAAGACACAAATCATTTGATGCTAAATACTTAACAAAGATCTCTTCTATTTTGTAGTATTACTATATGCCATTAAAATATAGAATTTAACACATCCAAAATATAGCCTAGGGTTTGGAATTGTCCTAAACTAGCTAAATTTCATAAGAGTCAACATTATAATGCTCATAAAACTAAATAGAAGAATAGTAGAAAGCTTATGAAGATCTTCAAAATCTCTTCTCAAAGTTGCCCAAGATGTGCTCTTTGATCTCTCTTGTTTGTTGCATCAATTATTGTATTGATTTTATTAATTCTAACAACATTGATCAGGTTTTAATTTTTTTATACATTAGTTTTATTTCTTTTCTATAATTTTATTTATTTTTAGTTTTGCTATTTTTTGTTGATTCTTGTGTTTCTTATCTCTAGTTGAGAGACCTTTAGAGGTAATTTTCATGTGAATTTTTTTCACTTAGGCCTTTTCTCTTTTATTTCATATTTATTTTGGATGCACATTTTTTATATACAATAATGCCTATTATTCAAATTAAAAGAATGTTATAAAAAATGCTTAGAACTTAGTAATTTTCAAAAAGAAGTTTGCATTACATGTTTGAAATGTCCAAAGGAAAATATCCACACTATTGTTTAGGTATTGACTTCAATTTGTTTTTTTAATCACTTTTTCTATTTTTCTTACTAAATAATAACCTCAAAAATATTTTATGCACATTACTAAGCTTTGTGATAAGATAGATGCTCAACGTATATAACCTATAGAATTTTCATGTCTAAGTGCATATTTTTATGATCTCACACATTTTTTGTGAGTGTGTGGAGAGAATTGAGAAAAAAATCTAATGAAGATTCATTGATATTTTGAATTGGTTAGTTGATGTTTAGAATATCATTTAGTGGTTTGTGGAATCAATTGGTTGAAAAGCTAAATGAAAACATTAGTTAAAAAAATGAGATATTTTTTAATTATTTAATCTTTTCTTTGTATTATTTTTTGCATCATAAAAAAAGAGAGGAAATAAAATAAAATAAAAGAATAAAAATATATTCTTCAATTTAATAAAGTTTATATTCCTTATCTTGGAAGATAAAAAGTTTTCATTGATTCTTAATTTGTAGGAAGTAATTTTTCTCATCAAGCTCTATTTATATTGTATTCTCGTATAAAATAAATGAAATCCTAAAGCTAGTTTTTGATAAGAAAGATTGAATTTTAAGCAATCAATTTTCCTTAATTTAGACCAATTTATGTTTGTTTGTTTGTCCTAAAATAAATACCTATCTCTTGAGTGCCTCCATGTTTTTCAACTCCATGAGTGAAATCCCTAGCCCTAAAAATAATTTATCCTTAAAGATATAGAGTTGAGGCTTTTATATGAACAAATTATCTAGGCTCTATGTATTATGGCTTGTGGTAAGAAGGCTTTGACTTAGTTCACACACAAAAGTTTGGAAGTTATCAATGGAATAATCTACATAGCATCTATGATCTTGAGCCAATATTTTTTTTTTGAAATACTTAGGTGATTTCTAGATTTTTCTATAAATAACATTATCCTAAGATTAATCATGTTAACAAAGTAGGGTCAAATTTCTTTATCTTGGACCCAAACATCATTACTAGCTTCTTCTTCTTTTTTTTTATCTTTTTTACAATGTTTAGCTCATTCTAATATTTATTATCGTCTTGTCCTCTTATTATTATATATTTTTTTTGTTTAATTTTCTTACATATATAGGGTACATATTGTAGTAGGGACTATTTTTCATATGTTATGTATTTATCAATTATAGCACACTTTAGATACCTAAAGTCATGTTTCCATAATCTATCATCTTTTTTATGATACTCTACTTTTTTTAATGATATTGCATGGCCAATTTGTTTGGTTCAAAAGGTAAGGAGAGTACAAATAATTGCTTCATGTAGGCTCAAATCGGTTGACTAAAGGGAATGTTCTTATATGAACAAAAACATTAAAGGTAGGGCGATTTGGTTAAGAAGGTTAATCATAATGTCTTAATCACTTTTTAGAAAATACTCAATCAACATTCACTTTGATAAAACTAAGAAAACGTTATAGCAACTTAAATATGCTAATTGGAATTTTTTTATGTGAGAGTTGGCGATATTCATGAGCAAAATATATAATTATAATTTTAGGTGTTCCTTAGAAGAAAAACCTAAGAAACTATCGAGCCTTAACAATTACATCTTAGGTATTTCTTTTTTCTCGTTCATGTCAGATTGCATATTAGATACATAGGAACAACATGAAAATAATCTACTTGATTGATCGAGTATTGACCACATCGATCGAGCTATACTACCTGCTGAATTATTTACTTATATAACTTGATCGATCAAGGGACTAATACTAGATTGATTGAGATTAATGACTAGATCGATCTAATTTTTTGAGAATTAATTAATTGATACCTTAGATCGATTGAGAGGACATTGGATCGATCGAACTATGTACTCGATCTATCAAGCACTTGATTGGATCGATTGAGTGGGCACACCTTGATTTTAAAACCTATTTTTAATTTGAATTATATTGTCCTTTTACTATATTATTCTTATTACGTAATTAGTTGATTTTATAGACAAGATGGAAATTTTACTTTAACCTAAAGTGCTTTAAAATATTCTATAAATATACACCTAAGCACACAATTGAAATCAACCACACAAGAGCTTAATTTTGCTTACTCTCTTCATATTTTATTCTCTCTCTTGTCTTGCTAAAAATTTTCAAATCAGCTTTTTTGTTAAGTTAATTTATCAAACATTTGTGATTGTGTTTGATGGAATAACATGCCTACAAAATAATTGTCTTATTATGCTTTTAATGATTGTCTTAGAGTTGCTAGTTATTTTTGATTTATCTGATATATTATTTAAATCAACTAGATAGGGGTGTTCATTATTGAATCTACTCTAGGATACACACTTTCACTTGTATACACAATTGAACTTGTATTTATGTGCTAACTTTTCGAGTGACAATGGTATGAGTTCAATTAACTCGTATGACTCAAGTTTGTCAGAACATTAGTCTGAATTCAAACACCTTTCTTGTAGAGACTATTATAAAAGAAGTGGCTTCTAAGTAAATTATTTGAGGGCATTACCTTGGTAGGTAGTTTGTGATAGGTCCTAATTAGAGAAGAACAAAAGTATTGTAAGAAAGGTGGTGTTTAGTTTATAATTATCTACCTTTTTCCTTCTATTTATCATGTTTAAATACATACAAAAGATGTTAACAAAATGGCAATAGCTTAACAGGCAACAAACACATAGACCCAAAAAAAAAATTTACACTTAGTATGACACACATGATATCATGCCACTTTTCATTACACTTGGATCAACATGTAGCAGCTACACTTGGCACAATATAGAACGTGGACATACATAGTTGTAGTTAATGGCTGCATAGATGTAGTAGACACATGCTTATATTATATAGAAATACTTGGGATTCTTTTTATATATCCTTGATATACATCTTAACGTAACATTACTCTCCCTTTTGGAATGAACCTTGTCCCTAAGGTTTAAGAATCGTTCCTTTATTTGCTAAGAATCCTCCCATATGGCTTCTTTTTTAGGAAAGTTTTTCCATTTAACAAGGCTTTCTTATAAGAACTTGGATCCTTTCTTTACTCAGTGTGAGTCTAAATTTGCCTCTGGTTCATGGATGAGCTCTCCATCGTCAGAAATTGGTAGCAAGTTAGAACTAGAAGCTTGATCTTCATCAATGTATTTCTTAAGCATGGACATATGGAAAACTAGATGTATATGAGAGCTTGAGGGTAATTTTAGTTTGTAAGTGACATGACCAATCCATTCTTCAACTTTATAGGGTCCATAATAGTGGCTTGCAAGTTTTTGATAGGGCCTTTTAGACATTGATTGTTAATGGTAAGGATGTAATTTTAGAAAGACAATATGTTGTCTAGAGCATATTAATCCTAAAACATAGTAAACCTAATAAAGCATGAAAAATAAAGATAGTGATGTCAACACTCCCCCACACATAATTCTTATATTGTCCTCAATATAGGCACATACATATATGTAATATAAAATAAGTAAAAATAGAATAGAAAAAAAATCTTGGTGGGTTGCCTCTCACAAAGAACTTAGTTTAACATCTTCATCTTGACGCTACCACTTTTATCATCCACCATCATCAAAGATATTGCTGTGTGTTATGTCAAACTTCTAAGCTAACACCCAATTATTTACATCCTCCTCCCCTATTTTCTTACCACTCTAGTTTCTTACCTTCTATTTCGAAGGGGAGTTCACCAACTACCTGTGGTGCTGGTCTTTCCAGAACAATGACTAGTTAGCCAATTTGAGTCTCAAGGTTTTTGATTGAAGTTTGAGTATTTTTCATGAAATCATAAATATCCTGCTAAATTTTCTAAGTGTTACCAATGATGGTATTTACTAAATCTTCAAGAGACTTACCTTGATTGGTTGGAGTGGGTTTTTGTATTGGGAATGGAAAGTGGGGTGTGATGTCGAAATCCTCTTCTAAATTCTTAACTGAATAGCTTAGGTATTAATAATCTTATGGTCCTAGATCGTACTTGTTAGAATATGGATCATTAAATAGTGCTCTAACTTTCAAATCCATCCATAGCATTAATGTGGTCCCAATTGTTTTTTTGATGTTCAAAGTATGGTGAAGGAAATTCATTTTATGAAGGGTATGATGCATCTACTTGTGTACTTTTAACCTAATATTCAACACTTAAAGAAAAATAGTTTATATAGAAATAAATAAATAAAATGAATAATAAAATAAGATAAAACTAATCTTAAACTCACAAATCGAAACAATAAACAAAATTAAAAATTAAAGTTAGAAAAAACTAGCACTAACCAAAATCCTACAAAAATGTACAAATTGTATAATCTATTTACTATGACCCACATAACCTACAAAGTGTGGAAGAAAGGTTAATTACAAAGGAAAGTTATAAGAAGTAAATCATAAAAAATTCTTTGCACTATCTTCATTCTATAAGTGTTATGGAATTTGCAGTAAATAAGAGTTATCATGCTTGCAATGTAATGTCTCCTTATGAAGCTTTGTAAGGAGGACCATGTATATCTCTAATGTGTTGGGTAGAATGTGAAGATTTCAATACAATGAGAACTGATCTTATTGAAGAAAAAACTAAAAAGATCCTCATGGTATAAGACAAACTTTGAACAACTCAAAGTCGATATAAGAGTAATGTTGATCATGGATGATGACTACTAAACTTCGAAGTAGATGACTACATTTTTCTCAAGGTTTGACCTCGAAATGGAGTAACTTGTTTTGGAATAAAAGGAAAGTTAGCACCCGACTTTGTCGGATCCTTCAGAATTATCAAGAGAATTGGTGAGGTAGCATATCCATTGGAGTTACCTCAAGAGTTGTTACAAGTTCAGGATGTTTTTCACACATCTATCTTACAAAATGATCAATGGAATCAGAATGCTATCTTGGATTGGACACAACTAACGTTACAAGAAGATGCATCATATGAAGAAGAACCTGTGGCAATAATCGATAATCAAATCAAGAGCTTAAGAAGAAAATCAATATCATTAGTGATGCAATTTGGGAGCTAGAGTAAGTAGTTTGTTCGAAATATCTCTACTTGTTTGAAGAATTATAAATTTTGAGGAAAAATTTTCTTTAAAGAGGTAAGAATGTAAAACCTTATAATTTTGGTATAAATAACTAAAAGTACCCAAAATGTAATGATAAAGGATATTTTACAATGTAGGGATGTAACAGGAAATTTCTTGTGAACAATTTGATCGAACAAGAAAAAATTGCTACAACCTTCACCACTTCACCACCACCACCTCACTACCACCTCGCCATACTACTGGTAAGCTACCTTAATCGGCTAAAAAATGGTGGCTAAACTCCCAAATCTCCACATATTTTTTCTTTCCCCTTTCTCCCACACTAATATACATATTTCCCTAACTTGTCCAGACTATTTGGCACAATTGATTCCAAATAGTAAAAGACTAAAAAGACATATGATAAGTAAAACATCACAAAAACCCATAATTCACTAAAACAAAATTTACTGAACATAAAAGGCCCATATTTAACTAAAACAAAAAAATTGATTCCTAAATGAATCATTGCATCCAATTTGATATTCCAAATCTATCCTGTGTAAGATCATGAGAATATTTGTAGGATCTTGAGAATCTTTAGAATATTTGTAAACATAACTTGGTCAGCACCTTAATCTCCATTATTACCCTTCTCTACAAAAAGATTCGTCCTCCAATCTTAGCTCTATAAGCTAGCCAATTTGGTAATCCATGGGGAATCTCTTTATGAAATATATCCTCAAAGTCTTGTAATGAAGACACAATAACACTAGGAAAATATGAATTAAGATCGTTGATAGAAAGATAAAAATTCTTGTACATAAGTACAAGTAGTTCTTCACTTGCCATCATTGCACTCTTAATCTCATTTTTTTCAGCCAATGCACTCATTCTTTTATTTTTCTCTCATTTTTGCTCACTTTTCTCTCCTTTGTGCTAACTTTTCTCTCTTTTGTTCTCACTTTTCTCTCTTTTGTACTCATTTTTCTCTCCTTTTTGTTCCTCATCTCCTTCATTCGTAGGATGTATATTCTAGGCTTTCCTTATGACAAGTAAATCTCCTTGCATAGGTTATTCCACTTTAACATCATAACAATCCTCCAGTAGTGGTATCTCATTTTCACTTGAACTATCACTTTCAATTTCTCTATTTGTTTGTACATCCATAACCTTTTTGTCCCATTTATAACTTGCTCTCTCATCCACTTTGGAATTAGCTTCTTCTTCATTGAAATCATGTCTTCTATGCCTATGTCTTCTTTTATGTAATTTAGAACTGGGAGAGGATTCTAAATCATCCAACCTTGTATTCAAGCTCTTAAATTGGTCATTAAAAGTCTTGAGGAAGAATTTCAATTCGATCTCTTGTGGTTCTTCTACTTCCTTACTCATGTTTTCAATTTGTAAAATATAATGAGATAACTTAAACACTCCCTTATGTGTTTGCTTTCACTCTTTTATATATATATATCTTGCCTTTTACCACTCAAAGCTCAAGCCATCCCCCCTTTTGTGTTCTTAAAAATGTCAAGCAATTCAACGAATCTCAAGAAGCAACTAGTTTGTTGGTGATAATCTCAAAAATAAGAATTTTAAAAAACTTAAAGGCAAAGGATGATAGAAAGAAAGTCAAAAAAGGACCGTAAAGAACCAAGAAAGAATCTTTTCAAGATCTTGAAAATCTTAAAAATCAGAATTAAAAAAAAACTTACTTAAGGATAAAAAGAAAGAATATCTAAAGAGGACTCTAACGAAAGAATCTTGACCAAAATATGATTCCTTTTTTATTTTGTTTTTATAAATTAGACTTGGATAGCAAGTTTTATGATTCTCTAGAAAAAGAAATATGGAAACTATAATAAAATAATGGAAAACTGATTTCAACAAGAACAAGAAAACAAGAATTAGATTCTTGAGTAATTTGCTACTTTGTTCTCCTTTTCTTCTTCTTTTTTTTACTTTTTTACTTTTTTTACTCCTATTTTTGTCATGAATAAAACATTTACAAAAACAAATTTGCAATCGTAATGAACAAAAATTGAAAACAATGCAAAAAGATGCGAGAAACCTTTAACCCCTCGATAAGTGGTGTAAATGATGGAATTTAGTATCAAAAACTTCAAGTAATGGAGGCCAAGCCCTATTTTATTTATAGGAACTTCGATATGATACATTAAAATAGTCGTTTTGATACCTGAGTCAAAAGTTATGGTTGTTTAAAGTTACAACTCCGATTTATCAAATTTGTTTTGAAACTTTGAACAACACCTCTCTTTTTTTTTTGAAGAACAAAGATGGATTCAACATAGAAATAAAGAACAAGAAAAAGATTGGTAGAATTCAAAGATAACTACAAAACAAAATCCAAAGATGAAAACAACCAAAATAGAATTGTAAGAAATCTAAATGACTTGGAGGACGGTTTTTTTTTTGTTTTTTCATGTGAATCAAGAAAATGTAGAAAAGGGACTGAAACAAGAACAAGATGAAATATTTTCTTTTTATTCAAGAACTCAAAAAAACAAAAATGATATAGGTAGATAGATAACTTATTTTCAGCAATCAAAGCTCTGATACCAAATGATGATGACCCTCTAGGCAAACAACCTTATAAACCTACAAACTCAAAGGAATAGGAATGATTAATTTTCTAAGAACATGTTTAAGATGATCAAATTATAACCCTAAGAAAAAAAGTCCTTAAAACCCTAGCCTTGAGACACCAAAAAGGATGATCACATCCTTTGATAAGTCCAATTCAAGCAGTCAATCAAGAACATAAGAAGCTAAAGCAAAAGCTTTCTGAAATAAACTTTTATTAATTATAGAAATTCCACCTCCATTACATGGTTGCGGTTTTCTTTTATAAGTAACAAAACCCTAGAAAACATTTACCGTAAAGAAAATCCTAGGTGCCAATTTAAGCGTAGAGAACCCTAGGTGCAAGTTCAACCCTAGTGCATCTATTTAGTTATGGATTGAGCATAATCCATCCTTAAAGAATAAAAGACTAAAAAGACGTATGATAAGTAAGACATAAAAAATCCCACAATTCACTAAAGCGAAATTGCTAAACATAAGAGGCCCATAATTAACTAAAACAAAGAAATTGCTTCCTAAATTAATTCTTGCATCCAATTTGATATTCCAAATCTATCACTTGTGTAGGATCTTGAGAATCTTTAGAATATTTGTAAGCATCAACTTGGTTAGCACCTCAATCTCCCTTATAAAGTTGAGAACTTAAGACTATTTTTAAATTATGAAAGTAATTTAGAACTTAAGACTATTTTTAAATTATGAAAGTAATTTAGAACTTAAGACTATTTTTAAATTATGAAAGTAATTTAGAACTTAATTTACATTCATGATATGCTTAATAAAATTGTAGGCTCGTGGGGGAAAAATTCCCATAATCACATATCTCTTATAAGCCTTTAGCAAATTACTTTATTTCTTTACATTATTTTCGCAAAGGCAATTCAAAATCACCATTTTCTAACTTATTAACTCATTAACGAAATAATAATGAGTTGATTAGTGTTATTTAATACATATATGTGTACGAAAATTCCCATATATTTACAATGAAATAATTTCCTCAATGTATTTTATGTATTTAGTTTGTGTTATAAATGAGATGAAGGTCAAATTGAGCAAAAGGAAACAAAATAATGTCTTAAGAGTAGAAATAGGGGACTCAATCAATTGATCTTCGATCGAGATCAAGTGAGTACTCTCAAGATGAATTTATTAATTAGGCACTTGATCCATCGACCGTACATGGAAAGAAAGAAAAAGATTGATCGATCGATTGAGAAGGGTATCAATCAATCAAGATATGGTAGATCGATCAAGTTCTCTATGGTTGGAAATTAAAATTAGTTGATAGATTGATCAAGCAATCCAATAAGCATGAAATTAAATGATTTTTCATTTCCAACTTCTATTCCTAGCCATTGGATCAGTATTAATTAGCCCTAATATAATCAATATTGAAATACACAATATAAACTACAAAATGACTCGTTAATCACACACAAATGCATCAAGGAAGAAGAGAGATAAAGTGCACATCTAAGGTGAACATTTGAAGGAGATTGAGAAGAAAGGATTCAAGATTGGAGAGTGAGGTTGCTTCGGCTTTGTCATCTATAAATCCTAATTTTTTGTTATTATTTATTCTATTCTTAAGTTTCTATGAATATAATATTGATTCATTTAGAATCAATGTCTACCTAAACTTCTAATATGGTTCTAGGAAATTCTAAGCCCGAGGCTAGGATTTAATCAATTTAATATTATGAACAATATAAATATTAATTCTTGATTCTTGATGTGTATGATTCTAAGTTTCTATGCCATGACTATGCATAAATGAATTTGGACATTCAATTAGTTTTTTGCATGAATATGTTTATATCTAGTCTTGCTAAGATGTTAGTTTGTAAACGTTAATATAATTATTTGAAGTAGTGCTTGTGAATACCTTCGCTTAAGGTTAAAAGTTGTTTTAATTTTGTCTAGCTTAGTTATCACTTTTTTAGATCTTAATGCAATGAATGAATTGAATCTTGTAAGGGTTAATCTAGGTTGTTCATGATTTAGGTTGATTTTTGATAGTATTCTAAATTAGCTACAAATTAAAAAAAGGTGGGAAGTCTTAAGTGACCTAGAATTCTAAAGCAAAAGAGAAGAACTCAAGAATAGTTTGAAGTGACGAAAGTAATTGAGAACTTCAAAAATTAATTTAAATTCACGATATGGTCTATAAAGTTGTAGGCTAGTGGTGACAATAATCCCGTAATCACAAATCACATATAATATTTTGTCAACTTATTTTTTTACTTTATGTAATTTTTCTCAAAACAATTCAAAAGGCCAAAACTATTTCCAATTAACACACTAATAAACTAATAAGTAATAGTAAAAATTGACACCAATCTTCATTGGTATGACAACCCTAGTTCTTAAAATTACTTATACCTTGTACATGATTTTGTATACATGCATGCTCTAAATCATGTCAATAGTAGTGGAAATTGTCACCAATTCTAGTGGGTATGAGAACCCTAGTTTTTAAAATTACGTATCAGTTATACATGATAAAGTATACTTGTATGTTCTCATTTGTGTCAAGTTCTTGGTGTCGTTACCAAGAATTGACGTCATAATGCTGCCACTAATTTTTAGTTTTAGTTTTGATTTATCCCTTTTCAATTTTAAATTTTCAAATTTAGTTTACAAACTATTTTAAGTTCTCAAATCTCATTACACTTATAAATGCCACAAGGACATTCATAAAACTTGGGATCAAAAGGATCATGAGACCTATTTCATAAATATTATTTTATACGCACTTTTAGATATCCATTATGCATATTTTATTATTATAATGAGATAAAATTGTTTATTTTTTATTTATTGGAAAAATATTAATTTTATGGTTTTTTTTGCAATTTTTTGTGATTTTTATGGAATTTTTTTATGATTGTTATTCAATAGGTGGATTAAATTAGAAAGAAAATTGATGTATTTAGCAAACCATCACAGCTTATTCCCATCGCAACTTATCCCTACCGTAGCTTATTTCCATTGCAACTTACCCTATCCTTTTGACATATGGTACACTCTAATTCTATCTCCACTAGAACACTTGTAATCATGTTTACATCTAGATTCAATTTTTATCTTTTATAAATACAAGACAACACCTCACAAAATAAGGGAGTAATAAAATTAATAAAATGATTATAAAAATTGCAACAAGGAGCAAAGGAGATAAAAGAGCACATCTAGGGTAACTTTTGAAGGATATTTTGAAGATCATCATAAGCTTTTCTACTCTTCTCCTATTTAGTTTTCCTATGATTATAATGTTGATTCTGATGGAATTTAGCTAATCTCATAATATGATTGATGACAATTCCAACCCATAGACTACGATTTAAATGTCATGACTATACATGTTAGGAATTAGGGTGATCAACTAATTTATTGCATGATTATGATTATATCTAGTCTAAGATGTTGGCTTGTAATCAGTAATAATCTTATTCAAAGTGATAACTTGTGGCTGCTATCACAAATAGGGTTGAATACCTTCATTAAAGATTAAACAATTATCCTAATATTGCATGGTTTAGTTATCATCTCTTTAGATCATAATATAATGAATGAATTAAATCTAGTAATCATACCTCTAGGTTGTTTAAGATTTAGGTTGGTTAATAAGTGAGCCTTTAATCAATTATATGGTAAGTGAAGATGGGAAATCTTAAGTAGGCCTATATTTTTAAAGCAAAATTTAAGAATTCAAGAGTAATTTTATGTTATGAAAATAATTTAGAACTTAAGAAATTAATTTACATTCATCATATTGTTAATTAAATTTTATAGGAAAGTGGTGAATATAGTCCTATAATTAAATTATAGGATAGTAGTGAAGATAGTCACATAATTACATAATTTGTGTTATTTTTCTCAAAAACAATTCAAAACCCTCAATTTCTCTTTTTAATTAATTTACTAACAAATTAGTAATTAAGGGTAGATATTGTTACCAATTCTCATGGGTATGACAACCCTAGTTCTTGAAGTTACTTTTCACTCGTACATGATCACATATATTTGCCTGTTGTAAATCGTGTTACGTTTTAGTGTTGTTGTGAGGAATTGATTTAATAATTCTTCAAACAATTGCTAGTTTTTATTTATTTATTTATATCTTCCACAAATTTATTTTTCTTTATTTTTTTATATTCATTTATTTCTTTAATTTAATATTATTAGTTTTATTTTTCAGTTTAGATTTTTCTTTTATTTTTTTATTTTTATTTTTAACTTAATTTTTTAATTTTTCATATTTTGTTTATTTTTTAATGTTTAGGTCTAGGATTAAATTTATTTTATTTATTTTTATTTTTATATGTACTAATTCTCTTGAAATGTTGAATGTAAGGAAAAAGGTACACACATAAATGCAACATACCCTACATATAATGGATTTCTTACAACATACTTTTAAGCATTAACAAGACAATGGGTGCGATGCTAATTCCTTGGGTGGATTTGAAAGCAAAAGACCTAGGTGTGATCCATATTCTAACATGTATAATGTAGGATGATGGGAATATCAATACCCAAGCTATTCATATAGAAATTCAATAGTTGATTTCAATATGACACCAAGCTTTCTATTCTCAATACAACAACCTACTCCAACCACTCAAGATATGTTTCTTGAGGACTTTATAAATTCTTTAGTTTTTCAAACCTCTAATATCAATAGGAATAGGAAAATATAAGGAGAAATCATGAGATATAAGTTAACCAAGCAATTGCATATGTGGATAGAATGTTAGCATGGGCAATTAATGGCGTCCCTCTTAAACAGTTGCTAACTCTAGGGATACCACCAATTCCATTGCTTTGGAAAGTAGTAAGATACTAAGGGAGCCTTATAAAGTCCCTAAGAACTATATATCCAAATAAGGGATTAGTGAAGAGAAAAATTCCATCACTCTCCAATAATTCAATGTAGCACCAACGGTAGTATCCAAACATTCATTTTTTACTCATGACCCTACTTTATCTTTTTCCAATAAGTTTGATAATTCAATGAAGTAAAATCATGAAAAATAAATTTTGGAGACATTTCCTAAAGTGCAAATCCATATACTTTTTTTGGAAAAGGAGGTTCCTTGGTTTGAAAAGTACATTAAGTAACCTTTTCTTACTATAGACAAGCTTAAGAATAACAAAGAGATAGGTGTGTAGGAGAATGTATCTATCATGCTTCAAAGGAGACTATCGCCAAGGTGGAAGGATGTAAATAATGAACTGCTAGCTTGGAAGTTTGATGTCATATACTTCTATATCTTTGATGATGGTAGATTATAAAAGTTGGATAAGTCTAGTCGAAGACATTAAAATATGTGTTTTTTGGGAAGAAATCCACCATATTTGTTTTCTACTCCCCTTTTACTTATTTTTATCTAATATGTATGCATGTACTTACATTGAGGAAAATGTAAGAATTAAGTATGGGAGAGTGTTAACATGTCACTATATTTATTTTTGTTTTTATGCTTTCTTAGGTTTAGCATATTTTAAGATTAGTGTGCTCTAGGTACTAGTTAGGATTTATATATAGGTTTGGAAACAATCACATGTTCTCAATTTGTTTTTCTGCATCTTAGGTAAACAATGCTATGTTAAAAAAGGTAATAAATATTGATAGAATCTTGACCTTTTTTCCTAGGTGAAGGTAACGTTATGATAATTTGGCTCAAAACTTGTATGCACAATAGCTAAATCGATGTTAAAATATTATGACTTCCTTGAAACCTTGCTATGATTTTAATGAATAAGAATAGATTGCTAGAAATTTTGTTTAAATTTATTTTTCATGGTGACTACTAAATGTATTTTTTTTAAATGATTAAGGCAATATGAGTAACCTCTTTGGCTAAATTGTTCTACCCTTAATAATATTGTCAAAAAGGACAACCCTTTTAAAGAACTAATTTGAGCATACCTGAGCCTATTCTATACTTTTTGAACCAAACATATTGGCCATGCTCTATAGTTCAAGAACAAGTAGAGTTGCACAAAAAGAGAATATATTATGTGGAAATGCTAGAATAATATTTAAAAGTGTCAATTGTGCTATAATTGATTAAAAGCCCAATATATAGAAAATAACCCTTGATACAATATGTAGCCCAAATATAAAAAATAAATAATAACAAGGGAGCAAGCCAAAAATATTTACGAAAAGGGACTATTAATTAAAGAGAATGGAAAAAAGAAGAAGAAAGGAAGCCAATAATGATTATTGGGTCCAAAACAAAAAACAATTTACCAACTTTGTTGATGTAATTAGTCATAGGATGATATTATTTACATGTTTTCTCCTCTTATTTCATGAACTCTTGAACTTTTGTTTCTTCTTTTTCCTTTCATTTTATGGAACCAATAAGGTTAGATATATTATAACCAAATGAAATACCCTTTGATTTAATGCTTTTGAAGAGTGGAGATATCATTTTAAAGAAAATCATATAGTGTTAAATTTAACTCTAAAAAGAATAGTGATGTTTTATAGGGAGATAATATATATTCTAACTTGTTTATGTTACGTGATTCGACTATTTTTAATCTATGCTACATCACACACACACTTTGAGCATGGTTATTGTACAGTAGCTATAGCAAAGGGATGACTAGGGACAATATATATTATTTACTATAATTTGAAACCATAATATTGTTAAGCTCTTGAGATAAAATGTGAGAAAGCTTATTCTTTCAATTATCGAGGTTGACTTCTTGAGGATTAATTAGTAAAAAGCATGTGTGGGAGAGTTTGATAAGTGCTATTTTATACATATTTTTATATATTAATTCTTCAAAATTTATATATATTTTATTATTAAAACTAGTTAAAATTGTTTATTTTGAATTCATTGGAGAAATATTAATTTTATGGAGTTTATGGGATTTTTATTTGATAGGTGAATTAACTTAGAAACAAGTGGATGTATTTAACAAACCATCATAGCTTATCCTAATATTTTGACATATAGTGTGCATTAATTCTATCTCTACTAGAATGCCAGCAATCTTGTTTATATCTGGATTCATATTTTAACTCTTATAAATGCAAAGCAACATCTCACAAAATAAGGGAGTATCTAAATTAACAAAATCAATATAAAAATTACAACATGTAAGGGAGATAAAAGAGCACATTTAGGGAAATATTAGGAGGAGTTTTTGAAGATCTTCATAAGATTTTATACTCTTGTTCTATTTAGTTTTCCTATGATTATAATGTTAAATCTTATGTAATCTAGCTAATTTAATAATGTGATTATGGACAATTCTAAGCCTTAGATTATGATTTAATTAAATTTAATTCCATGAATAATTTCAGTTTCAATTCTTGATTCTTTATGTGTTCAATTCTATATTTAAATGTCATGACTTTGAATGTTATGGATTAGGGTGACCAACTAATTTATTGCATGAATATGTTTATATCTATTCTAAGAAGTTAATATGTAATCGCTAATATTCTTATTCAAATTGGTACCATTGGTTTCGCAAGTAGGGTTGAATACATTTATTAAAAGGTAAAATGATTTTTTTAATACTTCATAGTTTAGTTATCATATTTTTAGATCTTAATGCAATAAATGAATAAATCTAGTAAGCATACCTCTAGGTTGTTTAGGATTTAGATTGGTTAATAGGAAGACTTTTAATTAAATAAATTGTAAGAAAACATTCAAAATCTTAATTAAACTTAGATTTTCAAAGCTAAAGTTAAGAATTCAATAATTGTTTTAAATTATGAAATAATTTGCAACTTATGAAATTAATTTACATTGATGATAGGGTTAATTAAATTGTAGGATAGTCCCATAATCACATATCTCATAGAATCCTTTTACAACTTATTTTACTACTTTATGTTATTTTTCTCAAAAGAAATTCAAAGCCCCTAATTTTTAATTTCTATTAATTCATTAACAAACTAGATATAGCTACTAATCCTTGTTGGTACGACAACCCCAGTTCTTAAAATTAGTTACCACTTGTACATGATCATGTATACTTTCATATACTAAATCGTGTCAAGTTTTTGGCTCATTGAAAGAGAGAACAATTATTCTTCAAGTGGCTCAAAAATTGAATAAGAGACCACGGTAATTATTGATCCACCACAAAAGGAGATAGTAACACCTAACTTGGAGTAGCAACCCTTATGCATAATATATACTAACTAGGAGGTAGCTTTTGAATTTAAGTCTAGACTAATCCATTTGTTACTTATTTTTAGGGGTTTAGCTGGAGAGGACTTAAACAAACACTTGAAGGAATTACATTTCATTTGCTCTAGCATGACACCATTAGAGATTATAGAAGAACAAGTCAAACATAGAGCTTTTCCTTTCACTTTGTTTGATAGTGCTAAGGAATGGCTATACTATCTACCCATCTCATCCATTACCACTTAGAATGAGCTGAAGAAGTAGTCTCTTGAGAGGTATATCCTAGCTTCTAGAGCCACCAAAATAACAAAACAAATTTTTGGAATTATCCAATCCAATGGGGGAAGAATCTATGCATATGTAGAGAGGTTTAAAAATTTATGTGCTAGTGCCCACACCACCAAATAATTGAGCAACTACTACTCCAATATTTCTATGAACTATAAGCGCCTTCAGAGAGGAATATTATTTTTTTATATGTCGGGCAACATATTGTGTTAGGGATTGTTTTCTATATATTAGGAATTTAATCAATTATAGCACAATTGACACTCTTAAATCGTGTTCTAGTATTTTATAGAATCTATCTCTTTTTATGAATTCCATTTGTTCTTGAACTATAGGCATTGATGCATAAAATTGTCTCATACAAATTTTGTATGATTTACAAAATAGCTCACAAGGGCACCAATCACTTATAGAAAATGATAATTATACTTTCAAAGTTTCTCTAAAGAGCAATCATGAGGTTTTTAAATTATTTAACAAATTTTTAAAAATGAAATTAATATCCTAAACATCCTGCCATGATTGTTTTGGTTGAGTTCTACTGACCTGAAACTAAGGATTTCAATAAACATTTAAGCAATTAAATATTTATAAGGCAATGTAGAATTTATGTGATATATTAGTTAGTCATGTTTTCTCAATATTAAGTAAATTATTAAATATATGAATTAATATTATTGATTATCTCTTTTTAATAAGAAAATATCTTAAGGTAGGGATCAAAATTCTTTTGTTAATAACAAACTAATTAACATCCTCCGGTTGGGATAACCAATTCATTAGTTATTAAATTTTTATTTATTTCTAAGTAACTAATAAACCATCTAGTTACCGCCTAAGGTCGGACATGTAAGTTAGACATTAATTAAAGGTGTCAAAGTTGGTTTTATGATTTAAGTATTTGAAAATAATTTTTGGATTTTAAAACTATTATGAAGGATATGTCATCAATATATCTTCAATAATAATTCTTATAAAAATCCTACAAATAGAGCATGCCTCAAAATAGATTTAGACTACAATTATCTAATATCTATTAGTATTACTCTATATCAGAGTGAGATAATTTAAATCCTACATCTAACTCTTTTTTTGTTATGAAAAATAATTTTTCAATATATTTTTCATTTGAATACTTTTTTTAATCTTGATGCGGAAATAAAAATTTATTCATTTCATAAAAATATTTAATCTACTTTAATATTTTACAATGTAACAACATTACTAATATTCCATATTATTTATAGCCAGACATGCATAGTTTAATAAATGATCAATAAATTAGACATACAAATTAGGCATAAAGCATGTAAAACAACACTTCGAAAATATCTAAAAATATATATTTAATTGTAGATCATTAGATTTCTTTCATAATTTCTTTTGTTCTGAAAAACCTCCAAACAGAATTACTACATTATTTATTGAATTGAAACTAAAAAATATTACATAAACTAAATTTGTTCAACTCTCAATTGAGAGAAGAACTTTAAACTAATAAAAGAAAAGCTTAAGAATCTAAGAAATGTAAATGATTAAGAAATAAGGGATAAAAATAAGGGATCATTTTTACAATAGAAATAAGGTCCTTCTTATAGAGTGAGGAAAGGAGGAAAATATAGAACTTTCAGCTTTGTGCCACATCATACAACTTTTCTATGCCACGGCATACACATCTCGTACACGGTTGGGAAAAAATCCACTATAGTCGTGACACGGAATACAATCTTTTCATGATGTAACTTGTTTCATATATGGGACATGTTTGATTCTTTCATTTCGCATTATGATGTGGCATACAAAATATTCATGTTGTAGCCTGCTTGAATCTACATCACTTGGAACCCTTGTTTCTTGTAAAATCTTCTTTCAAATTTTGAATTATATGTAATGCTTTATATGTGTTATATTTTGAAGCTCAAATATTTTAATGAAGTGCTTCAAGTAAACTTTTTCAAGTTAAATCTTTTAAATACAAAACATTTCTAAAAAAATAACAAAATATATATGTGATTTCAAATAATAGATATAGTTAAAATGATAGTAAAAATAAGGAAATTCAAATCTATATAATCATTTAATATGTATAAAATCATGACATATTAAGTGATTTTGAGCACTTATCAAGCATGGCCAATGTGTTTAGTTCAAAAGGTATATATTGGGTACAAACAAGTGGCTCATGTTGGATTGAATTGGTTCTCTAAAAGGGTTCTCCTTTAAATGAAATCAATATTAAGGGTATGACAATTTAGCCAAAGAGGCTACTCCTATTTTCTTAATCATTTTTCAAAAAATAAATTTAGTATTCACCTTGATAAACTTAAAGAAATGTTTAGCAACCTATTCTTATTCATTAAAATCTTCAGAGAGTGTCAAGGAATTTACAATATTTTTCACAATTTCATGCATATAAAATAAGTGCCATGGTGTGCTAAGATCCTTAAGGAAATTTTCACTACTAAATGCAAGTTGGAAGGTAACGAGGTAGTTAGTTTAGGAGAGACTATCTCAGCTATACTATAAATAAAATTTCCTCCTAAGTGTAAGAATCCCAACAATTTTATCATTCCATGCTCTTTAGGAACCACTTGATTTGAGAGAGCCATGTTATATCTTAAAGCATCCATTAATGCTATGCCTTATTCTATATATGCTTCACTTAAGAATTGTCCTCTCAAGAACACTATTTTGATTATACTTTTAGCTTACAAGTCCAATGAATATCTTAAGGGTGTCTTAGAGGATGTGTTGGCACAAGTCAATGAGATACTATTTACCACTAATTTTCATGTTCTTCTTATAGGAGTTAAGACTACCAGTAACTCTACCCATTTCTATTGGGTAGATCATTTACGCAAACTGCTCGCACTAAAATTTATGTCCACAATGGGATATTGACAATGGATTTCGATGGTGAGTCTCTACACTTTAGTAGCTTTGAAGTAATGAAGTATTCAAATGATAATAATTCTTCCATTTTATTGAAAATGTGGACTCTTGTGTGGAATAGGTATTTAGCTTGAACAGGGAGACATCTTTCAAGTAGCCTTGATAGATAGCTTAGATTTTGAAAATCCTAGAAGACTTACTCGTATAATATAACATATTGTATATTTTTAGATCACAGTGGGATTGTTGGAATCTCTTTCAAAATGCGACAAAGGTATAATCTAAATTAACATTTTGAGGATGCTACCTATTTTTTGGCAAGTAACTATAATGGAATTAAAACCTCTCCCATCAAACTTGAAACATATATATTTAGGAGACTATGACACACTGTTGGTCATCATTGCTAGCCAATTATCCCATGAACAAGAGGAAAAGTTTCCAAGAGTTTTGAGAGATTATAATAATATTATAGGATAGACCATTATTGATCTTAAAGGTATAAGGCCCTCCATATGTATGCACCCAATATTACTCAAGGATGAATTTAAACCAATAAGAAAGGCACAACACTAGCTAAATCCTCCAATGATAGAGCCAGTAAAGAAAGAAATACTCAAATGGTTAGATATGGGGGTCATCTACCCCATCTTTGACAGAAAATTGGTAAGTCTAGTACATATGGAACCAAAGAAATATGGAATAATAGTAGTAAAAAATGATGAGAATGATTAGGTATCAACAAGATTAAAAAGGGTTTGGAAGGTATGCATGGACTATAGAAAGAGCAACAACACTAGGAAGGATAACTTCCCCTTGCCCTCCATTCATCAAATGATCAAAAGGTTAGTAGGTAACACTTTTTATAGTTTTCTTAATGGTTATTTAGGTTACAACCAAATTTTTATACTACCTAAAGATGAAGACAAAACTATGTCTAGTTGCTCCTTTCGAACCTTAAATATTTGAAGAATGCCATTCAGTCGTTGTAATTCCCCAATCACCTTTCAAAGGTGTAAGGTAAGTATATTTTTAAAATACATAAATCACATTATATATTTTTTAAGGGATGATTTCATAGTGTATTCATTTGACCAATGTTTACTTAAGCTATTAGGAGTCATGTCCTCCAAAGACATTAGAAAGTAATAAAGTGTTTAATACATTTGAAAACATGCAACTAAACATGATGAATTGTATAAGTGATAAGTAAATTAAAAACAAAGGTTGTTAAATGATGATACAAAATTTAGCTAGTTTTTTATGCTATTACTAGTTCCCCAATAATTTCCCCAATAATGGCACGAAGAACTTGATATGCCAAAACTTGGTGTTCAAATTTCATATATTATTATATAGCTTGCAAGTGCATGAATCAATTATATAAAATGGTAAGTATACTTTCAAGGTTTGTTTAAAGAGGAATCACATGGTTTTTAAATAATTCAACAAATTCATAAAGACAAAAATAAAAGCCTAAACATTCTATCAAGATTATTTGGTTTGGAAAATTATAAACTACAACAAAAAATAAATGATAGATTCAATAAAATAATTGGTAAATAAACATTTACATTCAAGGAAGAATTTATGGGATAGATTAGTTAGTTAATCATACTTGCTCAATATTAATTAGTTTATTAAATAATTGAATTAAGATTATGGATTCTCTCTCTCATAAATATAAATAGGAGATTAATTAGGTCTATTATTTGTTATTAATTAAAATCAATTAAAGCCTTTAGTCGGGTCTATTAGTTAATTTTAATTAAAACTAACTTTTAGATTTTAAAATTACTACAAAAAATATTTTGTTAATATTTTTTTCAATAATAATTCTTATAAAAATATTTGAAATTTATTTCTTTAAAGATTTGAATAATCAAATCAAAAATCAAAGAGTTGACTCTAAATCATATTTAGATAATTAAATTTTAAATATAACTCTCTTATTTATTATGAAAAATACTTCATCAATATATTTTTCCTTCACAAACTTCATTTAAAACTTTATAAAGAAATATAACTTAATTTATTTTAAAAATGTGTACCTACATTAATATTTCAAAAGCATCATAACATAACTAATATCCTATAGTATTTTAAGACAAACATGCTTAATTAAATAAGTGATCAGTAAATTAAACATACCACGTAAAACAATACATAAAGATAATTTGAAATAATACATTTAAATTATACCTATAGTGTATCCTTATGGAATCTTAGTATTATTTCTTATATGTCCCATTGTTCTTATGTCAGTGTATTGGTTTCCTGTGTACAAAACACGATGTCTGTTCTTTTGCATATTGTATCTATGTTCCTCACTATAATGTTGGTTATTGTAGATCAGTAATTCACACAACACATAGTTTGGTACACTTTGTATGCAAACATGTTCATACACACCATGGGGCTTGTTTCTATAGTGTGCACGCTAAGTGAAGTGTTGTTTTTTGGTGAGCGAGGGTATGAGCAAGCCAAGGTTTTCAGGTTTTTTTGGCTCGTTTGGGGTAGGGGTAATTATGAAAAGTGCTTAGTATTTTTTGGAATAAAAAGTGAGTGAGTTTTTAGCACCTTACCAACAAGCCTTCCACCAAGCTCACCACCATCCTTGCAATCATTCTTGGCAAGGTGGTTTTCAAGGTCACAAATCTAAGTTTTATAAATACCCTCAATCTCTTTTTACTTGATATTCAGAAAAGATGTGAAGCACTATCAAATTGACATCTCACCTTTCTATTTTTGGGTCAATAATATCTCGTGTAATGGTCGGTATTAATGATTCATGTCTATATGGAAAAAATCATGCTTGTGAGTGATAAGTATTCAAGATTATGTTTACGAGTTAGTTGTTTGTGAGCCATGTGTCAACTAATGGTGTCCTTTATGGAATGTTTTATTTTTCAATTTACACATTACTAGTCTTTGATGATCACACCACTTTGGGTGGTGCTATCTTTGGAGGAGAGCTAGGTTCGTGCATAAAATTGTGTCATTGTGGAAGCAACAAATAAGAGCAACAATAAGCACTTTGGATAGAAGCCCCCCAGCTATTAGAGGTATAGTGGTTTTATTTCTTTGGGAGTTGTAACTAATTTATTTCTTTGAGAAGTTTGTGTGGATGCATTGCTTTGAGGATTTATATGTCTCTAACAAACTATACAATCCTTTTTTTATTTTCTCTTTAGGTGAAATCGTAGGGTTTGTTTAGATAGAAAAAGGATTTAGGCAATCTTTGAATTGTTTGATCCTTTCTTGGCACCAATTTTTTTCTTATCCTTAGTCTCTCCTATTGATTTTTTATGTTATCCCTTCTTTTCATTACACCTTTTGGCTTAGCACAAATGATAAATCTCTCTTACCTTACACATCTTCAGATGAGTTTCAATTCTATTAATTTTTGAACTTATTTGTTTTGGGATTGTCTATTTTCCCTTATGTTTAAAGAAAAAGAAAATAAAATAAAAGAAAAAGAAAAAGTAGGGTATCAACCTGTTTGGAATGTGAGTGTTTAAAAATTGAAAAGTAAAAGGAAAATAACCTAAGGTTAAAGGTTTACTACTTTTGGTTGTATGCTCAATGCTTAAAGTGTATGTTTTTGTCATCTAAAGGTGTTCTTAAGATTTAAATTTCTATTTTCACTTACACAAACCTCACCCAATCATTACAAGTTTACAAAGGCCTTTTTTATTCTTCTACGTAGGCACCTACATTAGTGGAGAGAGAGGCTAAATGTGGACTTATGAAGTTTGGTATATATTGAGTCTATATTTCTATTTGGTTGGTTCACATAAACATTTCTTGATGGCTTATTGAGTAGACAAGTTTAGCGTAACACACAATGAACATGTAATCAAATATTTAGTCATATCCTTACATGAACACATCATGGATTGATGGCCATGTGGATATTTAGATTGAGTGCATTTTTATCTATAATGACCCCATAGTTCTTTGAACATTTTTAGTTTCTTCCCTCTTTTTGTATTACTTATTTTTCTACTTTCTGTGGATGCTTCTATTTTGGGTGCGTTTTGATAATAGGATACATAACATGTTTATTTCCTCACATACATGCTTTAAGAGGGAAAGAAGTGTGTCATTTGCATGGTGTCACAAAGAGTTCTCTATGTGTATGACATCATTTTTATTTTTCCTATTTATGAATTTATATTATGTTATTGTGCTTTTATGCTACTCTCTTCTTCTTTGCATCACTTTGTATGAACCATGCATAAATAGGATTGTTAGCATTAAAATATACTCGTGATTTTGAAAAGATATATTTTCTTTAAAATATAATAAAATTGTGCAAATACAATTGTTTTTATCATTTAAAGTTCATAAAATCACGATATATTAAGTTCTTTTAAGCACTCATCACAAGCCCCAATTAGCTTGTTTCTAGTCTCTTAGCAAGAAAGGTAAAAAATGAAAAAGAAAAACTAGAATAAAATTTAACTAATATAAATCATTTCTGTAGATTGACACAGTTGTATTTAGTATATGCAACAAGCTTTAAACCCATCGGTTGCCCTAGTGGACAAGTTTAAGTCTCGTGTAGGCTTTTAGATATGATACTCACAAACATCAAACTAAAAATGCAAAAATTAAAAATAAAATAAAAACAAACAAATAATAAACTAATTTTAAACAAAACAAAATGAAAAATGAAAAATAACCATGTAAAAAGAATAGCAAAACTTCTCATACTTTTAATTTTCTTTTAAGTTCACAACTAAAATCCAAAGCATGTGTTATTTTAACATTCCAAACAATCATGATTTACTATAGTAATTAGTTTGAAAATCATATTCATATTCATATAAAAATGTATCAAAAATAATATTCCTAATTTGAGTTAATGGAATATGAATTCACTTCGATTCTAACCTCGTCAGGCAAGCACTTAATAACACCGATCCTATTGGTTCAAGCACTTTTTCAAAGGTATATGAAAATAGAGTTTATCTAAAGAAATTGACTAATAAGTTCACATATATTTAAATAAGAAAAGCTAAAAGTAATACATAGTATTGATCTCATGAAGGAAATCAAATAAAAGGATTTATAAAGAAATTACATACTATCTCCACTCATCAATCAAGTTCATCAAATAAAAATGCCAAGTAATATTCCTTTAATAGATGAAGAAAATTCAATGACTTTTTCGGGATTTATTTCCAATCTTACTTTTGTAAATAGCAATTTCTCACAACTTTTGTACGATATTTGGGGTATAGTATTTAGTTTATACTATTCATTTTTCTCTTTTTCTTTTTCTTTTATCTATCTCTATTTTGTCTTTTCTTTAAAGATATTTTCTCTTTTTTTTCTTTTTTAGAAAGAAAGGACACATATACACTTTGTTCTTATTTTTGTATAATTTTGATGAGTGGCTAATCTCTTTTGTAGAAGTCATACATGAATGAAGAGAAAGGCATAAACTTTTAATTATTATTTAAGTCATTCAATTTAAGCAATAAAAATAAATATATGACACTTTATCATATGTAAAAATACTAGCAATCAATGCAAAGTCTCTATAGATCAACTAGCAATTTAAAATTGATAGAAAGAGTGGAAAAAATAATATACTCA
Source organism: Hippophae gyantsensis (assembly GCA_030763125.1). Taxonomy (NCBI): domain Eukaryota; kingdom Viridiplantae; phylum Streptophyta; class Magnoliopsida; order Rosales; family Elaeagnaceae; genus Hippophae; species Hippophae gyantsensis. Next base: position 48,206,991 of record CM061036.1, read on the forward strand.
GAATGAGAAGTTAATTTCTCAAAATATTCTCACAAGGTAGTCTTCACTATTTGATTTCTAAATATCGATTTTGCATTAATAACTATTTTAACATTTTATCATGAAATACAAATTATGACAATAACTAACTAATTATCATATTACTTTATAATATGTTTAAGAAGTTAACCTGGCAATGTAAAGACTTAGTCATTTACTTAAAATCCAATAAAAGACATGATAATTTTGCAAGAAAAAAATATGTTAAAATCAAACCTAAAGTTCCGAACCAATAAATATAAATTGAAGCACACAAAAAAATTAAAAATGTGAACTTATGTTTAATATAAAAATTTAAATTAGCTCAATTTTATAAATATGTAACTTTTTTACAACCCAAACCTAGAACTTACATTGCCTTCAATGAAATAATTGTAAATTAAATAGATAGAGTAAAGAATAGAAAAGTTACCCAATTTATGAACCTACTCAAGTATTGTTGTGGAATTGTAGGTGCATCCATAATTCCAGACAATTTAAATTTGCACAAAAAAACTATGTATTTCTCACAAGTTTCAACAAAAAATTATAAAATTTATAGTTCTAAAGAATGTTCACATGATAGGAAACAAAAATAAATAACAAAAAACAAAAATAAAATATGAAGCAAACAATTGAAATAAAAGAAATATATTACCTAAAAATGATGGATTACATCCCATCGAGTACCATCTGAACATTTTAGCAAGATGCATCATCATCATGGTGATAAGGATAACAAATCCATATAGAGTCATTGTCTTATGTGATGTATTTTCTTTCCAAATGAAGCTTCACACGATTCTCATCTACTACTCTATGTAGAAAAAATGGGTAATTATGAATGGTCCATTCCATCTTGATTTTCATTTTCTTGAAAATAATCTCAGATGAAAGTTAAATAAAAGAACTTTCATTCCAAGCAGGAAAGTCTTACAAACAAATCTCTTATCATGATAACATTTAGTACGTTCTTTAGGCCTCTCTAATAGGTTTAGCATCATCGTCAATATTGTTCATGCATACACATAGCAGGACTAATTCCTCTTATAAATACTTAAGGTGCTTCGGTAAATCATTAATTTCTAAGTTAGGTGGAATGGCTTTTTCCCCAGGTGGGGTTCTAGGTAGATGCAAACTAGATTCTCCAATTAGTTTAGTATTATCTTACAAATCATGATGCCCCTCAATGTCCTCGTCTAAATCTTCTTCTACCTTTTCAACAGTAAGAGCGATTTCCAATTTTTCCTTCATTTTATCTTACAATAAAGAGTGTTACGTACAATTCATTCCATTGAATCAACATTTAAGCATTCATCAATGACAAAGATAGAAGCAAAAGGTGAAGAGTCAAAACTTTAAAATGAACAGTCTCTCCTAAGAATGTCATTGTTAATTTACCATCTTGGATATGAATAATAATTTTGGTAGTGGCCATGAAAGGTCTACCAATAAGTATGGTATGTTCTTTGTCCAAGGTTGGATATTTATCCATGAATAGAATCACAAAATCAATAGGCATAATAAGTTTGTCAACCTACACTAGCACATCCTCAACCATTCCCTTTGGATATTTAATAGATCTATCTACAAGTTGAATAGACATGGTTTTAGGTTTGATATCTCCTAAACCTACCTATAATAAAATAGAATAAGGCATTAAATTTATACTAGCATCTAAATCTAGCATTGTTTTAGCTTTTTTCTACCCCCAAAGTTATGTTTATTATAAAACTTCTTGGACCTTTTAACTTTAGGAGTAATTGGTGCTAAAGCATAGCACTAGAAATTTCTAATACCACCACTATTTCATTAAGCTCATACCTCCTTTTCTTAAGGTTCCATTCATTGAAGAACTTAACATAGAAGGGAATATTCTTGATCACTTCAAATAAAAAGTAAATTAATATTAAATTTAGAAAGCATATTAAAAAGATCATAAAATTGCTTATCTTTTTTGCATTCCTTTAGTTAGTGTGGAAATGGAATTGATTTCTAGTTTGGTTCTATTTTTTATGAATTTTTGGAATGTTAGTTGACTCCCCAATTCTTTTCATAGAAGATATATCATTATTAGCACTTCTCTCTTCAATATGGGATACTATAATTTCACCTTCTTTATTACCTACACGAAATGGTAAATCATTAGAAATTTTAGGTAATATTTTATTGACTACCTTACCACTTCAAAGGATTGTGTCATCCTTTTATTATTCATTAACTAGTGTCTCTATTAATTTGAATAAATGCATTCAAATTATCTTCAAAAGTTGATTCATTTGATTGATGTAGTGGGTAAGGATGTTTTTCATATGGCCTTTGTGTTTGAGTTTGGGTATATGCTTAGTAATTTTTTGGTTTCCATGTAAGGCAATGATAATTATATGTATGGCAATGATACCTTTGCATATAATTGGCTTCCTCCAAGATATCCATACTAGAATCACCTGTAGTTTAACAATTAAAAGCACTTTGTCCAACTGAACTACAAAATTCACATACCCTTGATTTGACATTTTATGGGTAGTGAGGAGTTACACTTTCTTAGTCAATTCAACAAGTTGCAAGGCCATTTCATTTCCAAGGCCAACTTCATTGACTCATGCTATTCTTCCTCTAGCACTCTTTTTGTTGGGAATTAGTACCCAACATATCATAAAGCTCATAAGTTTTCTCTACAATATTTTCTCACATAGCTCCTCTTGCAACATTATCAATTGGGTACTGACACTGTTGTGTTATTCCATCATAAAAGAATTGATTGTATAATTGTATTGGAAAACTATAGTTTTGACATCAGATCAAAAGGAGCATGAATTTGTCACGAGCTTCATGGAAGGGCTCTCCATCGAATTGGAAGAGTGTTGTTACTTTTGTCCTTAAATTGGAAATATTTTGATGGGAATAGAACCTATCCATAAATTTGTTATAGATTGCTTCCCAAGTAGTTAATGAACTCAGTTGCAAAGTCATGCTCCAAGACTTGGCTCTATCCTTGAGTGTGTGAAAAAAACACCTCATCTTAAGTTGGTCTTCATCAAGTCTCTCCAATGGAATTGTCTATATAGTAGCGTTAAATTCTATAATAAAAATTTAAGGTTTTAGGGATACCATGAAATAAAGGTAACAAAGAATAATAAATATTTTTCCATTCATAATTCCTTCAGCTTCTCCTAATTGTATGCTAGAGCTAGTATTGCGAGTGATTAGCAATGCGTACAAGTTTATCATTTTTTTTATATCCAGCATCACTTATGTCTACTTCAACATAAGTTATTTTTCCTCTTAAAGATGAATACCCATCTTTCTTGAAACATAGTTTGAACTTGTAAATGTTCACAATAAAAAGTACGAGTTTCTTTCTCAAATATCTCTTTACTCTTCGCACATTAATACTATAAAAATTAAGATAATAGAAATATTAGCACTAATTATATAAGTATTATTAGAAGTATTTATAAAAACAAAGAAAAATAAATATTGTACATAAGTTAGTAAAAGAAAATAAATTATACAAGAATTAATTTTGTACACAAAAATACTAGATATAAAGTAAAACAAATAAAAATAACAAAATATTATTAGAAAATTAATAAAAAAAGAAAATTGAAATTAAATTAAGTTAAAGTTTAAAATAAATAAAAAGAATTGTTTCAAATAAATAAAAAAGAAAATAAATTTGATTTTTTTTAATTAGTAAAATATTAAATTTTTCAAAGTTTTTAATATTATAAAATATTCTTCTTCTTAAATGAAATATATGTTATTACTTTTATTATGATTTTTTATTAAAATAAAAGAAAGGAATACTTTTTTAATTTGAAAATTTAAAATTTAAAATATCTAAAATTCATTAATAACTTAGATATTTTAAAATTTTAAATAAAAATCACAATATTTACAATACAAAAAGTTGTTAAGAATTTCATAATAAAAATTTGAAAAATTTTATTCCTCCAAAACAATGGTGCTAAAGACTTGATATGCCCAAACTTGATGTATAAATTTTGTATATTTTTAAATAGCTTATATATGCATAAATCACTTATAAGAAATGATAAGTATACTTCCAAGGCCCGTCTAAAGAGGAATTACATAACTTTTAAAAAATTCAAAAACTTTTGATGAGAATCATCGAGCTCTACAAATTCCAAGTGGACCAATAACAAGGTCTAGGAAGGCACAACTCGAAAAGGCTTTAAATGGGCTCATTCAAGAGGTCATGCATAATCAAGCGGACCTAAATTGGGAGTGCAAGGATTGGGGCAATCCTAGGATGGAAATTAGCGCAAAATTGGCAAAATAAAACTAGGCACATTGTTGTGCCATTTGGACTTTTTTTGGGTAGCTTCATTTTCAACCCTTAGATGGAAACAAGGGTTAAGATGTAATATTTTATAGGGTTTCTTTTGTTCTCAGCTGCTCCATATTTTGCTCCAATTGTGGAGTGTCATTTGGACTAATTTTGGGCAGCTTTCTTTTCAACCCTTGGATGAAATCAAGGGTTAAGATGTAATATTTTATATTATTACTTTTGTGGCCAGTTGCCCCATTTTTTCCATGATTTGGTCAATGTTTTCTGCTACCTTTTCTCCTTTTTGGCTGTGTTTATTTTCAACCCTTGGATGAGATCAAGGGCTATGATGTAGTAGAGCTTAGGGTTGGTTTGTATCCTATTAAAAGCAGCTCAGTTGCTGTAAAATACAATTTTGAATGAAGTTTGAATATTCAGATCATTTGAGAGCTCATTCTAGCTCTTTGTTCCTCTTTAAGCAACTTATCAAGGGATTGGAAACCTTTGTGGCGTTGTTTAGCATCCAAGCATTTGTGATGAGTAATATCCATACTTGTTAGGGTGTCATTTATGCTAGACTTATCAAGGAATTAGCAGCTCCTTGTGGCGTCTTTTCTCCTCAGAAAAATGGTGAGTAATATCCATTGATTTGTGGAGAAACCCTTTGCTATATAATCTGAAATTAGCTAGGTCCTATCCCCTTGGTTCTTATCATTTGGTATCAGAGCTTTTGGTGCTAATTTTTAGATTCCTATCCTTTATATTTGTTCTTGTTCTTGTGTTCTTGTGTTCTTGTTGTATTTCTGATTCATAAAAAAAATGAAAAAAATATCATTCTGCTGTGTTCTTGCTGAAATATTTTTTCCAGATCCTAAAAATATTGCTCTTCTTCATTTCCACGTTTTTTTCTGCATTTTCCTTTCAAATTCCATTGTGTCCAAAGTTTTTCAGTAGTAACCTTGCATATCCTGCTGTTTCTGAAAGTATTCTGAATTTTCCTTTCATATTCTGCAGTTTCCTTGCAAATTCTGCTATTTTTGAATCTATTCTGCATTTTTCCTTGCTAATTCTACAATATCTGATATATTCTGCAGTTTTTGGTTGTTTTCTAGTATTTCTGTGGTAGTTCATGCAGAAATTTCATTTTCCCTTTGTGTTGTAATCTATGTGCTATTTACCAATCTTAAAAATTCCTTAAACTCATATTGAAAGTATTGTATTGATTTACTCTTGAGTTATTAGCATAATTGTTCCAAAAGAAGAGAAAAAAAACAGAAAAAGAGTGGCCAGAATTAATTAAAAAAAAACAGAAAAAAAGAGAGGCCAAGTTGCATTTGCTAATTTCTAGTGAGTATTAGAAGTTATAGTTTCAAGGATTTTACACTTTGATTATAAATCTTCCATTGTGTGCTTAGTTCCTTTGGGGAAATTGTTGTTTTCCAATCGTGTTGTTCTATTGTTTTTTCTTGTGCTTACTACTCTAAACACTCTGAGTTAGTTTCCTTTGTGCTTTAACAAGTGGGATATTGTGAAATGTTTTTTTGGGTGTTTGATAATTCTACAAATTGGTTGGAATCCCTGGATTTGGTTACTTTGATTAGGAACTAAGAGGGTTTGAGCGATCAATCCGAGCGCTAAACACGTGAGGTATTGTGTGAATTTACATTAGTTCTATTTTATTACACTAACCTATTGTTGTGTAGAATTGAAAAAATATGTCAAACAGTAGTCCCGAAGGAAGACCGGATATGATGTTCATGATGAGGGCGCTGCAACAATCTTTTGAGAGGATGAACAACTTGGTGGTTGATATGAATGAAAGATTGGAAAGGCAAGAAAATTCCTTAGCAGCTTTACAATGAGAAACACCTCCACCCAATGTTAGGAGGGTTAATAGGCAAGCATATGTTGGGGATGATATAGAGGAAGAAGATTTGGAAGAAGAATTGGAGGAAGAAGGGGGAAGAATGCCTAGAAGAGGAAGAAATGGGAATAGAGGAGGAAGAAATGGTAGAGGAGGTATGTGGAGACCCCCACCTAGAGCTCAAGATGGAGTTGATAGAGATCTAAGTAGTATAAAAATAAAGATACCACAATTCCAAGGAAAGAATGACCCGGAGTTGTATTTGGAGTGGGAGAAGAAAGTGGAGCATATTTTTGAATGTCACAACTACTACATGGAGAAAAAAGTAAAACTTACTATAATTGAGTTTTCTGACTATGCATTGAATTGGTGGGATCAATTGGTCATTAGTAGGAGGAGAAACTGTGAAAGGCCCATAGATAATTGGAAAGACATGAAGGCTATCATGAGAAAGAGGTTTGTGCCTAGCTACTACTATAGAGAGTTACACCAATGCTTACAAAGATTGACTCAAGGATATAAATGTGTTGATGAGTACTACAAGGAAATGGAAGTGGCTATGACAAGAGCTAATGTCGAGGAAGATAGAGAGGCAACCATGGCTAGGTTTCTTAGTGGGTTGAATCCGGACATTGCCAACATTGTGGAACTTCATCATTATGTGGAGATGGAGGACATGGTCCATATGGCAATCAAGGTGGAAAGGCAATTAAAGAAATGGAGTTTTCGATCCCAACCATTAAGGTCTAGTCCCATTACTCAAAAACCAAACCTTACTAGTCCTTGGAAGTCCAATGAGAAAAAAGATGAAATAGCTATATCCAAACCAAGATTTGAGCCTTACAAAGCCAAAGAGATGGGGGCTAGCAAGGACAAAGGTAAAATCGACACCCCAATTCGTAATCGTGACTTAAGGTGTTTTCGGTGTCTTGGTAATGGTCATATATCCTCTCAATGTCCCAACAAGAAGGCAATGATCACCTTAGCAAGTGGTGAGGTTGGAACCGATAATGAAAGTGAAGAAGATGAGATACCATCTGCAGGGGAAGCTAGTGAAGAGGAGATAGGACCCGTGGATGGGGAAGCACTTGTAATAAGGCGATCTTTGAGCACTCAAGTCAAGGAGGATGACCTTGAACAACAAAGAGATAACATCTTTCACACAAGGTGTCATGTGAGTAACAAAGTGTGTAGTGTTATCATAGATGGGGGAAGTTGCACCAATGTGGCTAGTACTACCTTAGTTGAGAAATTAGGGTTGCCTATATTTGAACACCCTAAGCCTTACAAGTTGCAATGGTTAAATGATAGTGGGGAAGTGAAGGTTAATAAGCAAGTATTAGTGAGCTTCTCCATTGGAAAGTACAAGGATGAGGTGATGTGTGATGTGGTACCCATGCAAGCTGGACACATCTTGCTAGGTAGGCCTTGGCAATATGATAGGAGGGTTACACATGACGGATATAGAAACAAGTATTCGTTTGTGAAGAATGGTAGAAACATCACACTTGTACCCCTTTCACCCAAGCAAGTATTTGAAGATCAATTGAGGATGGTTAGGGAAAAAGAACAAAAAGAGAAGAATGAAAAATAAAAAAAGAGTGAAAGAAAAAAAAAGAGTGAAGAAAAAGGAGAGGAGAGTGGAAAAATACTAGAGAAAAAAATGTGAATTTTTATGCTAAGGCAAGTGAGGTCAAGAGGGCTTTTTATTCAAAACAGCCCATACTTGTACTTTTGTACAAGGAGGCAAATTTTTCTATTAACGATCTTAACCAGTCTTTGCCTAGTACCACTATTTCTCTTTTGAAAGAATTTGAAGACGTGTTCCCTGAAGAGATTCCAGATGGGGTGCCACCAATTAGGGGGATTGAGCATCAAATTGACTTTATACCAGGGGCTTCTCTTCCAAACCGACCTGCCTATAGGACCAACCCCGAAGAAACTAAGGAGATTCAAAGACAGGCTGAAGAGTACTTGATCAAAGGTCAAGCTAGGGAGAGCCTGAGACCATGTGCTGTTCCCGTGCTACTCGTTCCCAAGAAGGATGGATCAAGCAGGATGTGTGTTGATTGTCGAGCCATCAACAACATTACGGAACGGGGACCTATCGCTTATTTCAGCGAGAAACTTCATGGAGCAGCCCTTAATTATCCAACGTACTATATGCCTTGGTTAGGACCCTGGAGACATGGCAACATTACCTTTGGCCAAGAGAATTTGTCATCCATACCGATCATGAATCTCTAAAACATCTGAAGCGTCAAGGTAAATTGAATAGGAGGCATGCTAGATGGATGGAATTCATTGAGACTTTTCCTTATATTGTTCAATATAAGAGAGGTAAGGAGAATGTTGTAGCTGATGCTTTATCACGGAGGTATGCCTTACTCTCAACTTTAAATGCTAGATTGCTAGGATTTGAATATGTTAAGGAAATGTATGCTAATGATGATGAATTCTCTGCTATTTACCATGCATGTGAAAAAACTTCTTTTGAAAAGTTTTATAAATTAGATGGGTATTTATTTAAAGAAAATCAATTGTGTATACCCAAATGTTCCATGCGTGAGTTGTTAATTAAGGAGGCCCATAGGGGGGGATTAATGCGGCATTTTGGAATTAAGAAGACTTTAGATATTTTGCGTGAGCATTTTTATTGGCCAACAATAAGGAAGGATGTAGGGAGAATATGTTCTAGATGTATCACTTTTAAGCAAGCGAAATCCAAAGTCCTACCACAAGGACTATATACTCCCTTGCCGGTACCAAGCACACCTTGGGTAGATATTTCCATGGATTTTGTTTTAGGGTTACCTAGGTCTAAGAAGGGTAGAGACTCCATTTTTTTGGTTGTAGATAGGTTTTCTAAAATGGCACACTTTATAGCATGTCATAAAACCGATGATGCCACTAATGTAGCAGAGTTGTTCTTTAGGGAGGTTGTTAGGCTTCATGGAGTTCGTAGGAGCATTGTGTCTGATAGGGATGTTAAATTCCTTAGATATTTTTGGAAAACTCTTTGGGCTAAAATGGGCACTAAACTCTTGTTTTCGACTACTTGTCACCCTCAAACAGATGGGCAAACTGAGGTAGTCAATAGGACTCTGTCCACGTTGCTTGGGGCGGTAATAAAAAGGAATTTGAAAAATTGGGAGGATTTTTTACCTTTTGTTGAATTTGCTTATAACCGGAGTGTGCATTCAACTACAGATCATTCTCCATTTGAAGTTGTTTATGGTTTCAATCCACTAACTCCTTTGGACTTATTACCTATTCATATTTCAGAGAAAACTAACTTAGATGGTGCTAAGAAGGCTGAAATGGTGAAGAAGCTCCATGAACGCATTCATGAGCAAATTGAGAAGAGAAAAAAGGATTATGCTTACAGAGCCAACAAAGGGAGGCGAAGAGTCATTTTTGAGCCTGGTGATTGGGTTTGGGTGCATATGAGGAAGGAACGGTTTCTTGAAAAAAGACAGTCCAAGTTGCAACCGCGGGGAGATGGACCCTTTCAAGTGATTGAGCGAATCAATGACAATGCCTACAAAATTAATCTTCCTGGTGAGTATATTGTTAGTACCTCTTTTAATGTTTCTCATTGTTAAAGATGATTTATGAGTGTGTGTATTAGGTGTCTAACACTAGGTGTCTTAGTGGTGTGAGTTGTGTATTAGGTGTCTTAGTGGTGTATTAGGTGTATGTCACCTAAGATTGTCTCTATCTTTGTATATAAATAGGTAGTGTCTTTGAATGATAATAATAAGAGGGAACTCTGATTTTACATGGTATCAGAGCATTTGGGTTACAAAATTTGAGAAATTTTTTTTTTCCCGTTCAAATTGGGGGCAGATTTTGGGTAAACACAAATTAGGAGTTAGTGCATTTTTGAGTTCCAACTCGGAACACCCTTTTGGAGTGCACATTTTTTCTCACCGCCGGTACAGGGAGGAAGAACAACCGCAGGCCAGCCAAACCCCGACGTTCGGCCATGATACGAGCCGCGAGTGGGCCACATGCACCACCGAGACTTTCTGTCAAAATTTCCACGTGTCTCACCGCCGGCACAGGGGGGAAGAATAGCCGCCGACTGACCAAACCCCAAAGTCCGGTCACCAGACGAGCCGCAAGTGGGCCACATGCGCCACCGCGACTTTCTGTCAAATTCCACGCACCAGCGCGTCCGTGTAGAATTCTTCTCCGGAAAACCCCGTGCCGCTCTCCGCCATCCCCCTGCATCATCTGTGGGTGTTTGGCACTCATCGCTAGTGATTTTTCAGGTTTGCGTTCTTCCAATTTTGTGTTCTTGTTCACTGCGTGTTTGGTCGCTGCTGTTGTTGGATTTTGTTTGTTCGTTTGCTCGTTGTCTTGTAGTTTGTAAGAGTTATGGTTGAAAAGAAATCTAATGTTGTAACGGATATGGTGCCTGTGATGTCTAAAATCATGAACCATAAGCTCAATGGCTCGAATTATTTGGCTTGGAGCAAGACTATTCGAATTTATTTGAGAAGTATCAAAAAAGATACTCATTTGACTAATGATCCTCCTAAAGATGATTCAAAGCAGACGTGGCTTAGAGACGATGCTCGTTTATTTCTACAGATTCGGAATTCTATTGAAAGCAATGTAATTAACTTGTTCAATCACTGTGAATTCGTTAAGGAATTGATGGATTATTTGGATTTCTTATATTCTGGTAAGGGAAATCTTTCTCGCATATATGAGGTATGCAAAGCATTTTACCGTGCAGACAAACAAGATCAGTCACTCACAAATTATTTTATGGAATTTAAAAGGACTTATGAGGAGCTCAATAGTTTGATGCCTTTTAGCCCTGATGTCAAGGTTCAACAAAGTCAACGGGAACAAATGGCGGTCATGAGTTTTCTTGCCGGTCTTCCCTCTACTTTTGAGACTGCTAAGTCCCAGGTTCTTTCTGGTTCTGAGATCTCCTCTTTACAAGAGGTGATTAGTCGAGTACTTCGTACAGAAGGCACTCCACCTCCACTTGCTCAATTAAATGGTGCTTTGGTCAGCCGAAGTAATAATTATGAGCATGGACGGTCAACTTATATGAACAGAAATAAAGGAGGCGGCTCGCACGGGTTGGAAACTCGACCACAGGACCTCGGAGGTATTGTATGTCACTATTGTCACAAACCAGGACATACGAAACATGAATGTAGAAAGCTTCAGTACAAACATCAGAAAGGTCATTCGGCTCATATTGCATCCATTTCTAATACTTCTGAAAAATCGGTTCTTATCTCTGCAGATGAATTTACCAAGTTCTCACAGTATCAAGAATCACTAAGGTCTTCATCACCCTCTGTCACTGCTATTGCTGATTCAGGTAAATCAAATACGTGTCTCATTTCTTCATCTTCCAAATGGGTTATTGATTCTAATGCCACAGATCATATGACAAGTAATTCTAGTCTCTTTTCTACTCTTCAGTCACACACTTCTACCTCTACTGTTACCTTAGCCGATGGGTCACCATCTCGTGTTCTTGGGTCTGGCACAATTACTCCCACTCATTTGCTTCCTTTGTCATTTGTCTTACATTTACCTAGCTTATCCTTTAATTTGATATCTGTAAGTCAGCTTACTCGCAATCTTAACTGTTGTATCTCATTTTTTCCTGATCGTTGCTTATTTTAGGATCTTATGATGAAGAAGACTATTGGTAAAGGACATGAGTCTAGAGGCCTCTATATTCTTGACACACCGATACCGAAATATGTCGCTTGCTCTAGTGTAACCTCTCCCTTCGAGGCACATTGTAGATTGGGTCATCCATCTCTTCCTTTACTGAAGAAACTTTATCCTCAGTTTAGTAAGGTGTCTTCATTAGATTGTGAGTCTTGTCAGTTTCCAAAACATCATCGTCTTAGTTCAAATCCAAGAGTTAATAAACGTGCTAGTGTTCCTTTTGAATTAGTTCATTCTGATGTTTGGGGTCCTTGTCCTATTTTGTCTAAACCTGGATTTAAGTATTTTGTTACTTTTGTGGATGATTATTCTCGTGTAACTTGGTTATATTTAATGAAGAGTCGATCTGAATTGGTTTCTATTTTTTGTGCATTTTGTATTGAGATTAAAACTCAATTTAATGTTTCAATTCGTACTTTACGAAGTGATAATGCCAAAGAATATACATCAGCTTTGTTTCAATCTTATATGGTTCAAAATGGCATGCTTCATGAAACTTCGTGTGTTGATACTCCATCTCAAAATGGAGTGGCCGAACGTAAGAACAAACATCTTCTCGAAACTGCACGTGCCTTATTATTTCAAATGAATGTTTCTAAACCTTTTTGGGCCGATGTAGTTTCAACCACATGTTTTCTTATTAATCGCATGCCCTCATCTGTTCTTCATGGTGAGATTCCTTACAAAATTTTGTTTCCTAATAAGTCACTATTTCCGGTTGACCCTAGGATATTTGGTAGCATTTTTTTTTGTTCGGGATGTTCATCCACATGTTGCTAAATTAGATCCCAAGTCTTTGAAGTGTATCTTCCTTGGTTATTCTCGTCTCCAAAAAGGTTATAGATGTTATTTTCCTAGTCTTAACAAATATCTTGTCTCCATTGATGTTACCTTCATGGAAGACATACCCTATTTTTCGTCTTCTCCTCCTCCTGCATGTTAGAGGGAGGATGACGATTTGTTAGTGTATTCTATCACATCATCTGAGCCTATCTCTGATCCAGTTCCTGTTAGGCCTCCTATAACTCAAGTCTACTCCAGACATAGACCTTCTAATTCATGTCCTGCACCTGCTCCTTCGTCATCAGATCCTGTCCTAAACGATGATCTTTCTATTGCATTACGCAAAGGTAAACGTCAATGTACTTATCCTATTTCTTCTTTTGTTTCGTATAATTGCTTGTCGTCTTCTTCTTGCTCTTTTATTGCTTCTCTTGATTCTATTTCTATCCCTAAAATTGTTCATGAGGCCATATCTCATCCTGGTTGGCATAATGCAATGATCGAGGAAATGAATGCGTTGGATGACAATGGTACTTGGGACTTGGTTGATTTACCTTCAGGGAAATGGGCTATCAGATGCAAATGGGTGTTCACAGTTAAGGTCAATCCAGATGGGTCATTTTCTCGATTAAAGACCCGTCTTGTTGCTAAGGGATATGCTCAAACCTATAGAATGGACTATTTTGACACTTTCTCTCCTGTTGCTAAATTGACATCTGTTCGGTTGTTTATTTCTATGGCAGCTACTCACCATTGGCCTTTGCATCAACTAGATATCAAGAATGCTTTTCTTCATGGTGATCTTCAAGAGGAGGTGTTTATGGAGCAACCTCCTGGGTTTGTTGCTCAGGGGGAGTCTAGGCACGTTTGTCGTCTCCGCAAATCTTTGTATGGTTTGAAACAGAGTCCTCGTGCTTGGTTTGGAAAATTTAGTCAAGCTATAGAAACGTTTGGTATGATGAAAAGCAAGTTTGACCATTCTGTGTTCTACAAACAATCAGAAGCTGGTATCATTATTTTAATTGTGTATGTAGATGACATTGTTATTACTGAAAGTGATACTACGTGAATTTCATCTCTTAAGTCTTTCCTACATACTCAGTTTCACACGAAGGATTTGGGGATGCTAAAGTATTTCTTAGGTGTTGAAGTCACAAGGAGTAAAAAAGGTATATTTCTATCTCAAAGAAAATATGTCCTGGACTTATTAACTGAGACAGGAAAATTAGGAGCAAAACCTTGTAGTGCTCCAATGACTCTGAACATCCACCTTACAGGAGATGGAGAACCCTTTAAAGATTTTGAGAGATATCGAAGGGTGGTTGGAAAGCTGAATTACCTTACCATGACTCATCCAGATATTGCATATTCAGTCAGTGTTGTTAGCCAATTTATGTCATCCCCAACAGTTCATCATTGGGCAGCGTTAGAGAAAATTTTGTGTTACTTAAAAGGAGCACATGGACGTGGCATCTTGTATGAAAATCATGGACATACTCATATTGAATGTTTTTCAGATGCAGATTGGGCAGGTTCCAAAGTGGATAGAAGATCCATATCAGGCTATTGTATTTTAATTGGAGGAAATTTGGTCTCATGGAAAAGTAAGAAGCAGAATGTTGTGTCACGATCGAGTGCAGAGTCAGAATATAGGGCTATGGCACAATCTGTGTCTGAGATAATATGGATATATCAGCTCTTGGATGAAGTAGGTCTTAAAACTTCAGTACCAGCGAAATTGTTGTGTGATAACCAAGCTGCTCTTCATATTGCTTCTGACCCTGTGTTTCATGAGCGAACTAAACACATTGAAATTGATTGTCATTTTGTTCGCGAGAAAATTCAGCAAGGGTTGATTTCTATAGGATATATGAAGACTGTAGAACAACTAGGAGATATCTTCACGAAAGCTTTAAGTGGGGTTCGGGTTGATTATCTTTGTAACAAGTTGGGCATGATTAATATCTATGCTACAACTTGAGGGGGAGTGTTAAAGATGATTTATGAGTGTGTGTATTAGGTGTCTAACACTAGGTGTCTTAGTGGTGTGAGTTGTGTATTAGGTGTATTAGTGGTGTATTAGATGTATGTCACCTAAGATTGTCTCTATCTTTGTATATAAATAGGTAGTGTCTTTGAATGATAATAATAAGAGAGAATTCTGATTTTACACTCATCTTTCTCCTGTTGATTATGCAGGTGATGATTCGAGGACGAATCCTCTTGAAGAAAGGGGGAATGATGAGAATCATCGAGCTCTACAAATTCCAAGTGGACCAATAACAAGTTCTAGGAAGGCACAACTCGAAAAGGCTTTAAATGGGCTCATTCAAAAGGTCATGCATAATCAAGCGGACCTAAATTGGGAGTGCAAGGATTGGGACAATCCTAGGATGGAAATTAGCGCAAAATTGGCAAAATAAAACTAGGCACATTGTTGTGCCATTTGGACTTTTTTTGGGCAACTTCATTTTCAACCCTTAGATGGAAACAAGGGTTAAGATGTAATATTTTATAGGGTTTCTTTTGTTCTCAGCTGCTCCATATTTTGCTCCAATTGTGGAGTGTCATTTGGACTAATTTTGGGCAGCTTTCTTTTCAACCCTTGGATGAAATCAAGGGTTAAGATGTAATATTTTATAGGATTACTTTTGTGGTCAGCTGCCCCATTTTTTCCATGATTTGGTCAATGTTTTATGCTACCTTTTCTCCTTTTTGGCTGTGTTTATTTTCAACCCTTGGATGAGATCAAGGGCTATGATGTAGTAGAGCTTAGGGTTGGTTTGTATCCTATTAAAAGCAGCTCAGTTGCTGTAAAATACAATTTTGAATGAAGTTTGAATATTCAGATCATTTGAGAGTTCATTCTAGCTCTTTGTTCCTCTTTAAGCAACTTATCAAGGGATTGGCAACCTTTGTGGCGTTGTTTAGTATCCAAGCATTTGTGGTGAGTAATATCCATACTTGTTAGGGTGTCATTTATGCTAGACTTATCAAGGAATTAGCAACTCCTTGTGGCGTCTTTTCTCCTCAGAAAAATGGTGAGTAATATCTATTGATTTGTGGAGAAACCCTTTGCTATATAATCTGAAATTAGCTAGGTCCTATCCCCTTGGTTCTTATCAACTTCTTAAAGATGAAAATTAAAACATAAACATCCTATCACAATTATTTGGTTTGGTAAATTCAAACTAACCATATAAGATAAAGCATAGATTTAATAAAAAAAATTGGCAAATAAAAAACATTTACATTGAGTAAAGAATTTTTTGGATATATTAGTTAGTTAATCATGCTTGTTCAATATTAATTAGATTTTTAACGATATGAATTAAGATAATTCATTCTCTCTTATAAATAAAATAGGATATTAATTAGGTCTACAAGTTGTTGTTAACAAAAATCACTTTAACTCCTTTAGTGGGGTCTATCGGTAAATTTAAATTAAATTATGTTTTTTTCTAAGGGATTAATAAACAATTTAATTGCTAAATTTGGTGAGGTCTAAAAATTTAAACTCTCATCAAGGTGTCAAAGTTAGGTTTATGATTTAAGCATCTAAAACTAATTTTCAAATTTTAAAAATACAAAAAAAATATGTCATCAATATATTTTTTAATAATAATTCTTATAGAAATATTTGAAATACTATTATCTAAATATCCGAATAATCAAATACAAAATCTAAAAGTTTACTCTAAATCAAGTTAAGATAGTTACATCTTAACTCTAACTCTCTTTGTTTATTATGAAAAATATTTTGTTAATATATTTTTCTTTTACAAAAATTTCATTTAAATCTTGATGAAGAAATATAACTTAATTCATTTTAAATATGTTTACGTACTTTAATATTTCATAAGCATAACATCATTACAAATATCCCAAAGTATTTTCAGCCATACATGCTTAATTTTATAAATGATCAATGAATTAAACATAGTATGTAAAACAATATATAGAATCTCAGTAATGTTTTTGCTTTTGAAAAACATCCAAACAGAATTACCAACATTGTTTATTGAATTGAAAGTAAAACTACTGCATAAACTATACTCAACTCTCAAATTGAGAGAAAAACTTTAAAACTATTAAAAGAAATGAAAAGATAAAAACTAATAAATCAGATAGAAGAGAGATAAGGGATGAAGGGGATGATTTTTACAATGATGTAGGGTCCCTTATATAACTTCAAAAAACCCAAAAAAAGAGCAAAAAATGGATCAGATTGTTGGGTGCCGGAACATACATTGATTCAACATCACAACATGAGACAAGCTATACATGGTTTGGAATTTGATCCACTAAACATGTGCCACGACACACATTATTTTTGTACCATAACCCCGTGTTCTTTTGAAAAACTAAAATCCCTATTTTCTTGTACACCTATTTTAATGGTTTGGAACATATCTCAGATTTACACATCTAAATCTTTTAAGCTTCAATATTTGCAATGGAGTGCTTTCAAGTACTATTTTTTGGGGTATTGATCAATTAAATCATTTTTAAGCTAAAAGTACTTAAAAAATAAAAAAAAAATACTCATAATTGTAGAAAGATAGATTTGTGTCAAAAGATAATAAAGCTATGCAAATACAAATTATTTTATTATTTAAAGTGCATAAAACCATGATATATTAAGCGCTTTTAAGCATTCATCATCAAACTCATGAGGATTGTACCAATGACTCCTAGTACTTCCTAGCCTCTTAGTTAATTAGTGGAGGAGGTTTTAAAAATTATTTTTAAATAAAAATAAAACTTAAGACAATAAAGCACACATATTATGAGAAACATGTGATTATGGGACTATCCTCACCACTAGCATATAATTTAACTAATTATATGATGAACCAATACTTAGTTTCTTAATCCTAAATTACTATGGTAACCTTAAATCATTAGTGAATTCTTAACTTTAGCTTTAAAAATCATTGTACACTTAAGTCTTCTCACATTTTCTTGTTGTTTATTAATTAATGATATATTATATTAACTAATCAAAATCCTTAACAACGTAGAGATACAATTACTAGGTTTCATCCCTTCATTACGTTAAGTTATACAAAAGAGATAATCGTACTAGAAAAGATTAAAATAATTATTTATCCTTTAATGATGGTATTCAACCTTACTTTCCATGCACAACAGCAAGGTACCACTTTGAACAAGAGTATTAGTGATTACATACTAATATCTTAAACTAGAATTAAACATATTCATGCAATAAACTAGTTAGTTACTATAATTTATACATGCATAGTTATGGTATTTAAAGGTAGATTCAAACACAACAAAAATCAAGGATTGAATCTAAAAATTCATTATTATATTATATTAATTAAACATAGTATAATGCTTTAAAATTACCCACAATTAGAAAAATAAATTAGCTATGCATGGATTATAAAAGGGTCATAACTAAAATCATATAAAATAAGAAGAAGAAGAAGAAATTAAGACAAATGTCTATTGCTAATCTCCAACTCCTTAATTGCCTCTTTGAATCCTATTTTGCCTCTAGCCTCCAAATTCTCTACAAAACTAAGTGTATTTTTGTAAATTCTATGTCTAAATTTCTACCTCATTTTTGTGGTTGGTCCTAGTTACGTATTCATAGTATAAAGGTTACACATAATGTAATTAGAATTAGGGTTGTAGAGGTTTCAAACAATTAGAATTCTAAGATTGGAAATCTAGAGAAAGTGGGATAAAGAGGTTGAAAATATAGTATTTTAGTTCAAATCCAAGATTGCAAGCAATAGCGTGACTCTATTTCTAGTTTTGTGAAATTCCATCCAAGAGACTTGTTCCACGATGCACATATACTCATACTATGATGCACTCTTATTTTTCCCATTTTAATGTTTTGACCACTCCTTGATGTATTATGTATACATGTTTTGCATTTAGGCCCTCTAGTATATGATAATTATGACCTTTATTGTGAAGATTTGTTCGGTTCTTTGTCATTTGCATCTTTTAACACCCAAAAGTACCTAATTTATAAGATAGTTAGAGAAAAATGTAACATTAAAACCTAATTTATTTTTTAGCCTCGATAAATCACAAGATATTAATGCTTTTTAGGCACGTATCACAACCCCCAACTAGCTTCTAGTTAGTCCCTCTCAAGATAAGTGATCAAAGATGCTTTTCATAAGGAGAGTAAATCAACCTACCCTAACCTAAACTAAATAATTTCTAGAGATAGATACAATTACATTTATCATATGAAATAAGCCTTTAAACTCCTAGGATGCCATAGTGGATGAGTTATATCCTCATGAAAGATTTCTATGATGATACCCAAAAACATCACAACTAAACTAAATTAAAATGACTCAAAGAAATAAGAATAAAAAAATAAACAAAGATACTAACTATCGAATCAATTATACATTTGCCTCAAAGTTTTCCCATAACATTCAATACATAGATTACCTAAATCTCACTCTTCATCAAACACTAATTCAAATATTAATTTTAATTTTGTGATCAACTCTTAGACATAATTCTAACAAAAAACCTATAACCATCACATCGAATAGTTTTATGCATGACATTCATATAGAAAAATTCTTGGGCTCTATATTATGCAAATATCATGTGTGTGCATGGTAATCACAAACCCTATAGGCTTACATTTCAATTCACTCTTGACTAATATTGGATGGTCACACTACTTCAAATCGATAGGTCTTTATCAAAGTTATAATGTTAGGCCAAGTTGTGGGGTTATGAAAATAAAATGGGAAGGTGAGTCACAAAAAAAGAGAACTCAATAACAACTATTTTATTATAAGTACGTAGCTAACTTCAAGTATCATCCACTCATTTAATAATAATTTAACTATTTATCCATACTTAATGTAGTATTGAAAAGTGCTTGAAAAGTACTAATATTCCATGATTTTATTGTGCTTAAATATGATAAATAAATTTGATTATAACATATTTATGTGATAATTTATATAAATCTATATGTTCGGAATCATGGGTTTATTTTGTTGTATTTTAGGTGTTTTTAGCTTCAAAATGAATAAATTTTCTAACACGTGAAAAAACAACACTTGAAGCACTCAATTTCCATCCTAGGAGCATCAAAGAATAAGGCATATAAGCCTTACAAAAAGAACCAAACAATTTATATGATATACAAGGAAATTTTCAAGAAAAATCGGGTTGTGGGGTGGTGATAAATGTATATAATACAGTTATTTTGGCCATTTTATTAATTATAATTGTTATGTTCTTGATATTTTTAATTAATTTTAATTAATTAAATTAATATTTTCTGTTTATTTTTTAAGGAATATATTTGTAAGAAAATTAAAGAATATGAATCGAAAAAGAACTTAATTGCAAATATTGAAGTCTGAAAATATAATTTAAATTTAAGGAGTGCTTAATTGCAATTAACAAAAGTCTAAAATATAATTTGAATTAAAATATGACTTAATTGCAATTAACGAAAGTTTAAAAGTTAATTTAAATTAGAAAAGGACTTAATTGCAATTAACAAAAGTTTAAAAGTTAATTTAAATTAAATTGGAGAGCTAAAATACAATTAAAGAATATTTGTTTTTCTGCGAAGGAGGAGGACCACGAGCGCCATTGTCCACGTGCAACAAAATTGAGTGGACCTAGTTTTTCAGGATCGCACGATGCTCGGTACACCGTGTGGGGCCCACCTAATGTGTAGGCCATCATGTAGGGTGGGACCCACGTGTCGCTGCGTGAATTATCCCATGCGACTCGGTCCACATAACCATAATGCACCCTAACATTCCAACGAATTAGACATTGCCACATGTCTAGAATATTATTTTAGCAAATCAGGAGCTGACATGTGGCATGTGTTGGTTAAAATAAAACACCAAAATGGCACACATTTCCAGCAGCTCCTTCACCACGTGTCCCCAAAAGTTGGTTTTTAACCGACTTTAATTCCTTTTTTTGTAGTAGTATAATCCCGTGTGGCACAACCACGTGCAAGTTTTCCCTCCCACCAGTTAAACGTTACCATGTGTCTCGAATATTATTTCAGCCAATCAAATGCTGCATGTGGCATGCGTTTTGAATTAAAAATAAAATCAGAAATGGCGCACGTTGTCCTCGATTTTGGATCGCACAATATTCCTTCTCCGCGTGTGCCAAAAATTTAAGAGTAGAAATGTTTTAATTTTCTTTGTGTTCTTTAACTGATATTCCTTAAATTCTGTAATTTTAATTTTTCTTATGGAGTAATTTAATTTTTCTAGGGTTTCATTTTATCTAAATTTATGAAGCTTAGATTTAATTATTTTTGAATGATTTAGTAGATTTTTAATTTGTGTATTCAATTTGTGCTTAATGCTTTTGATTATTGAAAAATTTATCAATTGATCTGTGACACTTAAATAAACTAGGAAGAGGCATTTTTGTGTATTGCTCGTGGATAGAATAACATGTATATATGAAGGATAGGAATATACCTTTATCGTATGTATGGCCATTTGAGAACTTAGAACGTAATGAATCTTGGTGAATTTAATTCTCATAGGAATATAGTGAATTAATTTAGCGAGATGTGTCTATATGGAGCTCGGAAGAGATGCATGGATAAAATTAGATGTTCTTGGTTGACAAATTAAATTTACAAAAATAAATAAATCAAGAGAAAATAATATGATTCGAGTGGATTAATTTGGTGAAAACTGCAATCCTAAAATTTTCTTATTGATTGATATAAAAAATCATTTTAGTTAAATACCATCAAACTTTTCGATTGTTTGAATAAAATTAGAGTAAAACAATTTTAGTACTCCACAAACTGTAGTAACAAATCTCCGTGAGAATGATAACTTACTTATCAAATTTTATTACTTTTGACCGTGTATACTTACACATTTTTATGTTCTCCAAAAGAGACAACAGTTGCCTTCATTTATTTGGCCGAAGCCCTTATGTACCATTTTTACCTATAAATACAAAATTTTATTTACCTTTTCATGAGCTCTTCATATTTTTACATTAGAGCAACCATTTGTAGAATTTAGGTTTATTGTAGAATTTAGGTTAGTTATACCATGTATAGATACAGCGAGACAACCCTCCAATTATAAACATGATTCAAGGATTTAAATAAGGTAGTGATAGCCCATTTAGAGACCTAGAATCATTTTTATCAAGAAAGGGAAATTTTATTGTTATATCTCTTATTTCTCTTTGTAATCTAATGTCTTTTATAGTTGAATTGACTTTTGTTAATTATGATTGACTAAATCTGTATATGGGATTTTAGTCTCTACTTCCAATGATTGGAAAAATAGTTCTATGCTTTAAATAAATAAAAGTTTTAGATTTATTTCTTATTCTTAATCTTCAAATTGGCCAAGTCTTGATTTATGATTAAAGAAAATATTTAGAATAAAGTATTACACACATCATCTGTGCTTAGTTGTACAAAATGAATAAAAGTTTATTTTAATTTTATTGATTTGTATTCAATTAGATGGTTGAAAATAATTTAATTATAAAGTAAAGATGGGCCAAATCTTGATTTATACTTAAATAATATATCTACCTTAGGTTTATCAATTTATAATTTCAAGCCTGACCAAAAGAAGTTATTAATTAATTGAAGATTCTAGTATGTATATATTTATTTAGTTTATCAATTAATCAATTTCAACCTCATCTAAGGAATAATTGATTAATTGATTATCATGATTATCATTAGGAACTCACCATGATCATATGGAGTTTTGCTTAGAAAGAAATTAAATCATTAAATCTAGTTCATATTTAAATCACTTAGTTTGTTTTGCCAATGAAGTTGGAGTCCAAATACAATATTTTCAACTCCTAACCTATTATTTTTCATATATTGTTGGGTTATAATCTCTTCTTTCCTCTCATTACTACTCTTTCTTTTCCATAAAGGGTTCATACTAAATATGCTCATGATAAGTTCTCTTAAGAATTAAAAAGGGTAGGATAATGTACTTTTTTGGGTCACAAAAGAGGTATGCTATAACAAGCTAAACAAATGATAGGCTATATATTTCCTTTATAGTTACTAATGACACATAAATAAGTGGTGGGGTTATAAAGGCACAAATAGTTCAAAAATGGCCTAAATCATTTTTTAATATTGTGTATCCTATGATTTCCCCTTGAATTTTTTTCAATGTAATTTCTCGAGTTTATTGAGACCTCAAATATGCCTATGAAACATTCACATACAAAATAGTCCTAAGTACTTAGATTATACAATCATTCTTACAACAAACTGTAAGAGTTTAACACTATGTTCAATTCACATTCAGAGCACTCCTTGTTGAAATAAAACCTGCAATCCTCTTGATATTAAAGTCATCTCAATCATATTCCCATCAATGACACATAAATTGAAACTAAACACCCAAACAAAACAAGTAAAAATTGACTAAAAATAAAATATTGAAAAAGTTTGCCTAAAATTTTGTTTGAATTGTTAACAAAAATATAAAATGAATTTTTTCACCCCAACCTAAAATCTAAATTTTCCTCAATGCTCCAATGCATCTAAAGAAAAGAGGGAAAGAGAAAAGTTACCTTATAGCGGAAAATTGTGGCTATTTTCAACATTAGGTTCTCAATCTTGATCCATCATACATATTAGTTCCAACTTGAATTGAGAATTTAAGTATAGCTCACAAATAATAACATCACCAACAAAGTTATAAAGTTGCAAAGTTCAACTAAAAATCATAACAAAATCTCAAAATAAAAGAAAAGTACATCAAATAAAAAACAAAACAAAAATAACAAGGAATGAAAACTTAATGGGTTGCCTCCTATTTAGTGCTTGGTTTAACATCGTATGCCTAATGTAATGTGTTCCTGAGAGTTAAAAAATGAATTTAGTAGATTAAAACATAAAAATAAAATAAAGTAAAATAAAATTAAAATTAAAAATTAAACTAATAATTAGTGAAAATATTGTCAAGTCAATCCCCAGCAATGGCGCCAAAAAATTATTATGCTTGAAAAGATGCAAGTATACGTAACCAAATTTTACAAGTTATAAGTAAATTAAGAACAAAGTTTATCGAACGCATGAGCATTGTGATAATGAATACCACTACTTATTAGCTTGTAGTTAATTAGCAAAATGAGGTTTTGAAAATTAATTTTAAATAAAAATAAAACTTAAACCAATAAATAAAATAATGAGTGTTGGGATTGGTCCAATTTCTAGAGAGACAAACTAGAGATAAGTTAAAAAAATTTGTGTAATGTAGATCTCTTATGAGGGCCATGAATATATAGAGCATTACCTATACACATGTCGATCATATAGGGTACACATTGATAACTGTATTTTATATAGTTATTTTCATCTATTTTTTTAATTATTATTACTATGTTCTTCATATTTGTAGTTAATTTTAGTTTAATAAATTAGTATTTACTATTTTTTATATATTTTGAGAAAATTAAATAATTTCTATCAAAAACTTACTTAATTGCAAATTTATGCCCAAAAATATAATTTCAAATAAACAACTACTTAATTGCAATTAATAAAAGTTGAAAATATAATTTAAATTAGAAAAGGGCTTAATTGTAATTAAAGAAAGATTAAAATGTAATTTGAATTAAATTTGTGGGTCAAAATGTAATTAAGGAAATTTATATTCTGTGCAGGAAAAGGAAGTCACGCGCAACATTAATTTCGGGCGACACCAACCGTTCGATCAGACAATCAACGGATACGATGAGGTGCGTGGATTGCAAGCGTGATAAAAAGAGAGTAAACACGGATTTCAAGGTTTATGCGGCTCGGCGTGCTAGTGGGCCCACCTGTCGCGCAGGTCAGCGTGCAGTGTGGGACCCACGTGTCTGTTACGCGTTTGCCAAAGGGTGTTATCCCGTGTGGTGGAACCACCTGTGATCGTTTCCTTCACCCATAAATAGTCTGCCACGTGTCTCCAATATTCCTGCATCTAATGAGAAGAAGACACGTGTCACGTATCGGGTAAACCAAACGCATGGAAACGGTGCACGTTTCCAACCGCGCCCTTGTCTGCCACATGTCCCCGCGCGCCATGCTTTCGTGCGGCGCAATTACATGTACCTGTTTTCCTCTCACCAATTGAAGGCTGCCACTTGTCCCACTATATTTTTCAACAAATCAGATCGCGACACATGGTAGCGTGTATTGAAAACAAAATCAGAAATGCGCAGCTGTTTCCCACTCAGTTTAAAATAATGTTTTCGATACAATTTTGTCCTCCATACGTATTTTTAAATTAATTTCTCCATCATTATTTTTCCCCCGTGTGTATTAAAAAAATATATTTTAAAATGTATTTTTTTTTAGAAATTTGATGTTATAAATAGGGGATAGTATGAGGAGTTTGAAAAGTTTTTGGGAATTTAGAATTTTTGTGGTGTTAGAAACTGGACTGTGGAACACGCAGAGGCCATTTTTGGCTTATGTTGTGTTCTATGTGTGCCAAATATTTGCTGTACGAGATGTTTTAATTTCCTTTCTTCTTCATCTAATTTTTTTGTATCTGTTGTAATTTTTATTTTTAATTTATGAAGTAATTTAATTTTTCTAGGGTTGCATTTTATCTAAATCTATAAAGCTTTGATTTTAATTATTTTTGATAGATTTATAAGACGTTCGATTTGTTTATTCTATTTTGTGCTTAATGCTTTTTGATTATTTATGAATTTTATCAAATTGATCCGTGGCACATAAATAAACTTGGAAGAGGCATTTGTGTGTATATTGCTTGTAGATAGAATGACATGTATGATGAAGGATAGGAATATACCCTAATTGTATGTGTGCCCATTTGAGAACTTAAAACTTAATGAATCTCGGTAAATTTAATTCTCATAGGAATATAGTGAATTAATTTAACAAGGTGTGTTTATACGAAACTCGGAAGAGATGTATGGATAAAATTAGAAGTTTTCAGTTGACAAATTAAATGTACTAAAAAATATAAATCAAAAGAAAATAACATGATTTGAGTGGATTAGTTTGGTGAAAAATTGCAATCCTAGATTTCTTTTATTTTCTTATTAACTCTTTTCTTTAACTTTTTTTTAAATCAACGATCAGTTTGGATAAAATCAGAGAGAAATAATTTTAGTACTCAACAAACTATAGTAACAAATCTCCGTGGGAATGATACTTTATTTACAAATCTTATTACTTGTGACCGTGTATGCTTGCACGTTTTATGATCTCTAAAAGAGACAACACACATCACAACATGTCACAGTGGTACAAAAGTAAAATAAAATATATTTAAAGTTTAAGGTCATCCACCCCAAGGCTTGAGCTAATGGTTGGCCTTTCAACACCAAATATCCTATGTGTATGTAGACCTATACTACTAGTGTTGTTGTGAACGTGGGCACAGTTATGTAGTTCTAAGCTGACTCGTCTGATGGCTCGGTCTATTAGTTAGATTAGGCTTTGGGTTAATCCATACCTTCAAAACATCCAATCCCCTTACTCTTTCAAATCAGATCCTCAATAAAGGTGGAAGAGTAGCAATGAGGAAACGGACCTAAAATGTTTGGCTCCTCCTAATAAATGCTTGTTAGTTAATTAGAGAGATAAATATGCACCTCTATACAAGGATAAGCATGTGATTCTCTTCATTTCATTATTTCCTGCTTATAAGATGCCAATAGGAACAAAAATTCTTTATCATCTCAACTTGAGCCTTACAAGTTCTCAACCCAGTGGTAAAAAAATTAGGTCGACATGTAGCTTATTTACTTAGGCTTTAAAGAGAAATCTCATAGAGTCTAAAAATTTTCTACTTTCTTTTTAGGTCAGTTTAAAGAGAAATCTCATAGAGTCTAACAATTTTCTACTTTCTTTTTAGGTCAGTTTAAAGAATCACTCCCCCCTTTTACTTTCAAACTCGACCCTAGGTAATTTCTATTTATCATGCCTTAGCATTTTTATGCTTTGTGATATTTTGTAGAGACCATGCATAGAGAGTGCACTTTGGCTCATTCTTCTAGAAAGCCCACAATATCCCACTTTCTCAGGAAAGGTAGAAAGTGATGTCCCAAGGTCTACCAATGAGACAAGCACCTCAAGCGAAGGGTAGCTATCTGAGCCTCTTCCATCTACCTTCATGTCTCTTCTATAGGATATACCTAAAATTAGGGTAATTGTGCCCCATACCCAAATATCCATTCCAAGGTCATGGAGGAAGAAGATGAGGAAGAAATGAACCCGTGAACTCACAGTCTATACCAAAAGATGGGTGGCCAAGGTCAAGACCAGTGGGTTATCTCCTCAAGATGAGGACATGATAAGGAGAATATATAACATTCCTTCCTCGGTTCAGATAATGATCCTTGGGCTAGATGTTCTTTACAATAATCCACCTCCAGCTTGATGGATAACCTTCTACAAGGAGACCTTATGGCTAGGGATCAGATTTCCTTTTTACCGCATTATAAGGAAATATTTGGCAAGGACTTAACTCACATAAGGCCAATTGATGCCGAATGGGGGAAGGTATCTACTTTTCTTCACAATATTATGTAGAGAGCTTGGAGTCGAACTGAAGATACCCTAGTTCAATAAGGCATATATACTAAAGCAGAATCCTATAGACACAAGGAGGGTCTATATGTATATGAAACAAGACTAAGACATAAATGTTATCCTCTATGAGAATGACAAGAATTGGAAGGAGAATTTCTTTTATGTATCTGGTTAGTTGGAGACCACAAAGAGTAATGTAGGTTGGTAAGGAGCACTTGGGCTAACACCAAGGTTATGATAAGGAATATGGGCTCTTTTATCATTACCTTAAGTCACGAGGCCAAGGAACAATTGGCTTATATCTAAAACTATTTACCTAAGAAGACTCAATAGAGGTAACTACTAAACACCTCATGCTTTGTTGCATGTGGGTTGATGAGGCGGGGTTCAATAGAGCCCCCTCATAGGATAATCTATAAACCCTAAGCACCCTTCAAGTGTTGGACCCCTTCCACAGACTAAGGGGGAGTGCTCAAGGTACTCCCTACTAATGGTGAACTAGCCTTGAGACTCCACAAATATTTTTTTTATTTAGCCCGACCCTTTTAAAACTAATGCCCATTTTCTTTGTCTTTGTAGATAGCATGGAGTTAAATGCCACTAACCTATTGGCACAGACTTAGAGTAGGATTGCTAAGTAGGGGATGAGCTCTCAAAAAGCTACACTTCCCTCCAAAGGGAAAAGCTCCTCCAAATGGAAGAAGAGAAGCTTGTCCTCTAGGTAGGAAGCCATCCTAACCTTGTAAAAAAATATGAATAAGGTGACTATTGATGAGCCCATTGTCAGGCATATACCTTTGAATATTGTCAATCCTTCACCTATGTCACTGGAAGAACACCCCTATGCACCCATAAACTTAGGTAAACAAGCACCTACCCTTATATGAAAGACTCAATAAGGGGGAAAGGTGTTATTGATGACCTCACTATAGACGTTGAAGGAGTGTCCCTGTATAGAGGTATGGAACCAGAGAAGTTGGACCACTATATAGACCAAATCCCCTATATGGTACATGATGAGTGCTCAAAAAGCACCAAAATTACCATGATTTTATGCACATTAATTGATTAAAAATATATATATTTATATCATTTTATCATATATTTATATAAATTTATCTTTTTCGGAATCACGGGTATTTTTATTGTTTTTTAGGTATTTTCACTTAAAAACGTAACTTAAAGACTCAAAGAGGATTACTGGAGGCAATACATCACAAATATATTCATAAATAAATGAGGAAAGGTCAACAAATATGGAAAAATTGGACAAAATGGGTCAAAAAGTTCAAAAATGTCAAAAAGGAGGAAAACGCACATGCAACAGCTCAGTCGCGCTGAGAAGCCACCGCCTGCGCCTAGTCCCACGCGCACCGCGCACAGGCCTTGCTTCATCCCGCTAGCGCCAGCTCTCCATCCCGCGCTCGCCTTGGCCTCTTTCCGCGCGTGCCCCAGCTCCACTCCGTGTGCGATGCGGCCCATCTGCGCCCCAATCCGCGCACAGCCGCCCCATGGCATGCTGACATCATCAATGACCTCATCATTCACTACTCTGCGTTTCTATCATTTTTTCATCCACTTTTTTCCCCATCCTTACCTATAAATACCCTAATCCTCTTCACTTCAAAACACACCTAAAATACATCTTCTCTTCTTTTTCTTTCTCTCATTTCTTAGTTTTTAAGCTTTTTTTAGTTTTTTTCTTAGTTTTTAGTTTTTCTTAGTTAGTTTCTCTTAGTTTTAAAGTTATTCTCTTTTTGAGAAGAACTAGTTATGTTTTTGTAATTTATTTGCTTTTTCATTCAATTAATGGGAGTGCAAATTCCGCTTGGAGGTTTTCCAGCAACGGGAATAACATCGAAGTGTTGTAAGGATTTTATTTTCTTTATAGTTATTTTTTATGCTTTATTCTTACATGTTATATTTAATTTGTCTGTGATTAAATTTAACTCTGCTGGCTGTTTGTAAACATGATGTAATAATAACGTTGTTATGCTTGCGAAATATTAAATAGGTAAAAATCTCTAAAATGAATTGATTTTATTTTTATTCAAGATTTTATATTAAGAATGTTAGAGAGAAATATATTATTTTTCATTACAAACTTAAATCTGAAAATTAGATTTTAAGGTTTAGTTATCCGGTTTGATTTAGAGTAGTGCTCTTTTATTTGTTGGTACAATCACCCGCTAGTTAGAGTGAAGCTCTATTTCAAAAGTTTTTATAAGAATTATTATCTGAAAATGTATTGACAACATGTTTTCAGTAGTGGTTTTAAAACTTGAAAGTTAGTACTCGGATAACTAAATTCTTAGGTTTAATTTGGACACCTTGAATAAAGTTTAAACTGTCTAACCCCACCAAAGGTGGCATTTAAATGGTTCATTTTCAATCTCTTAGAAAAAGGAATTAATTTAATTAACCAAATTAGTTATCAACCCCACCCATAGGTGTTAATTGGTTTGTTTAGTTAACAAAGAATATCTAACCCCACCAAAGGTGGTATTCATATAAAAAAGAGAGAATCAATAAATATCAATTCATATCTTTAATAACCTAATTAATATGAGCAAGCATAATTAACTTAATTATTATATCCATAAATACTCCACTGTTTTAACAGATAAAATTTGCATAAATGTTTATTGAATCTATGTTTATTTTTATGTAAGTAGATTAAAAACACAAAACCCCAAAATATTGTGACAGGATGTTTAGGATTTAATTTCGTTTTTAAAAGTTTGAATAATAAATTAAAAACCACATACATTCCTTCCTTAGATCGACCTTGGGAGTATACTTATCATTTTCTATGAAATGATTCGTGCACTTGCGAGAGTTTTATAAATAAATAAAATGTTAGGAAAGTGAAAAATGAAAACAAAAAAAATCAATATTTTAAAGTCAGTCAATTTAAAGTTGGTTCAACAAACTGACTTTAATAGTCCATTTTGTAGTAGTGGAGGAAAATTTTTCAGTTGCTGCTGATCGGGGCAGAACCGACATCGCCGGTTCTGCCCGTTAAATTGACAAAGTGTAAATAATAATACAAATAATTGAAATTTTAAATATAATTAATTACTTGATAATTAAATTTATTACAAAAAAATGTATATACAATACATATATATATAATTAACTTAAATTAAAATACATATATAAGCCTCATTTAATGCCTAACTAATAAGCATTACCTTTATCATTGCACCTTTACCTTTTATGAAAAAAAAATGCAATCATGTGTTATGCTATAGAGTAAGGTGAAATGTAATGCATCCTAATAAAAAATAAAAAAAATCAAAACTCACAACACAATTATCCCTCTAAAGAAAAAAAATAGAACTGAAAATAAGTGTGGGGGTGTTGTGAAGTTACAATAATAATAAAAAAAAAAAGAGATGTGGAATAAAAGAATTTGGAAGGAATGACAAAAGAGGTTGCACTGAAATATCAACTAAAAGCTCATTTGCAGTTAAAAACTACATGATAAAAAAATAACTAAGGTGTGGAAAGAACCAAAATGTCTTCATTTATCGACCCTTAACCTAATTCATACACTACAACCATGTAAAATCCTTATTGATCTTTAGCTAAGTGCATATTTATATTAGTGGAGAGAGATGTGAAAAATATATTTATGAGACTTTTTCTAAGATTTAATTGATTAGCATAATCATATAGGTTGATTTCATAAGTGCATTGGATGATACCATGTGTAGCACACACACATGAATCAATTTGTCAAAAACCTTACATATCTTTGTATTGATGGAACATTGATTGATGAATTTTGAGAGGGATATTTTTCATGAAATATGCATGTACTAATAGAAGTATATTTATGAATATACTACCCATGTTATTTTATTTAGTTATACTTGACTTTACTTGAGGACAAGTAAATAGTTAAGTTTGGGGTGTGATGACTCTATGAAATTAACTTTATTAACGCACTTTTTTACTTAATATTTACTTATTTTATTCAATAAATAGTATTTTTGGGGCAAAAAATATTAATATATAAACTTTTTAATGAAAAGGAGGGAAAATATAGTTTTTGGGATTTTTTTGGATTTTTATGAATTTTTAATGTAGGGCCAATCAGGATTTGCCACGTGGCCTACCACATAAGCAGAGGATCTTATTGGGAAAGCCACGTGGACACCACCCAAGTAGGGACAATGAATTGTAGATCATCGCTTGTGAGGAGGAAGATCTGCATGCCATGTGTCAACATGTGCTTTCAATCAGAGTTTAGAGATCGGTCAAACAACATTGCCATGTGTCTCCATATGATTGCTCCATGCATTCCACCCGTGTGCCATGCCATCTATTACCGTGAATCACATTACACCGTATGTTTCTGAATCAGCATGCATTGACTCGGACCGATGTCCCCTACCACGCGTCACGTTTTGATTCACCTAGTGAATTTTGTGTGTCACGTGTCACGTTGTGATTGGCTAGAATTGTCAATTTTGATCTCAACCCTTAATCTAAAGCTGATTTGATGGTCTATATCGCACCTGATCTATCCCTAATCATTGGATTGCCAATATTTTGAAAAGGATTTTGAGACTATTTGGGAAGAACTTGATGATGACTTGAAAGCAATAACTTGATCAGCAATTGGGAACATCAACTTGATCGGCACTTGGGAACATCAACTTGATCAGCACTTAGGAACATTAAGTTGATCAGTACCTCGATCTCCATTATCTTCTAGTTGGGCTTTGAAGCTCCATCATTATAGAGTATTTTTGTTGGCTAAGTCGTGCTTTGTTATTTCTCTAGTCAAGTATCTAAATCTTCCTTTACCATTGATAACAAGCTTAATGGAATGAGTTTATTCATGGAAGTTTTTACCATTGATAGCTTATGTCTTCTTGTTGAAAATTTGAGAAGCTGTTTTTGATTCGTGTTTGAATTTAGATTTAGCTATAGCAAGTTAGGTTATGATAAACCTTGCTTTGATGCTATATGGAATTTATATGGTCTTTAACAGTTGTCTTCATAGTGTCAAATATGCTTTGTTATGCAAGTATTTTTAGCTACAGTAGTATATTGGTATTAGTACACGTGCGATGCCCATAATCATAAACCCTTTTGGAGGTTTTTTATCAATCGTTTTAACAAATTTTGTATTTATGTTTTCCCTTCATTTTTAATTGAAGATCTACATGTCCTTCACTATTAAATTATAACTTTTATTTGAAGGATTTTTTATGACAATGATAATGATTATAATTTTTTTGTGAGGAAATATTTTTTTTGGTGTCTTTGTAGGGTCCAATTTCTAAAGAATTGAGAGAATATTCTCTGTTTTGTTTGTGGAGATTATATAATTGGTGTTGTAACTTTGTAAGGGATATGGAATATAGCTATAACTCAGTATAGTTTGGTGCTCAAGGGAATTACTGGTTCACTTTGTAATTTTATAAATATTACATATTAATATAATATAATATAATTTTCTTTAAAAAACCAACTTTCTTTATAATGTAGGATTTTTTTTTTCGAGAAAAATGCTACGTAAGTCTCTTAGATTAGGTCATTTATGCCATTGAGTCACTTGGATTAGAAATGGTGTCGTTTACTTTCTTAGCTTTGTAAAAATAGTCAATTCATGACAAATTATATTATTTTAATGATTTTTCTATTACAATATTATTATTTTTCTATCAAGTGATTAAATGCGATTAAAACACGAGTATTTAACAATGATAAAGCCACAATCAATATGATAAAAATTCACAAAATGTTATTTTTTTAATATTTGTTAATTGCCACATATTTTATTAATTTTTAATTTTTACTAAAAATTAAAATATATATTTAAATAATTTTTTGTTTTTTCTTAAATAATTTCATAATAAATTTCACTTTTATCTTCGTTGAAGACTCGTATTAAGTGTATTTTATTTAATTGATAAAAAATAATAATATTTTAAATAAAAAATTATTAAAATAATATAATTTATCTTTAATTGGTTTTTCTACAAAACTAAGAGACTCAATAACACTATTTTTAATCTGAATAACTAAAGGACAATAAGGACTTTTGTATCAACTTACCCTATTTTTGAAGCAATCATTTTCACCTTCAGTGTGCTGAAAGTAATGCGTGTGCCATGCTCATGTGCACAACTCTTATTATTATTATTTTTAATCTATGACTTACATAAATTTTGTATTTATGTTTATCCTTCACTTTTCATTGCTCATATGTTGCCTGATGATATAACTAGGATACAACTTGAGTTGGTGCCATTAATTCAAGAGATCATTTATGAGTGGCTTATCATTCATTTCTTCTCACGACACCATCAAAGTTGGCACAGGTTGAAGATTTCAGTTGTCAACTTTCACTATTGCAAATAGGTGGGTTTGTGCTGTAGGTTATCATTAAATTGCCTTTTCTGTTTGATGATGTCGCTTATTAAAATTTGTTGATCTTACTGCAAATTTAATTTTCTCTTTTGATGAATTAATGTTTCTTATATAAAACCAAAAAGAAAAATGTTTATGGTGATAAGTTTATTGTCACTATTCAGTATTATAATCTGAGAAGATTGGTGGTATTAAAATATGAAATGATACTTTTAATATTTGATTTTGTTTTCTACTTTCAGCGTTAAGTATTTTTTCTTCCAAAAATTATGTCTTTGTCCTTGAGGAGTTTTAAGAACAAATCAAATTATTCTTAGAGTTCAGGCTTCTGCATTTATAGTTCACTACTGCCACTCATACGGTTGTGAAGTGTAGTTTGATTAATTAATGTAGAACTTCATCTTTAGAAGGAGCATCTCAGGATTTGCAGAACTTGCCCTTCAAATTGGTGCTGCCACATCATGGTTTCAGTGAGTTTCATCAAAGACAACTAACTCTACATATATACCACTTTCTTATTTTTGCATAGTTCCTTATTTTGCTCTCGTCTATTCCAGCAACTAGCATGTTAGATGCTGCATGAAAGCTTCATTATTATCAATGGGCAATGCAAA
This sequence comes from Hippophae gyantsensis, assembly GCA_030763125.1. Taxonomy (NCBI): domain Eukaryota; kingdom Viridiplantae; phylum Streptophyta; class Magnoliopsida; order Rosales; family Elaeagnaceae; genus Hippophae; species Hippophae gyantsensis. The sequence continues at coordinate 48,241,232 of CM061036.1, forward strand.
TATTTGAGCAACATAAAATTAGTGAAGGGGCATGTGATTTTGCACTTCTATGATGCGTATTGTGCAATCATTTCCAATTCAAATTAGGAGAGTAAATGCACATGTTTCAAGCGATTCGTGATTATTCTTTGCGAACGCTTTGCCAAAAAGGTTTTTTCCTCCTTTTTCTCTTCATCCCCTTATGTTTCTAGTTTACGAATTGAATCCCATTTTTCTGTCCTTGAATCATTTTAGTTGTTTTGTGAAAAGGAGGAAAAAAAAGTTTCTATGATCTCGAGATTTGATTTTGGGCTTTGTATCTTTGGTACTTTAAATTACTTGGATTATATTTATCTTTTGTAGTAGATCATCTCACATTATTTGGGTATGTATTTATTTTCTTTCTTTTTTTTTTGTTTTGATTACCTACTTACTTTTATTTTCTATTATTTATTTTACTTTGTTGTTTATTTTATTTTTATTATTTCATTTATTATTTTCTTTTATATGTTTTTATTTTTTTTATTTTTTTTCATTAATAAATTTTTTATGTAGTAAATGATATTAGATTAGATATTATATTAAAAAAATATTAAAAAAAATGTAAAGCTCTTTCCAATGGCAATCTTTGCACAAAGATAGTACATTTTGAAGCACATACTAACACAAACTTAATGATGAGTGGTACATTGAATATATTAAATTCTAAAATTGGAAATCTCTCCGAGAAGTATCTTGCGAAGACATTAAACTAGCACTAGATGGGAGGCAACCCATAATTTTTAGATAAGATTATTTCTTTTATTTTAATTGTCTGTTTTATATTTGTACTTCTTTTATGTAATTTATTTTTGTTTGCTATGTTGTATTCATGTGCAAGTGTAAATTTAATGCCTTATTCATTGTATTTGTAACTAGGAGTAAGTGATGTAAAACCCACAACTCTATCCTTAAAATTAGAGAATAAATTTCTAATATATCCAAAGAGTATGTTGTAATGATTTAGTTGTATAAGTAGACAACCTTGCCATACCTATAAATTTTGTTATTGCTTTTGTACATGAAACTTGAAATTGGACAAGGAACAAAATGTACTTATTGATAAGCCTCTACTAAAACAGTTATTAGTGTCCATTAAGGTTGTTTTTCAATGGAAATCCTTGTGCAAATATTGAATATTTTCGAGCACATACTAGCAAAAACTTAATGATGAGTGGCATTGAGTATATTAAATTCTAAAATTGGAAATCTCTCCAAGAATCATTTTACGAAGACATTAAAATGGCACTAGATGGGAGGCAACCTATCATTTTTAGATAATATTATTTCTTTTATTTTAATTGTTTATTTTATATATTTTTTTATTTTATGTCATTTATTTTTGTTTACTATGGTATTAAAATTGATTAAAACTATCAATTTTATAATAGTTTGTTGAAATTTTTTAGAAGTACACAATATTTTATTTGTGTAAATTTAAATGTATGGAATAATGAATGCACCTACAATTCCACATCAATATTTCAAAAGTTCAATAAAAGTGTCTTTTTCTATTATTTACACTTTTTCTTTAATTTACAATTTTTAGATTAAGGGCAATATATATTCTAGGTTCGGGGTGGAAAAGGTTACATTTTTATAAAATTGAGCTAATTTAAATTTTTTTATCAAACATATGTTCATATTTTTGCTTTATGTTTACGTTATTACTTATTTTTGTGTGCTTTTATTTATCTTAATTAATTTAGAAATTTTAGGTTTGATTTAAAAATATTTTTGCAAAATTATTTGTCTTTTATTTAATTTTAAATTAATAATTAAGTATTTGTATTATTAGATTAATTTCAAAAATATTTGTGAGAGTAATGCGATAATTAATTAGTTTTCTCATAATTAGTATTTCATAATAACATATTGAAATTACTATAATCTCAAAATCAATGTTTAAGAATCAAATAGTATAGAATACTTAGTAAGAATATATTTTGAGCCATTATCTTCCTATTATAAGTGATGATATTTTTTCTACTCTTTAAACACTCTTCTTAGCAATTCTAATTGTTAGATGATTCTATAAGTCTTTACATTGAATGTTATAAATTAATTATTAACTTAATTTCTTTTTAGAATATTCTTTTTAATATTCTTGTACACTAATTTAAATTTGTATTTTAACATTTGTTTAATTTTCTTTTATTTAACTAATTTTTATTTATTAATTTACTAATTTTTATTTCTTTTTGCTTAGCATTTATGTTTACTCATCATATTAATTTGTATTTATTTTCTTTTTTTATTACCTACTTACTTTATTTATTTTACTTTGTTGTTTATTTTATTTTTATTATTCCATTTATTAATTTCTTTCATTTGTTTTTATTTTATTTTATTTTATTAATAAATTTTTTATTTAGTAATTGATATTAGATTAGATATAGTATTAATAAAAATAAAAATAAAATCTAAATCTCCCTCCAAAGTTTTTGAAAATTTTAATATCTTTAATAGTGATAAAAGTAGATAGATGCTATGTTGTATTTATGTGCAAATGTAAATTTAATGCCTTATTCATTGTATTTGTAACTTGGTGTAAATGATCGAAAACCCATAATTCTATCCCTAAAATTAGAGAATAAATTTTTAATATATCCAAAGAGTATGGTATAATGATTTAGGTGTATAGGTAGTACAAGAAACTTGAAATTGAACACCGAACATAATTTGTTATTGTTAATTCTCTAGTAAAATAGTTATTAGTATCTTTTAAGGGTGTTTTTCAATGGCAATCACCAAAGCAATGACTGTACAATTTCAAACACATACTAATACAAACTCAATAGTGAGTGGTACATTGCGTATATTAAATTCTAAAATTTAAAATACCTCAAAGAAACTTCTTGCAAAGACATTAAAATGGCATTACATTGGAGGCAACCCATCATTTTTAGATAATATTATTTCTTTTATTTTAATTTATTTTTTATATTTGTTTTTATTTTAAGTAATTTATTTTTGTTTCCTATCATGTTAACATTGATTAAACTGTTAATTTTATAACAGTTTGTCGAAATATTTGAGAAGTATACAGTATTCTATTTGTATAAATTTAAATATATAGAATAATGGATGCACCTACAATTTCACATCAATGTTTTAGCAGGTTCAATAAAGGTAGCTTTTTTCTATTCTTTACACTTTTTCTTTAATTTACAATTGTTAGATTAAGGGGAATATATATTCTAGGTTCGGGGTGGGAAAAGTTACAGTTTTATAAATTTGAGCTAATTTAAATTTTTTTATCAAACAATTAAATATGCTTTTATGTTTACATTATTACTTATTTTTGTATGCTTTTATTTATTTTTTATTAATTTAAAAATTATAGGTTTGATTTAAAAAAATTTCTTGTAAAATTACCATGTTTTTTATTTAATTTTAAGATATTAATTAAGTATTTGAATTATTAGATTAATTTCAAAAAATAAATTGAGAGTAATGCAATAATTAGTTAGTTTTTTCATAATTAGTATTTCATGAGAAAATGTTGAAATCCAAAATGAGTGTTTAAGAATCAAATAGTACAGAATACTTTGTGAGAATATATTTTGAGTCATTATCTTCCTATTCTAAGTGATGATATTTTTTCTACTCTTTAAACACTGTTAATAGCAATTCTAATTGTTAGATGATTCTCTATAAGGCATTACATTGAATGTTAGAAATTAATTATTAACTTAATTTCTTTTTTGAATTTTCTTTTTAGTATTCTTGTACACTAATTTAAAATGGTATTTTAACTTTTGTTTAATATTCTATTATTTAAGTAATATTTATTTATTAATTTACTAATTTTTATTTGTTTTTGCTTAGCATTTTTATTTACTAACTTTTTGTTTACTCATTTTTAATAATCCGTGTTTATTTTCTTTCTTTTTTTGTTTTGATTACCTACTTACTTTATTTCATTTCTATTATTTATTTTACTTTGTTGTTTATTTTATTTTTATTATTTCATTTATTATTTTCTTTCACCTCTTTTTTTTTTTTTATCTTTGTTCATTAATAAATTTTTTATTTAATAATTGATATTATATTTGATATAAAATTAATAAAAATATAAAACTAAAGCTCCCTCCAAAGTTTCTGAAAAATTTAATATCTTCAATGGTCATAAAAGTAAATAGCTACTATATTCTATTAATGTACAAGTATAAATTTAATGCTTTATTCATTTTATTTGTAACTAGGTATAAGTGATCTAAAACTCACAACTCTGTCCCTAAAATTAGAGAATAAATTTCTAATATATCCAAAGAGTATGGTATAATGATTTAGTTGTATAGGTAGTACAAGAAACCTGAAATTGGACAAGAAAGAAAATGTACTTATTGGTAAGCCTCTACTAAAATATTTATTGCTATCCATTAAGGGTGTTATTCAATGGAAATCGTTGCACAAAGACCGTACATTTTCAAATACATACTAACACAAACTCAATGTTGAGTGGTACATTGAGTATATTAAATTCTAAAATTGGAAATTTCACCAAGAAGCATCTTGCGAAGACATTTAAATGGCAATGGATAGGAGGCAACAAATCATTTTTAGATAATTTTATTTCTTTTATTTTAGTTGATTTTTTATGTTTGTTTCTTTTTTATGTAATTTATTTTTGTTTACTATCATATTAAAATTAAATAAAGTTGTTACGTTTATAACAATTTGTCAAAATTTATGAGAAGTGCATAGTATTCTTTTTGTTTAAATTTAAATGTATGGAATGATTGATGCACCTACAATTCTACATCAATGTTTCACTAGGTTTAATAAAAGGTAGTTTTTTTTCTATTATTTACAGTTTTTCTTTAATTTACAATTGTTAGATTAAGGCAATATATATTCTAGGTTCGGGGTGAGAAAAGTTATATTTTTATAAAATTGAGCTAATTTAATTTTTTTTATTAAACTAATTTTCATATTTTTGCATTATGTTTACATTATTACTTATTTTATTGTGCTCTTATTTATTTTTAATAATTTATAAATTTTAGGTTTGATTTAAAACTTTTCTTGCAAAATTATCGTGTTTTTATATAATTTTAAGTTAATAATTAAGTATTTGTATTATTAGATTAATTTCAAAAACATTTCTGAGAGTAATGCAATAATTAATTTGTTTTTTCATAATTAGTATTTCATGATAAAATGTTGAAGTCCAAAATCGATGTTTAGGAATCAAATAGTGAAAAATACTTTGTGAGAATATATTTTGAGCCATTATCTTCCTATTATAAGTGATGATATTTTTTCTACTCTTTAAACACTCTTAATATGAATTCTAATTGTTAGATCATTTCCTATAAGTCATTACATTGAATGTTAGAAACTAATTATCAACTTAATGTATATTTACAATTTTCTTTTTAGTATTCTTGTACCCTAATTTAAATTTTTATTTTAACTTTTGTTTAATATTCTTTTATTTAAATAATTTTTATTTATTAATTTACTAATTTTTATTTATTTTTTGCATAGCATTTTTATTTACTAACTTTTTGTTTACTCAATTTTATTAATATTTATTTATTTTCTTTCTTTTTTGTTTTGATTATCTACTTAAATTATTTCTTCTTGATTATTTATTTTACTTTGTTGTTTATTTTATTTTTATTATTTCATTTATTATTTTCTTTCATATGTTTTTTTTTATGTTTTATGTTTTTGTTTATTAATAAAGTTTTTATTTAGTAATTGGTATGAAATTATATATAATATTAATAAAAATATAAAAAAAAATCTAAAGCTCTCTCTCCATAGTTTCTCAAAATTTTAATATCTTCAATGGTGATAAAGTAGATACCTGCTATGTTGTATTAATATGCAAATATAAATTTAATGCTTTATTCATTTTATTTTTAACTAGGTATAAGTGATCTAAACCTCACAAATCTTTCCCTAAAATTAGAGAATAAATTTCTAACATATCCAAAGAGTATGATTTAATGATTTAGTTGAATAGGTAGTATAAGATACCAAAAATTAGATAAGGTACAAAATGTACTTATTGGTAAGCCTCTACTAAAAGTAGTTATTAAAGTCCATTAAGGGTGCTTTTCAATGGCAATCTTTGTGTAAATTTAAATGTATGGAATGATAGATGCACCTACAATTCCACCTCAATGTTTTAGCAGGTTCGATAAAGGTATCTTTTTTCTATTCTTTACTCTTTTCTGTAATTTACAAGTGTTAGATTAAGGGCAATATATATTCTACGTTCGGGGTGGGAAAAGTTACATTTTTTTATAAAATTGAGTTAATTTAAATTTTTTTAGGAAACATATGTTCATATTTTTGCACCATGTTTGCATTTTTACTTATTTTTGGGTGCTTTTATTTATTTTTATTAATTTATAAATTTTAGGTTTGATTTAAAACTTTTCTTGCAAAATTATCATTTCTTTTATTTAATTCTAAGATAATAATTAAGTATTTGTATTATTAGATTAATTTCAAAAACATTTATGAGAGTAATGCGGTAATTTGTTATTTTTGTCAAAATTAGTATTTCATTATAAAATGTTAAAATTAGAATAAACCCAACATCTGTGTTTAGGAATCTAATAGTGGAGACTACTTTTTTAGAATATATTTTCACCAATTATCTTACTATTTTAAGTGATGATATTTTTTCTACACTTTAAACGCTTATCTTACCAATTCTAATTGTTTATGATTCTCTATAAGTCTTTACATTTAATATTAGAAATTAATTATAAACTTAATTTCTTTTTAAAATTTTCTTTTTAGTATTTTGTACACTAATTTTGAATTTGTGTTTTAAATTTTATTTAACTATGTTTTATTTATTAATTGACTAATTTTTATTTCTTTTTGCTTAGTATTTTATTTACTAACTTTTTGTTTACTCGTTATATTAATATGTATTTTTTTCTTTTTTTTATTACCTTTTTTCTTTATTTCATTTCTATTATTTATTTTACTTTGTTGTTTATTTTATTTTTATTATTTCATTTATTATTTTTTTCATCTGTTTTTTATTTTTTTTATTTTTGTTCCTTAATAAATTCTTTATTAAGTAATTGATATTAGATTTGATATAAAATTAATAAAAATATAAATCTAAAGCTCCCTCCCAAGTTTTTGAAAATTTTAATATATATCTTTGTTGTCTCTCTAGGAGAACATAAAACGTGCAAGCATACACGGTCACAAGTAATAAAATTTGATAAGTAAGTTATCATTTCCACGGAGATTTGTTACTATAGTTTACTGAGTACAAAAATTATCTCTCTCTGATTTTATCCAAAACGATCGTTGATTGGAACAAATTTAAGAAAAGAGTTTAATAACAAAATAAAAGAAATCTAGGATTGCAATTTTTCATCAGATTAATCAACTCAAATCATGTTATTTTCTTTTGATTTATATTTTTTTAGTACATTTAATTTGTCAACCGAAAACTTCTAATTTTATTCATACATCTCTTCCGAGCTCTGTATAAACACACCTCGTTAAATTAATTCACTATATTCCTATGAGAATTAAATTCACCAAGATTCATTACGTTCTAAGTTCTCAAATGGTCACACATACAATTAGGGTATATTCCTATCCTTCATCGTACATGTCATTCTATCTATGAGCAATATACACAAAAATGTTTCTTCCAAGTTTATTTATGTGTCACGGATCATTTGATAAAATTCGTAAATAATCAAAAGCATTAAGCACAAAATAGAATAAACAACTCAAACGTCTTATAAATCGTTCAAAAATAATTAAAATAAAAGCTTCATAAATTTAGATCAAATACAACCCTAGAAAAATTAAATTACTTCATAAATTTAAATTAAAAAATATAGCAGTTTAAGAAAAATGAGATGAAGAACACAGAAAATTAAAACATCTCTTAACACAAATATTTGGCACACGTAGAACACAACAGAAGCCAAAAATGGCTTCTACGTGCTCCACAGTCCAGAACCGAACAATACAAAAATTCTAAACTCCCCAAAAACTTTTTAACTCTATCATAATATCCCCTATTTATAGCTAAAAAATACATCTAAAATAATACATTTTTTTAAACACGCGTAAAATATTTGTATCGAAAATAAAACCCCGACAATTTCCTTAAATTTCACATCCACGCGTACGAAAGAGAATATTAAATTTTTTTACACGTGGATGCCAGAAATAGAGGGCACCGTGCGTTATTTTTTTTAATTCAATCTACGTACCACGTGTCAATCTCTGATTGGTTGAAGAATTAATAGAGACATGTGGCAGTATTTCACTCGGTGAACAAACCGGCTACACGCAAGGCACGACGCACGGGAAAATGGTGCGATGAAGGTGGGAGACAACAGCTGCAACGCGTGCGTGATCCTACGCTTTTGTGCTCACTGTAACATGCCACGTGTCAGAACATGATTGGCTATAAGATTAAGTAGGACACGTGTCAACTTGTGATTCGTAGAATAATCGGGCGCATGTGGATCGATCGCATGGGAAAAGAGGCACACGAAGGTGGGGGACAGCGGCTGCAACGCGTCAGACACGTGGGTCCCACCTACACGCCGGCCTATGCGGCAGTTGGGCCCCAGTCGGGCACCGAGCCACGTAAAAGAAAGAAACTTGGACCCACTCGCGTTGGTCGGGTGTGATAGAGACGCACGCATCATAGCCGTTTCTTCTCTGATTTGACGGTCCGCGTTGCACGCGTGGGAGACTACGCGTGGACTTCTTCCCTCCTACACGAAAATGAAACTTTAATTAATTATATTTTGACCCAAAAATTTAATTCAAATTACATTTTAAACTTTCTTTAATTACAGTTAAGCCCTTTTCTAATTTAAATTAAATTTTTAAATTTTTAATAATTAAAATTGAGCCCGATTTTAATTTAAATTATATTTTTGACTTTTATAAATTGCAATTAAGAACTCTATTATTTTAAATTATATTTGTGGACATAAATTTGCAATTAGTTACGATTTCGATTCAAATTATGTAATTTTATTAAAAATGTATTTCTTAAAACATAAAAGGTAAATATTAATTTATTTAACTAAAATTAACCAAAAATGTCAAGAACATAGCAATTATAATTAATAAAATAGATGAAAATAACTATATAAAATACAGTTATCAATCTTCAATGGTGATAAAAGTAGATAGTTGATATATACTATTAATGTGCAAGTATAAATTTAATGCTTTATTTATTTTATCTGTAATTAGGTATAAATGATCTAAAACCCACAACATTGTCCCTAAAATTAGTGAATAAATTTGTAATATATCAAAAGAGTATGATATAATGATTTAGTTGTATAGGTAATACAAGAAACAAGAAATTGGACAAGGAACAAAATATACTTATTGGTAAGCCTCTACTAAAACAGTTGTTAGTGTCCATTAAAGGTATTTTTCAATGACAATCTTTGTGCAAAGACTGTATATTTTCAAACACATACTAACACAAACTCAATGAGGAGTCGTACATTGTGTATATTAAATTCTAAAATTGGAAATCTCTCCAAGAAGCATCTTGCGAAGACATTAAAATGACACTGGATGAGTGGCAACCTATCAATTTTAGATAATATTATTTCTTTTATTTTAATTAATTGTTTTATATTTTATTTTATTTTATGTAATATATTTTTAATTACTAACATGTTAACATTGATTAAAATTGTTAATTTTATAACAGTTTGTCGAAATATTTGACAAGTACACAGTATTTTATTTGTGTAAATTTAAAAGTATGGAATAATATATGTACCTACAATTTCACATCAATGTTTTAGCAGGTTCGATAAAAGGTATCTTTTTTTCTATTCTTTACTCTTTTTCTTTAATTTACAAGTTTTAGATTAAGGGTAACATATATTCTAGGTTCAGGGTGGGAAAAGTTACATTTTTATAAAATTGAGCTAATTTAAATTTTTTTATGGAACATATGTTCATATTTTTTCATTATGTTTGCATTTTTGCTTATTTTTGTGTGCTTTTATTTATTTTTATTAATTTAGAAATTTTAGGTATGATTTAAAACTTTCCTTGCAAAATTATCATTTAATTTATTTAATTTTAAGATAATAATTAAGTATTTGTATTATTAGATTAATTTCAAAAATATTTATAAGAATAATGCGGTAATTTTTTAGTTTTGTCAAAATTAGTATTTCATTATAAAATATTATAATTGAATTAAACCCAAAATTAGTGTTTAGGAATCTAATAGTGGAGACTACTTTTTGAGAATATATTTTCACCCATTATCTTCTTATTCTAAGTGATGATACTTTTTCTACTCTTTAAACACTCATCTTACCAATTCTAATTGTTGATGATTTTCTATAAGTCTTTACATTTAATGTTAGAAATTAATTGTAAACTTAATTTCGTTTTAGAATATTCTTTTTAGTATTTTGTACACTAATTTAAATTTGTATTTTAAATTTTGTTTAATTTTATTTTATTTAACTAATTTTTATTTCTTTTTGCTTAGTATTTTTATTTACTAACTTTTTGTTTACTCGTTATATTAATATGTATTTATTTTCTTTCTTTTTTTTATTGCCTTCTTACTTTATTTCATTTCTATTATTTATTTTACTTTATTTTTTATTTTATTTTAATTATTTCATTTATTATTTTCTTTCATATGTTTTTTTTATTTTATTTTTGATCATTAACAAATTTTTTATTTTTTAATTGATATTAAATTTGATATAAAATTAATAAAAATAAAAATCTAAAGCTCCCTCCAAAGTTACTAAAATTTTTAATATCTTTAATGGTGATAAAAGTAGATAGCGGTTATGTTGAATTAATGTGCAAGTATAAATTTAATGTTTTATTCATTTTATTTGTATTAGGTATAAGTGATCTAAAAGCCACAACTCTGTCCCTAAAATTAGAGAATAAATTTCTAATATATCCAAAGTGTATGGTATAATGATTTAGTTGAATAGGTAATACAATAAACCTAAAATTGGATAGGGAGCAAAATGTTCTTATTGGTAAGCCTCTACTAAAACAATTATTACTGTCCATTAAGGTCGTTTTTCAATAGCTATCTTTGTACAAAGATTGTAAATTTTCAAACAAATACTAACACAAACTCAATGAGGAATGGTACATTGAGTATATTAAATTCTAAAATTGGAAATCTCACCAAGAAGCATCTTGCGAAGACATTGGAACTGGATGTTAGGCAACCCATCATTTTTAGATAATTTTATTTCTTTTATTTTAGTTGATTGTTTTATGTTTGTTTCTCTTTTATGCCATTTATTTTTGTTTACTCTCATTTTAACATTAATTAAAACTGTTACGTTTATAACGGTTGGTCAAAATATTTGGGAAGTGCATAGTATTCTATTGTTTTAAATATAAATATATGGAATGATGGATGCGTCTACAATTCTACATCAATGTTTCAGCAGGTTAGTTTTTTTCTATTCTTTATAGTTTTCCTTTAATTTACAATTGTTAGATTAAGGCAATGTATATTCTAGGTTCGGATGAGAAAAGTTCTATTTTTATAAAATTGTGCTAATTAAAATTTTTTTTATTAAACATTTGCTCATATTTTGCATTATGTTTACATTATTACTTATTTTTGTGTGCTTTTATTTATTTTTAATAATTTAGAAATTTTAGGTTTGATTTAAAACATTTCTTGCAAAATTATCATGTTTTTATTTAATTTTAAGATAATAATTAAGTATTTGTATTAATAGGTTGATTTCAAAACATTTCTGAGTGTAATGTGATAATTAGTTTGTTTTGTCATAATTAGTATTTCATGATAAAATGTTCAAATCCAAAATCAGTGTTTAGGAATCAAATAGTGAAAAATACTTTGTGAGAATATATTTTGAGCCATTATCTTCCAATTCTTAGTGGTGATATTTTTCTACTCTTTCAAATCTCTTAATACCAATTCTAATTGTTAGATCATTCTCTATTAGTCATTACATTGAATCTTAGAAATTAATTATTAACTTAATTTCTATTTAGAATTTTCTTTCTAGTATTCTTGTACCCTTATTTAAATTTTTATTCTAACTTTTGTTTAATATTATTTTATTTAAATAATTTTTATTTCTTTTTGCATAGCAATTTTATTAACTAACTTTTGTTTACTCAACTTTAGTAATATTTATGTATTTTCTTTCTTTTTTGTCTTGATTACCTACTTACATTATTTCTTTTCTATTATTTATTTTACTTTGTTGTTTATTTTATTTTTATTATTTCATTTATTATTTTCTTTCATTGGTTTTTTATTTTTATTTTTATTTTGTTCATTAATAAATTTTTTATTTAGTAATTGATATGAAATTTGATATAATATTAATAAAAATATAAAGCTCTCTCCGTAGTTTCTGAAAATTTTAATATCTTGAATGGTGATAAAAGTATATAGTTGCTATGTTCTATTTATGTACAAGTGTAAATTTAATGCCTTACTAATTGTGTTTGTAACTAGGTGGAAGTGATCTAAAACCCACAACTCTGTTCCTAAAATTAGAGAATAAATTTCTAATATATCCAAAGAGTATGGTATAATGATTTATTTGTATAGGTAGTATAGAAACCAAAAATTGAACAAAGAACAAAATGTACTTATTGGTAAGCCTTTATTAAAACAGTTTTTAGTGTTCATTAAGGGTGTTTTTCAATGGAAATCTTTGTGCAAAGATTGTACATTTTCAAACACATATTAACACAAACTCAATGACGAGTGGTACATTGAGTATATTAAATTTGAAAATTGGAAATCTCTCCAAGAAGCACCTTGCGAAGACATTAAAATGACACTGGATGGGAGGCAACCCAACAGTTTTAGATAATTTTATTTCTTTTATTTTAGTTGATTGTTTTATATTTGTTTCTATTTTATATAATTTATTTTATTTTACTGTCATGTTAACATTAATTAAAATTGTTACGTTTATAACAATTTGTCAAAATTTATGAGAAGTGCACAATATTCTATTTGTTTAAATTTAAATGTATGGAATGATGGATGCACCTACAATTTCACATCAATGTTTCAGTAGGTTTAATAAAGGTATCTTTTTTCTATTCTTTACTCTTTTTCTTTAATTTACAATTGTTTGATTAAGGCAATGTATATTATAGGTACGGGGAGATAAAAGTTATATTTTTATAATATTGAGCTAATTTAAATTTCTTTTATGAAACATATGTTCACATTTTTGCATTATGTTTGCATTTTTACTTATTTTTGTGTGCTTTTATTTATTTTTATTAGTTTAGAAATTTTAGGTGTTGATTTAAAAAATTTCTTGCAAAATTATCATGTTTTTATTTAATTTTAAGATAATAATAACTATTTGTATTATTAGATTAATTTCAAAAACATTTATAATAGTAATGCGATAATTTGTTAGTTTTGTCATAATTAGTATTTCATGATAAAATGTTTAAATTGAAATAAACTCAAAATCCGTGTTTAGAAATTAAATAGTGGCTACTATTTTATGAGAATATATTTTGAGCCATTATCTTCTTATTCTAAGTGATGATATTTTTTCTACTCTTTAAACACACTTCTTACCAATTCTAATTGTTAGATAATTTATATAAGTCTTTGCATTGAATGTTAGAAATTAATAATTAACTTAATTGCTTTTCAACATTTTCTTTTTAGTATTCGTGGACACTAATTTAAAATTTTATTTTAACTTTTGTTTAATTTTCTTTTATTTAACTATTATTATTTATTAATTTACTAATTTTTATTTCTTTTTTCTTAGCATTTTTATTTACTAAATTTTTGTTTACTCATTTTTATTAATATGTATTTATTTTCTTTTTGTTTTGTTTTCATTACCGACTTATTTTATTTCTTTTATATTATTTATTTTTAATTTTATATTTTATTCGTTAATAAATTTTTTTATTTAGTAATTGATATTAGATTTGATATCATATTAATAAATAATATAATAAAAATCTAAAGCTCTCTCCAAAGTTTATGAAAATTTTAATATCTTTAATGGTGACAAAAGTAGATAGATGCTACGTGGTATTCATGTGCAAGTGTAAATTTTGATTCATTGTATTTGTATCTAGGAGTAAGTGATCTTAAACCCATAACTCTATCCCTAAAATTAAATAATAAATTTCTAATGTATCCAAAGAGTATGACATAATTATTTAGTTGTATAGGTAGACAACCTTGCTATAAGTATAAGTTTTTTTATTGCTTTTGTAGAAGAAACATGAAATTGGACAGGGAACTGAATGTACTTATTGGTAAGCCTATATTAAAACAGTTATAAGTGTCCATTAAGGATGTTTTAAAATGACAATCTTTGTGCAAACATTGTACATTTTAAAGCACAATGGCACTGGATGAGAGGTAACCCATCATATTTTAGATAATATTATTTATTTTGTTTTAATTGTTGCTTTTATATTTGTGTTTTATTTTATGTCATTTATTTTTGTTTACTATGGTATTAAAATTGATTAAAACTGTCAATTTTATAATAGTTTGTTGAAAGTTTTGAGAAGTACACAGTATTTTATTTGTTTAAATTTAAATGTATGGAATGATGGATGAACCTACAATTCCACATCAATGTTTCAGTAGGTTCAATAAAGGAAGCTTTTTTTTCTATTCTTTACTCTTTTTCTTTAATTTATTATTGTTAGATTAAGGCAACGTAAATTATAGGTTCGAGGTGGGAAAAGTTACACTTTTATAAAATTGGGCTAATTTCAATTTTTTTAATCATATATATGTTCATATTTTTACCTATTTTTGTGTGCTTTTATTTATTTTTATTAATTTATAAATTTTAGGTTTGATTTAAAAATTTTCTTGAAAAATTAGCATGTCTTTTATTTACTTTTAAGATAATAATTAAGTATTTGTATTATTAGATTAATTTCAAAAACATTTGTGACATTAAAGAAATAAATAGTTAGTTTTGTCATAATTAGTATTTAATGATATAACGTTGAAATTGAAATAAACTCAAAATCTGTTGTTTAGGAATCATAAAGTGGAGACTATTTTATGAAAATATATTTTGAGCCATTATCTTCCTATTCTAAGTGATGATATTTTTTCTACTCTTTAAACACTCTTCTTACCAATTCTAAATGTTTGATGATTCTCTATAAGTCTTTGCATTGAATAATAGAAATTAATTATTAACTTAATTTCTTTTTAGAATTTCTTTCTAGTATTCTTGTACACTAATTTAAATTTTTATATTAACTTTTGTTTAATTTTCTTTTATTTAACTATTATTATTTATTAATTTAATAATTTTTATTTCTTTTTGCTTAGCATTTTTATTTACTAATTTTTATTAATCTGTATTTATTTTATTTCTTTTTTTTTCTTTTGATAACTAACTTACTTTATTTTTTTTCTATTATTGCTTTTGTACAAGAAACCTGAAATTGGACAAGGAACAAAATGTACTTATTGGAAATCCTCTACTAAAACAGTTATTAGTGTCCATTAAGGTTGTTTTTCAATGGAAATATTTATGCAAAGACAGTATATTTTCAATCACATACTAACACAAAACTCAATGATGAGTGGTACATTGAGTATTTTAAATTCTAAAATTGGAAATCTCTCCAAGAAGCATTTTGCAAAGACATTAAAACGACACTAGATGGGAGGCAACCTATCATTTTTAGATAATATTACTTATTTTATTTTAATTTTTTGTTTTATATTTGTTTTTATTTTATGTTATTTATTTTTGTTTACTATCGTATTAACATTGATTTGAAAATGTTAATTTTATAATAGTTTGTTGAAATTTTTGAGAAGTACACAATATTTTATTTATGTAAATTTAAATGTATGGAATGATGGATGTACTTACAATTCTGCATCAATGCTTTAGTAGGTTCAATAAAGGTAGCTTTTTTTTCTATTCTTTACTCTTTTTCTTTAATGTATTATTGTTAGATTAAGGGCAACGTACATTATAGGTTCGAGGTGGAAAAAGTTACATTTTTATAAAATTGAGCTAAGTAATATTTTTTTCATCAAATATATGTTCATATTTTTACTTATTTTTGTGTGCTTTTATTTATTTTTATTAATTTTGAAATTTTAGGTTTGATTTAAAAAATTTCTTGTAAAATTATCATGTCTTTTATTTACTTTTAAGATAATAATTAAGTATTTGTATTATTATATTAATTTCAAAAACATTTCTGACATTAAGGCAATAAATAGTTAGTTTTGTCATAATTAGTATTTAATGATAAAATGTTGAAATTGAAATAAACTAAAAATCTGTGTTTAGGAATCACAATGTGAAGACTACTTTATGAGAATATATTTTGAGCCATTATCTTCCTATTCTAAGTGATGATGTTTTTTCTACTCTTTAAACACTCTTCCTACCAATTCTAAATGTTAGATGATTCTCTATAAGTCTTTGCATTGAATGTTAGAAATTAATTATTAACTTAATTTCTTTTTAGTAGTCTTGTACAGTAATTTAAATTTTTATATTAACTTTTGTTTAATTTTATTTTTTTTAACTATTATTATTTATTAATTTACTAATTTTTATTTCTTTTTGCTTAGCTTTTTTATTTATTAACTTTTTGTTTACTCATTTTTATTAATCTATAATTATTTTCTTTTTTTCCATTTGATTACCAACTTAATAATTACTTTTACTTTGTTGTTTATTCTTATTATTTCATTTATTATTTTCATTTATCTTTTTTTTTTATTTTTTTTAAGTTCATTGATAAATTTTTTATTTAGTAATTGATATTAGATTAGATATAATATTAATAAAAATATAAAAAAAATCTAGAGCTCTCTCCAAAGTTTTTGAAAATTTAATATCTTTAATGGTATAAAAAGTAGATACATGCTATATTGTATTCATGTGCAAGTGTAAATTTAATGCCTTATTCATTGTATTTGTAACTAGGAGTAAGTGATGTAAAACCCACAACTCTATCCTTAAAATTAGAGAATAAATTTCTAATATATCCAAAGAGTATGTTGTAATGATTTAGTTGTATAAGTAGACAACCTTTCCATACCTATAAATTTTGTTATTGCTTTTGTACAAGAAACCTGAAATTGGACAAGGAACAAAATGTACTTATTGATAAGCCTCTAATAAAACAGTTATTAGTGTCCATTAAGGTTGTTTTTCAATGGAAATCCTTGCGCAAAGACTGTTTATTTTCGAGCACATACTAGCACAAACTTAATGATGAGTGGTACATTGAGTATATTAAATTCTAAAATTGGAAATCTCTCCAAGGATCATTTTGCAAAGACATTAAAATGGCACTAGATGGGAGGCATCCTATCATTTTTAGATAATATTATTTCTTTTATTTTAATTGTTTATTTTATATATTTTTTTATTTTATGTCATTTATTTTTGTTTACTATGGTATTAAAATTGATTAAAACTGTCAATTTTATAATAGTTTGTTGAAATTTTTGAGAAGTACATAGTATTTTATTTATGTAAATTTAAATGTATGGAATGATGGATTCACCTACAATTCCACATCAATGTTTCAGTAGGTTCAATAAAGGAAGCTTTTTTTCTATTCTTTACTCTTTTTCTTTAATTTATTATTGTTAGATTAAGGGCAACATAAATTATAGGTTCGAGGTGGGAAAAATTACACTTTTATAAAATTGGGCTAATTTCAATTTTTTTCATCAAATATATGTTCATATTTTTACTTATTTTTTTGTGCTTTTATTTATTTTTATTAATTTAGAAATTTTAGGTTTGATTTAAAAATTTTCTTATAAAATTATCATGTCTTTATTTACTTTTAAGATAATAATTAAGTATTTGTATTATTAGATTAATTTAAAAAATATTGTGACATTAAGGAAATAAATAGTTAGTTTTGTGATAATTTGTATTTAATGATAAAATGTTGAAATTGAAATAAACTCAAAATCTGTGTTTAGGAATCATAAAGTGGAGACTACTTTATGAGAATATATTTTGAGCCATTATCTTCCTATTCTAAGTGATAATATTTGTTCTACTCTTTAAACACTCTTTTTACCAATTCTAAATGTTAGATGATTCTCTAGAAGTCTTTGCATTGAATGTTAGAAATTAATTATTAACTTAATTTCTTTTTAGTATTCTTGTACACTAATTCTTGTACACTATTAAAATTGATTAAAACTGTCAATTTTATAATAGTTTGTTGAAATTTTTGAGAAGTACACAGTATTTTATTTGTGTAAATTTAAATGTATGGAATGATGGATGCACCTACAATTCCACATCAATGTTTCAGTAGGTTCAATAAAGGTAGCTTTTTTTCTATTCTTTACTCTTTTTCTTTAATTTATTATTGTTAGATTAAGGGCAACGTAGATTATAGGTTTGAGGTGGGAAAAGTTACACTTTTATAAAATTGAGCTAATTTCAATTTTTTTCATCAAATATATGTTCATATTTTTACTTATTTTTGTGTGCTTTTATTTATTTTTATTAATTTAGAAATTTTAGGTTTGATTTAAAAATTTTCTTGTAAAGTTATCATGTATTTATTTGCTTTTAAGATAATAATTAAGTATTTGTATTATTAGATTAATTTAAAAAATATTGTGACATTAAGGAAATAAATAGTTAGTTTTGTGATAATTTGTATTTAATGATAAAATGTTGAAATTGAAATAAACTCAAAATCTGTGTTTAGGAATCATAAAGTGGAGACTACTTTATGAGAATATATTTTGAGCCATTATCTTTCTATTTTAAGTGATGATATTTGTTCTACTCTTTAAACACTCTTTTTACCAATTCTAAATGTTAGATGATTCTCTAAAAGTCTTTGCATTGAATGTTAGAAATTAATTATTAACTTAATTTCTTTTTAGTATTCTTGTACACTAATTTAAATTTTTATATTAACTTTTGTTTAATTTTATTTTATTTAACTATTATTATTTATTAATTTACTAATTTTTATTTACTAACTTTTTGTTTACTCATATTTATTAACATGTATTTATTTTCTTTTTTTCCTTTTGATTACCAACTTACTAATTACTTTTACTTTGTTGTTTATATTTATTATTTCATTTATTATTTTCTTTTATCTTTTTGAATTTTTTGATTGTTGTTCATTAATAAATGTTTTATTTAGTAATTGATATTATATTAGATATCATATTAATAAAAATATAAAAAAAACTAAAGCTCTCTCCAAATGTTTTGAAAATTTTAATATCTTTAATGGTGATAAAAGTAGATAGATGCTATGTTGTATTCATGTGAAAGTGTAAATTTAATGCCTTATTCATTGTATTTGTAACCAAGAATAAGTGATGTAAAACCCACAACTCTATTTGTAAAATTAGAGAATAAATTTCTAATATATCCAAAGAGTATGTTGTAATGATTTAGTTTTATAGGTAGACAACCTTGCCATACCTATAAAGCTTTTTATTGCTTTTGTACAAGAAACCTGAAATTGGACAAGGAACTTGATGTACTTATTGGTAAGCCCCTACTAAAACAGTTATTAGTGTCTATTAAGGGTGTTTTTCGATGGTAATCTTTGCAAAAAGATTGCACATTTACAAGCACATTCTAACACAAACTCAATGATGAGTGGTATAGTGAGTATATTAAATTCTAGAATTTAAAATCCCTACAAGAAGCATCTTGTGAAGACATAAAAATGGCATTGGATGGAAGGTAAACCATCATTTTTAGATAATATTATTTCTTTTGTTTTAATTGTTGGTTTTATATTTGTGTTTTATTTTATGTTATTTATTTTTATTTACTATTATGTTAACATTGATTAAAACTATTAATTTTATAACTGTTTATTGAAATTTGTGAGAAGTACACGATATACTATTTGTGTAAATTTTAATGTATGACATGATGGATGCACCTATAATTCTACATCAATGTTTCAACAGTTTAAATAAAGGTAGTTTTTTTCTATTATTTACTCTTATTCTTTAATTTACAATTGTTGGATTAAAGGCAATGTAGATTCTAGATTCGGGGTGGGAAAAGGTGCATTTTTATAAAATTGAGCTAATTTAATTTTTTTATCAACCATATGTTCTCATTTTTACATTGTGTTTACATTTTTACTTATTTTTGTGTGCTTTTATTTATTTTTATTAATTTAGAAATTTTAGGTTTGATTTAAAAAATTTCTTGCAAAATTATCATGTCTTTTATTTAATTTTAAAGTAATAATTAATTATTTGTATTATTAGCTTAATTTTAAAAACATTTTTGAAAGTATTGCGATAATTATTTATTTTTGTTATAATTAGTATTTCATGATAAAATGTTGAAATTGAAATAAACCAAAAATCGGTGTTTAGGAATCAAATAGTGAAGACTACTTTGTGAGAATATATTTTGAGCCATTATCTTCCTATTCGAAGTGATGATATTTTTCTACTCTTTAAACACTCTTCTTACCAATTCTAAATGTTAGATGATCTCTATAAGTCTTTGCATTCAAATTTAGGATTTTTATTACTAATAGAGTGTCTTATATTTATTTTTATTGCTTAAATTGAATAAGTAAAAATTGAAAGTATATGCCATTTTCTTCATTCATGTATGGCTTTTAAAAAAGAAAGAAATATATGGGGTTACCCAAACCAATAAAATAAAACACCTCAAATTAGCTACTTAATCTATCATACAACATATGTACAATCTATACATTGGTCCTCTCTTAAAAAAAGAAGAAGAATATCTCCAAAAGAAGAGATAAAGAAAATAAAAATAAATGAACGAAAAGAAAGGTATAGTATAAACTACATACTATGACCCATTATCCTTCAAAGTTGTGAGAATTATAGGAAATAATTCCCCAAGAAGTCATTTTCATTTTCTTCATATCTTATAATACATTACTTGAGATTTTTTTGATGAATTTGATTGATAAATGAAAATAATATGTTATTTCTTTATAGAATCCATTTATTTGATTCCTTTCATGAGATCAATATGATGCATCACTTGGAGCTTTTCTTTTTTTACATATGCAAACTTATTAGTTCATTTCTATACATAAACTCTTTGTACCTTTGAATGAGTGCTTGAACCGATAGGAGGACCATTTTTATTGAGAGTATGCCTTGTGAGGTTAGAATTGAAGCAAATTTGAATTCCTTATATAGAAATTGGGTAAATTGGTATTGATATATATTTTTTACCTGATGATGAAAATTATTAACACTGATGATAATAGTAAATCATGAATTTTTAGAATATATAAATGACTTATGCTATAGATTTTAATTTTAAACTTAAAAGAAATTTTAAAGTATAAAAAGTTTGTTTTTCTTATTCTTTTGCTATTTTTTACGTTGTTTTAATTATATTTGTGTATATGTTATTTTTTTTATTATTTTGAACTTTTGTTTTATATTTGATGTATGTGGGTATCATATATGAAAACCCGCATGACACTAAAACTCGTCTGCTAGGGAAAACTAGTGGTTTAAAAGCATATTGCATATGTTAAATGCAACCGTGTCAATCTACAAAAATAATTTAGGATAGTTAAACTTTTTTTTTTTGAGTTTTTGGTTTTAGTTTTTTGCCATTCTTACTAAAAACTAGCAAGAAGCTAGTTTGGGGTTGTGATAAGTGCTCAAAAGTACTTATATATCATTATTTTATGCATGTTTAATGATTAAATAAATTTTTATTTGCTTAGTTTTACCGTCATTTTACGTAAATCTATCTCTTCAAAATTAAGGGTATATTTTATTATTTTTTAGGTATTTCTTGTATTTAAATTATTTAACTTGAAAAATATAATCGAAGCACTTCATTACAACTATTGGAGCTTAAAAAGATAACATATGTAAAGCATTACATATGTTTCAAAAAGAGATATACAAACAAAGGGTTCCAATGATGTAGAAAAAAGTATTTCGTGGTATGAAATTAAGTATGCCATGTCACGAGGCAAAAGGATAGAATCATGTGTCTCAAATATGATAAGGGTCATGCCATGAAAAAGTTGAATGCCAATACACGAATATAATGGATCGTGCCTAATTGTGTACATCTTGTGTATACCATGGTATGGAAAAATTTTATGCCATGGCACCAATTTAAAAATTCCACATTTCTCTTCTTTCTTTCACCTATAAATAGGACCCTATTTCTGTTGTGAAAAAATAATCCCTTATCCCTTAATCCTTTACGTTTTATCTTTTCTTTACTTTCTTGAGCTTTTTTTATTAGTTGAATGTTATTCTCCCAATTGCATGTTGAACAAATTCAGTTTATGTAATAGTTTCTAGTTTCATTTCAATAAAACAATTCTGTTTGGAGTTTTTCCAGGAAAAAGTATTTTTAAGAATTTTGTTTAGGTATATTTAAATGTATTCTTTTTAGATTATCACTAAATATTGTTTTATATGCTATATGTTTAATTTATTGATCATTTATTAAACTATACATTATAAATAATATGAGATATTAGTAATGTTGTTACACTTATGAAATTGTAAAATAGATTAAAAAAATTATATATAACAAATTAAGTTTTATTTCTTCATCAAAACTAAAATGAAGTTTGTAAAAAAAATAAATTGATGAAATATTTTTCATAACAAACAAGAGAGTTCGATTTAGAATTTAAATATTCTAGATCTCATTTATATCTATTTTAAATATTTTTATAAGAATTATTATTGAAAGATATATTGATGACATATCTCTTATAGTAGTTTTAAAATCTGAAAGTTAGTTTAGATACTTAAATCGTAAACCTAGCTTTAACATCTTGATGAGAGTTTAATTTGCTAGCACCACCAAATGTGGCAATTAAATGATTTATTAATCTTTTAGAAAAAAAATAATTTAATTAAGTTCTTAACGTGTTAGCCTCACTAAGGGTGGCAATTTAAGGTTTAATTAACAAAATAATTTTATCCCTATCTTAGGATATTTTCTTAATTAAAAGAGAAAATCAATAGTCTTAATTCATATCTTTAATAAACTACTTAATATTGAGCAAGCATGATTAACAAACTAATATATCCCATAAATTCTCCACTAAATGTTAAATGTTTTATTGCTTAAATGTTGGTTGAGTCTATCTTTATTTTTATGTGATAGGTTTATGTTATTAATTTCATTTTTCTAAGAATTTGTTCAAAAATTTAAAAACCGCATGATTCCTCTTTAGACCAATCTTGGAAATACATTCTTATCATTTTTTACAAGTAATTCATGTACTTGAGAGCTATTTTATAAATCATACAAATTTTGTGCATCAACTTTTATATTTCTTTCTTCTCTAGGTTTATAGCATGGCTTTTGTAATAAAATGTTGATTTGGTTATGCGAGGCTAAGTTTTATTTCTTGTTCATAGCTTTTCATGTCTTTATTTATGTATTATTACTAGCTATTCTAATTTATGAATAAAGCAACTATTTTAGAACTAGGTATCAGACACATAATTTGTGTTTGGTTGTGCATTTATTAATAATAGTTTGATTTGATTGCATCGATTTATGTAAAATTAAATGGTTAAATTATATCTCTTAGGTTTTCCAGTTAACTAATTATAATCCTGATTAAGGAAGTAGCCGGTTAATGGAGATTTATAGGGCTTACCATGATCATTAGGGTTCTCTTGTTTAAAAGAAAAAAATCAATAATTCTAACATTTGATGATATATAATGAAAATCATTAATTTGTTCTATTCATGAGTGTTAGATATCTAATTTCTCATACTCATTCATCTATATTAATTCAGCAATAATTTACTCATTTTATTTTAGTTGTTTAATTTTTTTAGAGTTTATAATTGTTCTCTCAATTGAAAATTGTTAGAATGTTAAGGGTTGTTCATTTTATTAATTAAGAAAACAAGTAACATTTAAAACCACTAAATTTGTTTTAGAGACAGACACTAGTGATTCATGCACTTACTAGAAATTAAAATTTGTGCATCAGAGTACCAACACTTAGTTCTCTCAAATGAAAATCCTTTACAAGTCTTTGAAACTAGTCAAGGTTGATATGGGCCTAACATTAGATGCTACAAATAGGTATCATCACATGGAGAAAGTTTTTACCTTTTAGGTATAGGTTCTTCTACTCTAAACATTTCAAAGTGAGCCTATAGGTTTGACTTAGGATTTAATAGATATAGCTCATTTTCCAAAAGTGGCGTATGAATATAAGTTCAATTTTTATAAAGAGTTAAACAATTATTAATAAATAAAACTTTATAAAAGTATTTGTTCAATACAGAAATAAAAATCAAATTTCTAGTAACCCATGAATGAAATAAACAATATCTAATACTAAGTATTTATTATTCCTAAATATAAGTCTAACTTCTCCCATTTCTTTAGCTGAGATGAGATCCTCATTGCCTACTTGCATGGTAAAGTGTTGATCTGAAAGTTTGACCCATGAAATAATCAATTGCAAAGAAGAATAGACATGGTCGCCCTTGAATTAACTATGTAAAGTGATGTATCACATAAATCATAAATTATTCAAGAACATGTAAATCATTTTACCATTCTTCTTATTCTTGACTTTTTTCAGTTACAAGAATTGAGTAATGTCGAGGTTGGTTGTAGTGGAAATAATTTTCCTTTGTTGTGGTTTTTTTTACCCTTTCTACCTTTGAAAATTTTACCGCACTTTTGACTTGGCCCTTCCTTTTACTGTTTCCACCCTCTTATTAATTGGGGAAGGTTGATCCATGAAAATATTTTCCTCCCTTTTCCCATTCATAACAACCTCAAAGGTAGTAAGCTCATTTAGCAGCTGAGTTAGATTGTATGTCATCTTGTTCATAAAATAATTACTTTTGAATTGTAAGAGCTTATTAGAAATGTCTCTAGGATTATTCCAACTTAAGTAGCCTCATCAATAACCGCCCATTAAATTAAGCACCATTGATGTGCATAATCATTCCAAGCACATGTTGACACACAATTGTACCTTTTTTTTATCTTGGCATTCGGATAACTGTACAAAAGTAGTTATTTAACCATTTTTAAACCACTAATTTATCTTATTATATGCTAAAATATCATGAAAAAGCTTAATTTTTGTTTAATTATATCAATATAGATGGAATGATGGAAAACAAGGTGAAAATGAGTCAAAATAGCAAAAAAACTAGCATTATGCTACTGGGGGCATTTTTCTGTGCCATGGTGCATATGTAGGAAAATAATGCAGCAATGACGATGTAGTGGGGTGCTTTTTTTGGAACTATGGTGCATGATTTATGGCCCAAAATTTTGAAAATACTATACCGTAGTGCGTAACAACCCATATTGCAGCGCACATAGAAATTGGGTAGAATTTGGTTGGTGATGCTTATCTCCTATTTTTAAGCTCAACCCTTGGAACTTCTAGTAGCAGCCAAGAAGAGAGAAAAAAGAGAAAAAAGTTCAAGAGAAGATTAGTGTTACAAATCCACAGATTGATTGTATCACTTCTTCTTCTCCATTCCTTATTACTTTAAATGTCTTTCTACATGAAAATTTTGAACTTTATGAACTTAACTATGTCTAGCTAATTTATTAATCTTGGGGTCTTATGAACCCAATTTTCTACCTATGTTGATCTATATTTTAACCCCAATTATGAGTTCGATTCAATTAATTATTTAATATAATTTTTATGCTATTAATTGTTTGGCCAACAATTAATCTATAGAGACAATTAAATAGATTTCAGAGAATTATTTAAGAGTTTGTCTTGATTAAATAACATGCAAAGTTTTTGGGCAAAGAAGTGTAATTCTTATGTGTGAACTATGATTGATGAACTTAATGAGTAGTATGCAATCTAATTGGCATGAGCATGTGATTAAGTTAATTACTATATGGTGTGTAGTTTACTTGAGAAAGGAATACATGTTAGGTTAGATTCAATTGATTATGTAATTGGTTGGTAATTATATTTGGAGAATTTTAGTGATTCACATGTTTAGAAAATTGGGACATTAAGAATTCCTAGATATATATTTTCTCATGTCTTCTAGTAGTTGAGTTTTATGACTTAAAATTAGTTTTCATTTATTTTCAATTTTTATAATTTCTATTATAAAAATAGTATTCGTAACAATTACATTGGTACTCAATTATAAGTTACATGACTCCCTATGGGATAGATATCCACACTTAGGTATATTATATTACTTGCATAATCCATATACGTGTGGTTTTCTTGTCAAGTTTCTTGTGTTGTTGTCGAGAAGTTACTTATTATGGATATCAACAACGATGGTTAATAAATATACTAGTTTGAACCTTTTAAATTTTATTTTAATGTTTTTGTTTTATGTGCATGTTGATAGGTGACAATCTTGTTCCTTTTGATCCAAAAATGAATAAAATCCTACTTCGCTTAAGAAGAGAATGGTTATTACAATATCAATTAGGAGTTATGATAGAATAAGCGGATCAACAAGCTATAGTAGTTCCCATAACCTCTAAGTTATTTTGCAGTCATAGAGTAGATGGAGCCCAAACATCTATTAACAAACTGGGAGTCAATGCTAAAAAATTGAACTCAAAAGGTTTGTCAAACAATGACTCAAATCTTCACTTGACAGCATCACATCTTTTCAGCAATTTGAAAGGGATTCACTTTATGTAGCTTGGGAATGATACGAAGGGCTGTTAAGAAGATACCCATACCATGGTCTTCCTACTTGGTTACAAGTGTAAACATTATATAATGGATTAATGGGGCAACCAAGGATAATAATTGAGCTACAGTTGAAGGAGCTCTAATGAGTAAAATTGAATAGGAAGTCTTTGCACTACTCAATGAGATGACATCCAATAATTTTCAATGGCCTATTGAGAGGCAAAAACCAAGTAGTGTGATTATTGCAATGGACCCTACTCTACAAAGGCATATGGGAACCTTACTGAAGTAGTAAATTATGTCAACTATCAATATCGAAAATGAAACCCATACTACAACACATACAATCCAAGATGGAGAAACCACCCAATTTCTCATGGAAAATAATTACAATTAAGATGGTAATCAATTCAATCGTCAATCATTCCCACCACTAGGTTTTCAACAACCACAATGACAACATGCCTAAGAGAAGAAGCCATCTAGTGAGGATAACACAAGTGCTTTAATGGGAATGATGGAAGGCTTCATATTTTTAGTAAATACAAAAAGTGGATTGCATAAAGTCCACTTATGGGGCTTCTACCAAAAATTTGGAAATCAAAATAGGGCAACTAGTCCAAATCATGAGTCAAAGACCTCAATCTAACCTTCCAAGCATCACAGAAGTAAACCTAAAAAGAGAGGATGAGGAGCATTCTATAGTAATAACCTTGAGAAGTGGTGAACTTGACAAGTGGACAAAAAGAGTACAAAAAGATAATTTAGCCAAAGAAGCACAATTTCTATAAACCCATGATACATTTCCCTCAAAGACTCCAAAAGCAAAAGTTACACACAACATTTTCAAATTCTTGGATGTCTTTAAGAACCTATATATAAATATATCATTTATAGATGCACTTGAATAGATAACTTTGTAAGCCAAATTCAAGAAGGACAATAATCTTGACTGAAGGTTGTAGTGTCATCCTCGATAAAAATTATCATAAAAACTAAAAGATACTGATAGCTTTGACATCTCTTGCACCACTAGAAATATACACTTTGGCAAGGCACTATATGACTTGGGTGCCAACAACATTAACCTTATACCACTATCAATTTTCAAATGATTAGGTGTTGGTGAAGCCAAACCAATTTCTATAACAATGCAAATGGCAAAAAGGTCAACTGAGTGACCTTGGGATGTGGTAGAAGATGTGCTAGTAAAAGTGGACAAATTCTCTATACAATTTAGGCGTTCTACCCATGGAATAAATCACATAGTGTCATGTGTCATATCCAAAACTATTAAAAGTAAAAGTAGTGAAAAAGGTAGTTTTAATATGTTAAAACATGATTAACGATACACAAATAAACTCGTAAAATTTGGATACTTAAATTAAAATCCTTTAACATCTAGGAAATGTCTAAAATATCCTTCTAAAAGAAAATAATACTAAGACATAAATTTTATGTAAATGTCAAGAATACTATATTTGCTAAGGATATTTTGAAACATTCATGAATATTATACACTAATAGAATTAAACATTTAAATAAATTTTCAAAAATATAACAATAGTCAATTAATTAATTTTTTAACCTACTTTTTTATTTAATACATTTATTTAAATACATGTAATATTTATTTGGACTAATAAATCAAAATATTATAGAAAATATAGTTAAAATAAATAATTGTTTAAACTAATAATTAAAAATAAAAAGTTATTAAATATTTATAATATAATAATTTTTTTTTTGACAAAATAAAAAAGTTCAAAAATTTTTTTTAGGATGAAAAAAGTTTTTAACTTAAACACAAAACATTGTGAATTGTTTTTAAAAACAATATTAGAAAAAATCTATTTATACTATATATTAAAAATCTAAATCATGACTTATAAAGTTTTGTGCCTAAATGCTCACATATTTTAGAGTAATGAATTATATTTTCCTTAGGCTCTTAGTTTTATTTATGACACTTATTTATTTATCAATTAAATAATAAATTATTAGTAATTAAATTATTGATAATTATCCTTAGCCTTTTAGTTATTGTATATATAAAAGATAAAATTACCAATATTATGTCACATCATAATAAGCTTCTAAATGTGGTAACATACCTTAGAGCATCATACCATCATGAGAAAGAAAAAAAAATCTTCTTGAAGGAGCTCCCTAGCAGCTGCACGAAGCCCATAAAAGCTCCCATCTATCAAGAACAACTCCTATGCAGCACAAGTACCTCTAAGAATATATTTGTTGATTTATCTTGTAAATATATTTAATAAAAACAAATATTTATTATAAATATTGTGAAATTTTATTGTATTAAGTAATGGAAAATTTTCCAAATATGATCCTTTTCATATTTATAATTTAATTATAAAAGTAGAACAAAAATTACATATCATTATAGCATGTGAACAAAAAACATTTCTTTTAACCCCATCCCTTCTATGTGACCCTCAAAACTCTTGATATGAAATATCTTGGTAAACAAGTCGGCAAGGTTGTTTTATGAAGCTATCTTTTTGACTGTTACATCACCCTAATGTACAATCTCTTGGTTAAATGATACTTGTGCTTTAATTCCTTCCTCATTTGTGACTTCTTATTTCTTTTGAGTTAGCCACTATCCAATTGTCATCCTCATATAGTGAGTAGCTAGTCCATGTTTGGAGCAGCTTGCAAATTAGTTAAGAAATTGCGAAGCCAATATGCCTTCTTTTGTTGCTTGACAAGAGGCAATATATTTGGCCTCAATTGTGGAATCGACTATATGTCCTTACTTCATGCTCCTCTTCTTGATGTGATTTTTGAGAATCCTTGTCTAGTTAAAAGTTAGAGCTTATGTATTATATGTGGATTTGATTTCCACCAGAATGCACCAACATATAATTCCTTCTTATCCTAAGATATTTGAGGATGCGTTTGATTGCAATCTAATAATCCAATCTTGGGTTGAATTTATATTAGCTAACTATGCCAATGGAATAACATATGTTAGGCCTAGTACACAACATGATGTACATCAGACTTCTAACTATTGATGTTTATAGAAATTGTCTCATATTAACATCCCTTGCAGTGCCTTGGGACACTATTATTTAGATAGGGTAATTCCATGTCTAATAGGGAAAGTCCTTTTCTTGGAATTTTGCAATGCAAACCTTTACAATAATGTTTCTATATACCATGCTTGAGACAAGGCTAAGAGCTTGTTCTTATGATGAGAAATGAACTCCATGCGAAAAAGATAGATTGCCTTCCCACTGCTTCGCTTCTAACAATAGCTAGCCACTACTTCGCTTCTAAAAATAACTCTATATTATTCCCAATAAGTAGAATATCATCCATGTAAGGCATTGGGAATGTCACTTTACCACACTTAATGAGTTTGTAGACACAACATTCATCAAGGTTATGCTCAAACCATAGGTTTTCACGGCTTCATCAAACCTGATTCTCATTGTTCTTGAGGCTTGGTTGAGTCTATAAATGGACCTATTCAACTTGCAAACTTTTTTCTATTGACCTTTTAGTACATACTTCTCTAGTTGGATCATATAGATGGCCTTCTCAAGATAGCCATTCAAGAATGCTATCTTGAAGTCCATTTTCCAAATCTTGTAATTGAGAGCTACTACAATGGACAAGAGTATTCAAATTGATTTAAGAATTGCTATAGGTGAGAATTTTTCCTCATATTTTGGGTAAAACCCTGTGCTACTATTCTAGCTTTGAAATTCTCCACTTTCATACCTACTCTTTTTTTTCTTCTTAAAATTCCACTTGCACCCAATAGGTCTAATCTCATTTGGTTTGAATACATCAATTCCATCTTGAAGTTCATAGATATAATTCATTTAACTTTTTCTAGATCTTGTATTGCTTGTTTATATAACAATGGGTCATCAATATGCCATTATTTTTCTAGATCTTGAATCATTGTTTATATAATCATCTTCAAGAAAATGGCATTTATTGACACAAACACCTTATTTTCTTAACTATTATATAACATACATCTTTTTTTTCAATATCCAGCAAGCATGCATAAATTTGACCTTAGTTCCAACTTCCCAAATGTCTCTTTAATCACATGTGTTGGAGTTCCTCAGATGAAGATGTGGTGCAAATTAGGTTTGTGACCCATTCACAACTCTATTAGAGTCATCGGGATAGAATTGGAAGGAGCTACATTTAGTAAGTATGCCATTATTTATAGGGCATATCTCGAGAACAATACGGGAAAAGATGCATAACTCACCATTGACCTAACCATCTCAAGCTAAGTTATGTTTCTCCTTTCAGTAACACCATTAATTACATTATTGTGTACCAATTTATTTGAGATGCAATACTATCTTGTGTAGCAATTTGAACTCTAAATCAAAGTGTATTTCCCACCATGATCTAATCATACCTTCTTTAATGACTCACCTAGTTACTTTTTAGGTTCAACATGAATTTTGGAAACTTTACAAAAGTTTATAATTTCCACTACATTAGGTAAACCTACTCATATCTCGAGTAATAATCTATGAATGCAAAAAAATACTAATAACCATCATTTTCTTGGACAATCATAGGTCTATAAATATCCGATTGTACATTTTCAATTGGTTTAGTAGCCCTAAGACCTTATGTCATAAAGGGTGTTTTAGTCATATTGCCTTCCCTAAAGGGTAAAACAAAATTATCCATCCACATCATAACAAGCTCCTTATAATAATGAACTTGAGGGCATTCAGTACCCTTAGGAAGAAGCAAAACATCATTCAAGAGTTTCCTAATGCCTTCTAGATGTTGATAAAAACTCCTTGTATCTCCATAGAGGTATTAAACATCTCCCATATTAATTAGGTAGAGGATCCTAAAACTTGATATCCATCAAGGAGGATCTTTCACGAACATTGACCTTGATGGATGCTAAGAGGAAGCGCTTATAGCTTCCTAAGACCACATCGTCATCAGGAATGAAAGAGTCTAAGACCCATTGCATAACCCTGGTAAGGAGATATAAGTCCTTAGTGATAAATGATTTGCATGTATATAGGTCATGCAAGTAATATAGTGCTAAAGCGCGAGTATCGATCCTTGAGGAGTGGAAAATTTTGTAGTAAAGTATTAGTGATAAGTATTTATAATACTATTTAGGCTAATAATAGAATAAAATTGAGCAATAACTAATACTACGATTAAACTAAAGCAATACCAAATGTATGATTTCAATAATGAGAAAAGCTTAGGATTTTGTAATGTTCTAACTCATATGCAAATTCTAAAACAATCTTTAAATGGGTTCTTTGAATATGATGTTAAGGTACATGATCTATGGTGTTATGATTCTTTTTCAAGCAATCATATATTACTTCTCATGAATTATCACATTCGCATGCTATTTTACTTACATGATAATTAAAATCATATGCAATCATGCTATATACATTAGTCATACTTTCAAACTATTCTTCATATGTTAATTAATCAATAAATAATCCATATTTCATTTTTCATGCTAGAACATAAATCTTGTAAGTTATATAGTTCATTGAGTGTTTGTTGGTATTTCCATGTGCAAAACATGAGTATGTTTATTTTACTTAGTGTATTTGTCTTCTTCTATGTAAGATTGGTTACTGATGATCAGTAATGCGCATACACAGTTAGTTAGATACTTTATATCTGTGCATGTTTAGACACACCACGGCATTGGTTTTCATAGTATGCATGCTAGGTTTAGTGTTGTGATTTTTATTTTGTTTTGTTTGTGAGTATTTGAAAAAAATTACTCGAAAAGTTTTAAAATCAAAAATCACATTTTTTTGGTGAAGTTTTGGGTGCCTCATTGAACCCCTCACCCAATGGTGGATGAGGATTGTTGGTAAGGCCTCGATGAGGTACTCTTAGACAACCCAAAATTTTCTATAAATACCTTCTTTCGTCTTGTTTCTTTAATGAGAAAAATGTAGTGAAGCTTTTTCAATTTCACATCTAATATTTTTGATTTTGGGTCACTATTACCTTGAGTGTTTGTTTCATAATAGTGATTAGTGATTGTGTGAGCAAAACTGCACTTTTGAGTGATGAGTACTTGAGGCGATGTTTTACTAGTGAGGTGTTGTGCAAAATTGTAAGTGCATAGTATCGTAATTTTATAGTAAAATGATAAGAAGAATATCGTCCTTAGGTTTTGATAACTTACTTTTGAAAAATACCAAAACTATACTAATCTCAATTTTATCTAGAGAAGTCCCTAAGGTTATTGAAATTGAAATTTAAAATAAAATCAATTTAAAGCAAATTCCCAAAAGAAAAGAAATATGTTGTTCACAAATCAAATGAATGGGAAAAAGACTTCTAGGAAATTGATTTCATCTAATCTCTCATTATGTTTTACTCATCTAGCTAATTGAATTTAATTCTCTATGTTTGTTAGAAATTTCCAAAAAACATCCAAAAGCCTTTTTCGATAGTCAATTAGAAACATTCTTGATCATCAATTTACATAAGAGTACACAATTTAACAAAGTAAGAAAGCATTAAGACCAATGATTTTAATACTACACAGGTTAAAGGAGATCAACATGTTGATCAAGTTGATTTTCCCAAATATTCTCAAGATCCTTTACAAGGAATTGGCGGTCCAATGACTAGGGAAAAGACTAAGATGATGAAGGAAGCTTTGTAATGCTTGATCATGGAAGTGCAATACAAAGAGGCTGTGCTAGAAGAATCAAAATCCAAATTCGAAGATTCTAAAGCTTCATCAAGAATGGCCTATTACCTTTTTATGCAAGGGATAGATTTGGAAGATCAAGTTGGGAGAAAAGATTGATTTAGGAAGTAATATTTTTGTTTTAACTAATTATGGGCTTTTTATATTTATCAATTTTTGTTTTAGTGAATTGTGGGCTTTTTATTTTAAATTTCTTAGTTCTTTATTTAATTGTGGGCCTTTTATGTTTAGCAATTTTTATTTTAATTAGTTATGGGCTTTTTATTTAAATATTTTAGTATTTTATTTTTTAGGGTTGGAATAGGCCCAATCCACAACTAAATAGGCCCATTAGGCCCCTTTCATCTAGGTTTCTTTCTTTATTTTAGGGTTTCTTGCTTATATAGAAAAAGAGTTATGTAATTTTGACACAAAAACAAATATCATTAATGAAAAGTATATTTCATAAAGCTTTTCCTTTGCCTTCTTGTGTTCTTGATTGAATGCTTGAATTAAACTTATCAAAGGGAGCGATCATCCTTTGTGGCATCTAAAGATTGGGGTTTGAAAGACTTTATTTTCTTAGAGTTCTAATATGACAATCTTCAACATGTTCTAAGAAAATCAATCATTTCTATTCCTTTAAGTTCATGGGTTCTTAGGTTGTTCACCTAAAGAGTCCGCATCATTTGGTTTCAGAGCCTTGGTTGATGAAAATAGGTTATCTATCTTCGCCTATTTTTTTAAAATTTTAGATTAAAAAAATCATCCTTTGATTGTTTTCTGCATTCATAAGTCATAAATTCCAAAAAAAGAAGAGAGAATTCATCCTTTTTAGTCTTGTGTTTTCTTTCAATTTCATTGTCGTTGCTTTTGTATTTTGATTTTGTTTCATAGTTTTCTTTGAATTCTTTGTATCTTTTTCTTGATTCTTTATTTCTATGTTCAATCTATTATTGTTTTTCAAAAAAAAAAAAGAGGGTTGTTCAGTTTCAAATTTTATTTTTGATAAAATGAAGTTGCAACTTTAAAAAGTCATAACTTTTGACTTGGGTAACGAAATGACTATTATAATATATAAAATCAAAGCTCGTTTCAATTCTTACTAGAAGATTTTTCTTTGCCTCGGTTTTTGAAAATTTTGAGTCCAAATTCCACCGTTTACACCACTAACCGAGGGGTTAATGATTGATCGTAGCTTTTTTACGTTGTTTTATGTTCTTGTTCATTAGGGTTACAAATTTTTATTTTTTGTGATTTCGTATTCATAGAAGCGGCAGCAGTTAAAAGAAAAAAGAAGAGCAAAAGAATGGAAGAGAAGAGAGAAAAAAAAGAAAAAAGAAGAAGGAGAGGAGAACATAGTAGTAGATTGTTCAAGAATCTAATTCTTTTTTTCTTGCTGTGTTTTCTTGTTCTTGTTGAAATTGGTTTTCCTTTATTTTGTTCTTGTTTCCTACTAATTTAAAAAGGGGAATCATAGTATATCAAGAGTCTTTCTTTAGAGTCCTCTTTGGTCAAGAGTCTTCTTTTAGAGTCCTTTTTTGTCAAGAGTCTTCTTTTAGAGTCCTCTTTGGTCAAGAGTCTTTCTTTAGAGTTATCCTTAGTCAAGAGTATTTCTTTAAAGTTCTCCTTGGTTAAGAATCTTTCTTTAGAGCCCTCTTTGGTCAAGAGTCTTTCTTCAGAGTCCTCTTTGGTCAAGAGTCTTTCTTTAGAATTCTCTTTGCACTTTCTTTCTTTAGAGTCATCTTTAGACTTTCTTTTTGTCATACTTTGCCATTAAGTTCTTTCAAAATTCTAAATTTTGAGATTGTTACCAATAAAATGGTTACTTCTTGAAATTAGTTGGATTTTTTTATTTTTTTAAGAACACAAAGGAGGTTAGAGGGAGCTTTGATTCATAAAAAAGAGAGCAAAAATAGTGTCAAAAAAAAGAGAGCGAAAATAGTGTGAAAAGAAGGAGTATTATCAATATTATTTAAGAGCAAACACTTGAGGGTGTGCATGGATTATCTCATTTTATTTTAACATGAGTAAGGATGGAGTGGAACCACAAGAGGATGATTTAGAATGCTCTTCCAATTCACAATAACATTGAAAAGACATAGAAGACATGAGTTCAAGGAAGAAGAAGCTATTTCCAATGTGGAAGAGATAACCAATTATAAGTGGGATAAAAAGACTAACTACAAAGAAGATAGCAATATGGATAGTATAAAGATGACAATTCTATCCTTTCAAGGGAAAAATGGTCCTAAGTTATACTTGGAGTGGGAAAGAAAGGTTAGGCATGTATTTGATTGTCATAATTACTCCAAGGAGAAGAAAGTAAAGCTAGTAGCCGTAGAATGTACATATTATTCTGGTATATGGTGGGATCAATTGGTGGTCAATAGGCGAAGAAATGGTGAGAGACCTATTCAATCATGGGAAGAGATGAAATTCGTGATGCGTAAGAGGTTCATACCTAGCCATTACTACAGTAATCTATATCAAATGTTGCAAGGGCTTGTCCAAGGTTCCATAAGTGTATAAGATTATTATAAGGAGATGGAATTCACCATGATGAGAGAAAACATAGAGGAAGATAGAGAAGCGACAATGGCCAGATACATTGTCGGGTTAAATAGGGAAATTGCTGATGTGGTTGAATTACAACATTACATAGAATGGAAGAACTACAACACAAAACCATTAAAGTGAAGAAGAAAATCTAGTCCAAAAGGTTTAGATCTAATTTGTCCTCTAGTTTTCCATGGAAATGAACTTGGAAGGACAACAAAGTTTCCTTTAGAACAAAAGGTGAAGCGAAGTCAAGCAATTTAGTTGCGATTCCTAAAGGTAAACTTGAAACAAAAACTCCTACTAAGTCACGTGATATTAAGTGTTTTAGGTGCCAAATACTTGGACATATTACTTAGGAGTGCCCAAAAAAAAGGGCTATGGTTGTACGTGATAATAGAGAAATTGAGAGTGCTAGTTCAAGTGACGATGAAATTCCACAATTGGAAGATTTTTCTGATGTAGAGTTGGAAGAAATTGTGCATGGGGAATTACTTGTTCCAAGGAGAGC
Organism: Hippophae gyantsensis; assembly: GCA_030763125.1. Taxonomy (NCBI): domain Eukaryota; kingdom Viridiplantae; phylum Streptophyta; class Magnoliopsida; order Rosales; family Elaeagnaceae; genus Hippophae; species Hippophae gyantsensis. Next base: position 48,277,694 of record CM061036.1, read on the forward strand.
CCTCAATATATAGCCTAAGAGTGAAGGAGATGAGGAGCAATGTGAGCATATTTTTCACACAAGATGCCATGTGAAGGATAAGGTATGCACGGTTATTATTAATAGTGGGAGTTGCACTAATGTAGCTAGTATTTTATTGGTGGAAAGTTGAATTTGAAGTGGCAAAAGCATCCCAAATCATACAAGCTATAATGACTAATGATTATGGAGAAGTGAATGTCAACAAATAAGTTTGGGTTTCTTTTCAATTGGAAAGTATGAGGATGAGGTTCTTTGTGAAATGACATCAATGTAT